>JALJCO010005910.1:0-483476 GCA_023101725.1 Atherinomorus stipes
TGTATGCTGATATGATGTTCACTATTAAATTAGAAATAAATTAATGCCAGTTTAGAGGTAAAGTCAACGAGACATAAAATATTGATTTCAGAAATTTAACATATTAGAAACTATCAACATTTGTATCAAGATAAAAGAAAGAGACATTATTTTGCAAGTAATATGATGATTACTGTATACATGACATAAATACTTGACTGAAACACAGCTGTAGTATCAGTGTATTGCTGGATGTTTACTGTAAACAGAAAAACAGCACCCACTTCAGAGGCATCAGCTGTAGCACCTGTATGTATGAATACTGTCTTTACAGGAGAAACTGTGCATTTGTATAAACTTGTAAGTTAAAGTCTGTGGGGATTCCTCTCAGTTTAAACTGCAGCTCCACAAATTTCCCAAACATGTGTAGTTTTGCTCCAATATCCGTAGTTTGTGCTCTCCTACAGAGAAAGCAGCCCTAATTTAAAGAGGCTCACTGCCTTAGCTCTAAATAACTGCTCTTATTATAGGGTAATTCATCGGTTTTATGGTTTATTGCATGTGCTCTGGCAGAGAATGCACAATTGGACTTTACAGTAAAACATCCCTCCCTTCTGCTGGTAGGTTTTGAAAATTAGATCTGCAAGTGGGAGAGATGGGAAAACAGGATTAAATGGTATGTAGATGCATCATGCTGTTGTTTCAGTGTAACACAGTGTTTGTGTGGAGTTCTCTTCCCACTGTTAAGTGACATGTATACTATGTAGTAGGGCTTGACTATTATGAGAAAAATTATAATCACGATTATTTTGACTGATATTGAAATCACGATTAACCTACACGATTATTCATTGATTTTATAAAAAGTGTTAATTGAACCACATAACTCAACTTGAAATATAACTTTTAAAAAAATAAAACTGGAAAATAAATTAGAAACAAGTAAAGGAGTAAAATAAGAATATTATTCAATATAATAATAGCATTAAAAATGAATACTAAGTCTACATGCATTCCTGTTCTATACTCCCTGCAGTCCTGCAGTTTGCTTCCTATAACTCCACCAGTCTGTTCACTTCAGGATTAATTGTTTTCTTCGATTACAGTGTTTTCATGATTGTGAAAAGGCAAAATTGAAATCACAATTAAAATTTGATTAATTGTCCAGCCCTAAACTATAGATTAAAATTTCCATGTGACAAGGCTAGTCTGCACAGTTTTTAGATTCGAGTCGCCGCGGTAGAAGGGACGAACTTTTTATAATAAAACACACGTTTGTTTGTCGCCGGTGGGGCCCAACACCGGCACTTCACAACATGCTAGCATTAGCCAGCTAGAGTTTACTGACGTGCTTAACATTGTGCGTCTTAAAACACACAAACATCTAAAAAATCGGGTCTGTACCTCCCTGTTTCCAGTGGAACAACTGGGGACTGCCAAAAAAAAGGAGACGCTTTCAGATGCTTGTGTGTTTTCAGCTCCGCACAAAGATGGCGCGTCATCGAGCTGGCTAATGCTAACCTGCGACATGACTGTGCAGACTGCCGGCTACAAACAAACGTGTGTCGTTTTATTATAAAGTTCGGTCCTTCACCGCGACGAATCAGTCATTTTAATCCACTTCTTCCTTAGCATCACTTCAGTCTGGAATGAAAACTTGGCATTGGCGTTTATCAATTTACAAAGTTTAACAGAGTAGTAGCTGGCGGACTACTGTTAGCAGGCTAGCATTAGCCAGCTTGATGACCTGCCTAACTTTGTGCGGCTGAAAACACACAAGCATCTGAAAGCGTCTCCTTTCTTGGCAGTCCCCAGTTGTTCCACTGGAAACGGACCCGATTTCCAGATGTATGTGTGTTTTAAGTTAAGCACGTCGGTAAACGCTAGCTGGCTAATGCTAGCATGCCAGTGTTGTGCCCCACCGGCTGCAAACAAACATGCTACGTTGTTTTATTATAAAGTGCGTCCCTTCACTCTGGAGAATCGCTTTGATCCACTTCTTCCTTAGTATCACTTCAGTCTGGAATCTGTGAAAATTTAAATAGGGTTGGCGTTTATTCATGTTATCTACGAAGTAAAGCAGGGACATTGAACTGGGCCGGAAGTGGGCCGTCTAACCGTTTCAAACACGGAAGCGTGATAATCCCCTATTGGGGAGTGGGTAGCCCAGTGGTAGCGTTTTGGGCTTTGGCGCGGAGGACCAGAGTTTGGGTCCCTGACATGACTCCTAGGTGAGCCACTGTGGACCCCTAAGCAAGGTCCTTAACCCCCACCAACTGCTCCCCGGGCGCTTTAAGCAGCCGCCCACTGCTCTCTGATACTCACAGTACAGAGATGGGTAAAATGCAGAGCGCTAATTTCCCCTCGGGGATCTTACCAGTATAAAAAAATTTATTTAAAAAAATTATGAAAGGATTTTAAAAGCAAAAAAGTCGGGCCCTCTAAAATAAAATCTTGTATCTGTACTTGGTTTTGGGCCCTTTTGCATGAATGACTGCCTTAACCTGGCGTGGCATGGATGCAACCAGCTTGTGTCATATCTCAGCTGTTATGGAAGACCAACATGCTTCAATAACAGCCTTGAGTTCTTCTTTATTGTTTGGTCTCTTCCCGTTCAGCTTTCTCTTGACAGTGCCTCAGATTTTCGATGGGGTTCAGGTCAGGTAAGTTTGCGGGCCAATCAAGCATGGTTGTTGAACCAGGATTTTGTAGTTTTGGCAATGTGGGCAGATGCAAGTCCTGCTAGAAGATGAAGTCTGCATCCCCATACAGATGGTCCACTGAAACAAGCATGAAGTGCTCCAAAGTGTCCTGGTAGATGGCTGCATTTATGCTGGACTTAATGAAGCTCAGAGGACCAACACCAGCTGCTGACATGGACCCCGGTCATCACAGACTGGGGAAACTTAACACTGACCATCTTCTCCAGGCTGCTGTCAGCCCCTCCAGCTTGTACACCGTTTTCTTCCACTTAAAGGTTGAATATGGAACATTTTTATTAAAAGCTATATTTTTTCTAAAATAATACCTCCACAGGTCGTTTGGGGGTGTACAGAATGAAAGTACAACATTTCCCAGAAAAATTATATTTAGCCTAAAAATAATTATAAAATAATTTTTTACGGGTTCGATAATGGCATTTTATTTACGTCTATAAGCCAATACACGCCGCCATTGCAGGTTGCCAAATATGATCTCTGTGTGGCAACAATATTTCGGTCATAGTCAGGCTTGTACAGGGGAAAACCGTAGAGACGACCAGTGAAGCAGCTGCTTCAGAGCCCTGGAGATATTGTTATCTGTTTCTGAGGAGGAGTGACCTGAGAAGAGCAAAACCTGGAGTAAATTTAGGTGAAGACTTCACTAAATGGACCCACATAAACGTTTTCCACGGAGAAAAGCACTGAAATGGCGACTTTCCTGCTGGATCGGTAAGCTAGCTTGTTTGCTAACATGGCTAACGTTAGCCGTCAGTTATAAACTCCTCTGCCCGTTACTTGTTGGACATGCTGCAGACTGTTTTGGTCACTTGCGTATCGGCAGTGAGCCTGGCATCCCAGCGGCTGGAGTTGTTTTTCTGCCATTGCAACTACAACCTAGACACACGTGATGTCGCTGTTCTGTCCGTATTCCATATTCAACCTTTAACTGTCCATTGATGTGCTTTGAGACAGCACTCAGAGAACATCCAGCTTCCTTTGCTATCACTTTTTGTGTCTTTCCCACCTTGTGCAGGGAGTCAATGATGGTTTTCTGCACAACTGTCAGATCAGCAGTCTTCCCCATGATTGGGAATTCTTCTAAACCAAGACAGAGACTTTTTAAAAGGCTCAGGGCACTTATGGAGGTGCTTTGCATTACTTACATGATTAGACTGACAGTCTGAGCCTACAATACTGGAGCTTTTCACAGTATTCTAATTTTTGAGTTTTTGAATGAGGTTTTCTGAAGCTGCAAGTCCTACTCAGCAACATCCAAACAAACAAAAGCTTGAAATATATTGATTTGCATATTATTTATCTATACAATATGTAAATTGCAACTTTTAAGTTGAATTACAGAAATACAAGAACTTTTTCCAGATATTCTCATTTTTTTGGGTAGTACCCTGTAAAACTCTGCCATGTTTTTGGATCTCCATGTACATTTACAGGTGTTTTCTCTAGCGAGCTCATCTACCTGCAGAAGTGTGATAATCAAATTCAGCTGTAGGTTGAAACAACCGCTGGACAGGATTGGTTGTAATCGGTTGTCATCAAAAAAGTTTATCTGCCAAATATCGGCATTGGACTCAAAACATGCATTTTGGTGGGGCTCCGGTGTACCTGGATGGTGATCCCTGTGATGAGCAGCGCCAGGTTCAGAAGAAGTCTGCAGCTGATGTTTACTGAGGAGAACTGCTTAATCTCCTACCTGAGGACAGTCTACAAACACACAATCATCATCATTGTCATGTAAGGTCGTTGTGCTGCTGCTGCTCCCTGCTGGACAACATTTACTCTACATGAAAACAGCTGGTTACTTCGGGGATCACCACCTCCAGACCTCTAAAGCCAGGGTCCTGCAGATTTTCCATGTTTCCCTGCTGCAACACACCTGGTTCAAATTAAATATGTTGTTGCCAAGTTCTGTAAGACCCATATTTATCAAGGTGTTGAGTCACTCACATCAAATGGCTTAATTTCTCTCATGCATGTCATTCAGTTCTGCAGGTCTGTCAGTTATGCGGTAAAAAAAAACAAAACATTTTGCTCATCAGTTGACGACAAGAATGCTTTTATTTTACCTTAAGTCTCGCTCATAATCAACATATCTTCTCCTGCAACCATGAAGCATTTAGAGTGCATGCACAGAGACTTTACAATCAGAGTTTGAATTTGCATTTTATGAAAGAAAAATAGTAAAAAGAAACTTAAACTGGCATCAAGAGTTTAACTTTTTTTTTTTATTCATATTCTTGGAAAGAAAACTAATGGTTTAAAGAGAGGAAAAACTTGCAGTAATAAAAGTTGTGAAAGGTTACAGTATATATGGAATTCCAGTGTAATCGGGACTACCAAGGTCAAGTACAATCAAGTACACTTAAATTATTACACAGCAAGTAGCAATACATACCATTTTATACATTAACTTGAAAGTATTCCATGAATAAAGACTGAGAAAAAGTCTAGCTTATATCGACAAGTCTGGTTCATCAAAGAAACAGTTAAGTCATCATCGTGGCTTCAATGAGTCTCTGCTAAGTCACCATGGTAATTTGTGACTGAGGACAAGTCTAATCCAGACTCTCCAAACTGTCAAGCATGTCTTAACATATAACTGAAAGTGTCAAATTGGAAGACTCACAAAAAAGCTTTCTACCAGATGAATTTCATCTAATAAGATGAAATACTAGCAATTTACTATTGTTTCTAACAAAAAGAATGACCTTGATCATTTTTAAAGTCAAACTTCAAGCGGAAATATTTAAATTTAAGAAAAAAATCGGAACTGCACTAATCATTAATTTTTAGAAAAAGCCCTCCCTACTCTCTCCCAGTGGTCAGTAAAAAAAAAAAAAAAGAAAGAAAGAAAAATAGTCAAAGTTTGAGCAGTTCAGACTGAGGCCAGCACTTTCTGGACAATCAGACAGAGAGAGACAAAGACTGTTAGAGACCTTTATTCAAGTCTCATCTTGAATGAGTCTAGACCAAATAAAGCTCGGCTGTATTTGTGGATGGTCTTAAGGATTAATGAGGAGATGTGCCAATTTGAGTTTGAATTTTTCCTGTTTTTTTCTGCTTTACATTGTGCCCTAAAGTCTTACTAGCACATAAACTTACAAGGTTAGGGATGTTCAACTTTCAGTTACATTTTCAGGAAAATGCAAAAGTTCATACCTCACTGATATTAAATCATGAAGGTTTGACATTTAACTGGAAATATGATGTGGTTATTCCTCCATCTCAAACAATTTATTGAAGGAAAATTTAACAACAATGGTGGTTATTCCACAACATAAAAAATGATAAAGTCTAATAACTTGACATGTGTTCTGTGTCGTCTTGGTCTGATGTCTAAATGTAAACATGATGTTAGAGAGGACTGTTTAGAAACAAGATGTCATAATAAGAACATTTAGAGGTCAAGTCATAGTTTACACACTCCTTCTCAGACACTTCTGCATTCAAAGTTTAGAGAAAGTCTAATTAAGGTCACCTGGAAAGGTAAGAGTGCATTTTAGGTTCATTCTGGCATCATACAAAAACCAAATATTAGGGATGCACGAAACACTGGAATCTTGGCTGATATCCGATATGCAGATATTTTAAAACTCATGTGGCAGATAACAGATATCGATACAGGTATTAAAGCTGAAAAATAAATCATGTAATAATATTAATTTCTTGTGCAAAATTAGAAAAAAATTGTTATGAATAACAATTCAAACTTAATGGCAGTTGTTCAAACAAAACTAATAAGACTATGCATTATATCCTAGAACGGGGTGGGCCACTGCCTGTGATCGAGTGGGCCGGCATCCTGCAGGTATTTATTGGCTTCAACACACCTGAATCTAATCAGTGGGTAATTGTGCAGAGCTTGATATGAAGTTTTGCACAGGTCACAAGGTGTGTGTTACCACAGGGAACTCCTAATACCTGTAGGATGCCGGGCCCCTCCGAGGACCGGAGTTGCCCATCCCTGTCCTAGAACGGCCTGGATTTTCTTCTCCCTAAGAAGAGGTAAAAAATAAATAAAAAAAAAAAACAATAGTGAAAAACAGGGGATATTTGGTTAGTTACACAAATGACCGTGTGTAAACTCTGTTCACACACACCATCCTAAAAGAAATTGTCTTTAGAAGTTTGAAAGTCAGTTAAAAAAAAAGGAAGTTTTTGAAGAAGAAGTAATTTTCGTTGTTTTTTAGACTTTAGAAACAGCTGCCTGATTGATAAAATGTTGGTTACCAAAATATTGGTAAAATATTGGTTGGGTGGCCAGTATAGATAGGGGCCCATTATATCCTGCATCCCTACCAAATATCACTAACTTTTGTGAGTAGTGCATCTACACTGTACACCATACATTGTTTACGGCCTTAAAAGTAGGGCTGTCACAATAATCGCAAAAATGAAATATCGAAATATCAATTATATTGCATATCGCAATATTGAGCCGTGTGTGTGAATGACCATGTGTTTGTTTAACCCCAGCTTTACATTGGGTCTGTGAGCTCAGCGCCATGCACACCAAATCGCACCCCATGTAGTCAACTGTTTGAACTTACTCGAGCACGCTGCCACGTGTGAGCGGTCTGTTGTCGCTCCGGCATGTCGCGCCACTGCGCTAAAGATACGCACCAGCTCTATTGTTGACGGAGGACGCCCCAGGAAATCAGACACGAGATTCAGTGTAAAACATCCTGTAACATCCTAAACAAAAGCCACTGTGCAGATTTAACTGCTGAACTATCTGAACAAGACATCATCTCTGTGTACACAAGGTTTGCGTGAAATAAGAAACAATGACGCACAAACGTGGACAAAATGAACCATTTGGGTGAGAATCACAGGCGACCTTGCATCCCTCGTGATACCGTGATGTCACGGATCTAGCAACAGCGGATGCACTTGCGGGCGCACAGTGTACGCTGTAAATGCTCGTGCCGTGGAGGTCGGAGTAAAGCCGCTGCGCTGCGCTGCGCTCACGGACCCGATGTAAAGCCGGGGTTACAAGAGTCATGCCGCCTAAAGAACTGATCACAAAGCTCACAGGGAAATCTCTCCAGTGTGGATTCTCATGTGTCATCTTAATTTTGTCGTCAAATGATATGTTTAGGGATGCACGTTATTGGAATTTTGGCCGATATCCGAGGTGCCGATATTCTAAAACTCATGTGGCTGGTAACCGATATTGATACCGATATTAAAGCTGAATAAAATAAGCAGTCATTTCAAATAGCAGTTTTGTTATCAGTTTCCAACACTTTGATAAATAGGGGTGGGAAAAGTATTGATACACTGAAATGTCTCAATATTTTCATATGCCGATATCAAATCGATATTTAAAAACGCGGTACCGATCTATTTTACTTACAAAACCTCACGAGATTTCATCGTTCTGTTTCAAAATCTCACAATATTTCATGAATTCTCACGAGATTTCGTAACAGAGCGATGAAATATTGTGAGATTTCGTGAGTAAATTAGATACCGCTTTTTTAAAGGTCAATGATATCAAGATATGAAAATATCGCAAAATGTTTGTGAATTCTTGCGAGATCTTGTAATGGAACGATAAAATATCGCGAGATTTCATTAGTAAAATAGACAGATAACTGCATTCTTAAAGGGACTTGAGGCAGGAATTAAAAAAACAAACATGCATGTCCATTTTTTTTTAATCCTAATGGGTCATGAAGCGCTAAATACCAAAAAGAACGTTTCCACCCACGTCTCTATCCGTTGCCTTAAACAGGCTGTGTGCTGCTAAATGTGCTGCATTTCGGTGGCCAAATTTCCCGCGCTGCCCTGCGGACGTGACGTCAAATGACGCTACATCCGCAGTTTTGATGCAAGACGAAGACGGTCAATTCGGTAAATTCAAACACTGTAAGCGATAGTTATGGATTCTTCTGCCGTCAGCAAGCGATCCAGATTAACTGAAAGACACTAAAAAGTGTAACTACGAAGAAAAAGGTTAGTAAACAACATTGTAGCTTCAGTTTGTGCACGCTCCCCTGACGGCTTGCCTGTGGCTGCAGTTACCTGAAGTGCCAGTTGCGGCAGTCGCAAGTTTTGTTTCTTAATCTTGCTTCAAGTCCCTTTAAATGTCAATATATCAGCATATGAAAATATCGCAATCCTGATTTTTGCATCTCGTAACATCGACCTATTTTTGTGCCTCTCCCAACGCTCTACGGGGGCTTGTCTTTAAAAGTTTTAGGGGGGGGAAGGAGTGCTGTGGAGGGACGAAAAAAAAAAGAAGTTTTTGATAGAAGAGAGTAGTTTGTTATTTATTATGGCAGCCCTTTACGCATGAAACAGTGACCTGATTGGTAGGAGTTTGTTATTTATTACACTTTAGAAACAGTGGCCTGATTGGTGTCCGATGCTCAGTTTTAAGGCCGATATAGACAGATAAGGGGCCGATTATATTGTGCATCCCTAGTTATGTTTGTCCACTTTTATCACAACTGGATGGTTTGCATCCAATGTGGGATTTCATCTGATCTTTTCGACTAAATCTTTGTCCACATTTGTCACAACTGAATGGTTTCTCTCCTGTGTGGATTCTTATGTGTCGTTTTAAATGTGAATTTTGAATAAATCTAAATCCACATTCATCACAACTGAAGCGTTTTGTCTCCTGTGTGGATTCTCGTGTGCATCCTAAGATTTGTCCTTTGACCAAATATTTTACCACAAACACCACATCCATATGTTTTTTTCCATCTCTTAAAGGGGGATTGCTGACGGTGAAACTCTCCTCCACAATCAGAGCTCCTGAGGGATTCTTTAGCAGTGTCACACTCCACATTAATGTTTACACCTGACCCATGTCCCCTGTTGTCCCAGCCTTTTTCACCGCTGTCCTTTTTAAGACACAGATTATCCGTCTCAGAGGAGGTTAAAGCCTTTCTGTCACTACTTGGTTGTAAATGACTGGTTGAGTCTGGGTTACTGGTTAGTTCTGGTTCTCCACAGTCCCCTCCATCAGGTTCTGATTTAATTTGTTTAGCTGGGTTGTTGGTTGAAGCCTCTACCTCTGTGTTGCCTTCAGTCTGGGTTTGAAGAAAGTGGACTGAATATGTCCAAAGACTGCTGTCCGTTTTTATCATCTTCACTCTTTATGGGAACCAAGATTATTGGTAAACGGGTGACACTCTCCACCAGCCCACCATCAACTACTCTCCATAACTGAGCCATAGCTCCTCTTCAATGCGATGGGACTCTTGGTCCTGTTAGTCCAGACTCCACTTACAGGGAACCGTTCTCTGTAATAGCTGCTGCACATCTGCAGGGAACACTGAAATGAAATAGATAAAGCTGGATTTTAACACCACACAGCACAAAGATTCTCCCCTCAGCCCCTCTTCAAAGTCACACTCTTAAAGGTCCTACCAACCTGCTGAACTTTTTCAGTCCCACAAATATTTCTACCATTTGACGAACTTTTTCGGTCGCTATATTTGCTACAGTATTTCCTGTGGGTCTTTCACACCTTCAGATCAGATGTACTGAATATGTATTGTATACACTTGTCCTCAAAATTATTCATACCCTCCAATTACAGAAAATGCTAAATTCACAATTCAAATAACAAGAAACTAAATAAACTAATAAATACAAATTTACTAAATTATAATTTAGTGAAATAAAACATTTTTAATTTTCATTTAAAACTAAAAACAAAACTGTCCCAGACAAATTAAAGCACCTTGCTCATGAACAATGGACCAACAAACCTGTCAGAAGTCTTCATGTGCAGAAGTCTGATTGCTGGTTACAGAAACATGATTGCGGTGATTTCATAGTGTCCGCGCCCCGGGGGGACACACCCTACGTATATATGTGTGTAAGGGCTGTCAAAAGAATAATCCTAAAATCAATCCCATTGTAAAACATGAGATTAATTTATTCTTTCGTACTAGCAGTACGAAAGAAAATACATCAATTTTTGTTTTACAACTTAAAGGCTAAAACCAATCCAGAAATCTGGGAGTAGTCCAGGACTCGGACCTGAATTTCAGCTTTACATTAAGGCAGTTGTGAAGTCAGCCTGTGAGGACCGTATCAGCAGCATTCTGGACTAAACAGCTGCCATCTGAAGGACTTTAGGGAGACATGTAAGGACAAGGTTTCAGTTGTCTAGTGTACTAAAAATTAGGGCTGTCGCGATTGAGGAATTACCCCTGCGGTGAGTCAAGGCGGCTCAATATTGCGATATGCATTATAATAGGGGATTATCACGCTTCCGTGTTCCGAACTTCCGGTTTGAAACACTTAGAGGGCCCACTTCCGGCCCAGTTCAATGTCCCTGCTTTACTTCGTAGATAACGTGAATAAACGCCAACCCTACTGAAATTTTCACGGATTCCAGACTGAAGTGATACTAAGGAAGAAGTGGATCAAAGCGATTACCAGAGTGAAGGGCCGAACTTTTATAATAAAACAACGTAGCATGTTTGTTTGTAGCCGGTGGGGCACAACACCGGCATGCTAGCATTAGCCAGCTAGCGTTTACCGACGTGCTTAACTTTTTGCGTCTTAAAACACACATACATCTGGATGTCCCCATTTCCACTGGAACAACTGGAGACTGCCAAGAAAGGAGACGCCTTCAGATGCTTTTGTGTTTTCAGCCGCACAAAGTTAGGCACGTCATCAAGCTGGCTAATGCTAACCTGCTAACAGTAGTCCGCCAGCTACTACTCTGTTAATCGGATAAACGCCAATGCCAAGTTTTCATTCCAGACTGAAGTGATGCTAAGGAAGAAGTGGATCAAAACGACCGATTCGCCGCGGTGAAGGACCGAACTTTATAATAAAACGACACACGTTTGTTTGTGGCCAGCAGACTGCGCAGTCGTGTTAGCAGGTTAGCATTAGCCAGCTTGATAACGTGCCTAACTTTGTGCGGCTGAAAACACACAAGCATCTGAAAGCGTCTCCTTTCTTGGCAGTCTCCAGTTGTTCCACTGGAAACGGGGGGTACAGACCCGATTTTCAGATGTTTGGTGTTTTTTAAGACGCACAATGTTAAGCACGTCAGTAAACGCTAGCCCCACCGGCGACAAACAAACATGTGTTTTATTATAAAGTTCGGCCCTTCACCGCGGCGAATCGATCGCTTTGATCCACTTCTTCCTTAGTATCATTTCAGTCTGGAATGAAAACTTGAGTATGTTTGGAGTTTATCCGATTTAAACAGTATAACAGAGCAGGAACGGCTGTCGTTAACATGGCCCGGAAGAGGAAGTGCCCAAAATCCGGGAACTTCCGGTAAGCGTGATAATCCCCTATTGCGCACCCCCCCATCTATCTATTTCGGCAATGTCTTTGTTAATTGTTAAATTACCAAAAGTCATGGCAATATTTCCTTTGAAACATGGCGGTTGCACATTAAAAAAAGTTATTAAAATAAAAAGACATGTCAATTTTATGACGCTTTATTGAACGCAGGTCAAACGACAGTAACGGCAGATTTTACAGATTGTCTCTTTTAAATTGTCTGGCTCACCCTTTTCATTTGGCTGAAAGCCGAAATGCTCCCATAGGGGTGAAGTAACATTTGGTTTTGATGCTAGTGCAGCTGCCATTGTATCCTTTTCAACTGTTGTCCTGAGATGCGGTGATTGCGGTGGCCCATCATGCAGCGCGGTGAGCTTCTTAATATTGCGATATTTCATTTTTGCGATTATTGTGACAGCCCTACTAAAGATAAATGCAGAATTCCTGGTGAAACACCTTTAATCCTAAATGTTCTAGAAGTTATAAAAGTAAAGTGATTAATCAGGATTCCTTTTTTTAACAGCCCTAACATATACACACACATATGTGTCATATATAAACACACACGCACGCGCGCGCACACACACACACACATAGAAACACACGCTAGTTTATTGGGTTAAATTTATTTGAGATGCATAAATTTCTAATAGCTGTCCAATAAAGCAAAGGACGTCTAATTAATTGGGCTGTGTTATACCAGCAGGAGTTTTTGTTTCAGGTGAGACAAGCTGGACAGGTCTCAGGAAAGAGGTCTGGCAAACTGCAATTCATTTCTTAGGAGTTAGACTTCGTTAATCCAGCCTAATAAACACTCAACAAAAACTGGGCTGCCGCATGATGTGTGTACACGTCTTCTCGTTTCAATGTGCCCCCCTCTTGTATTCCTGGAGCCAGCCCTGCCTCGCAAAGCACCAAACATCATAACCACACATTTCCCGGGAATGAACTGAAAAATCTCACCTCCCGACCAGGATTCCCTCAATCACAACTCTTTCTTTGACCCTTTTCCCGCCGCCTCGTTTCTCTCTCCGTGCTGACCTCCGCACAAGACAGAAACCAACAACCGTCAGAATCCAGACACGTCGGAGTTTCCAACTGTAGTTCAAAGTATGAACTAAATAACATTTGTCGAAAAGAGAAAGACCTCCACTTCAACTTTACTCGCTGGTCAACGGTCCTTTCTGATGCCCGAGTCCATCTGCACGATTCTGCCTCGACCTTATGAACCGGAAGTATTTACAGCACAGCTGCTTCATTCTTTCTTTCCCTCCAAGAACATAACTGCAGTTACGACTGATACGGACGCCGCCATACATCCAATCTATACAGGAAGTCTCCAGCGGAAGTTGGTTAAACACGGCTAAGAGCGTCTATCTGCAGCTTACAAACAGATGTGTATGGTGTAGTCGGGTGGTCAGGTTTAGGGTTAGATTTTAGTAAGTTACATGACAAGAAACTTCCGATTGGGTCTTCCGGCGTGGATTAGATATGGTGACGTCTTGTGGCTGCAGTTGGGTCCCTCTCCCAAAATATGATTAATTTATTATTATTATTACTATTATAACTATTATTATGTCATTATTATTATTTGCTTTATTTATCATACACGTCAATTACTAGACAAAGTTTAAAGAACACAGCAGAATGAACAAAATTATCAGAAGCAAGTAAGTAAAACAAAATAGCACAAATAAATGGCCAGACAAGAATAAAAAAGTAAAGGAAAATTAGGAACCCCCCCTCCACCGAGCAGATAAACTGATGCCTAATGAAGAGCCTGCCCACCCCCAATGCCACTACCATTCAAATACAGTAAAAGAGGTACAAGTTCTTGCACAGTCTTCCTGTTAGCTGTTTTTGAAAGGTGACAAATCATTCAACATTTTTATGTTTATTTAAAGGTGCCATGACATCAAATTTAATTTTTTTGGGGTTTTGGGGGTATAATATGATCTGTTGTGCACTGATGAGGCCATGTGAATGTCCAGAGTGAGAATCAAAGTTCCTGTTTGTGGTCTGTCAGCTTTGTCTCTCTGCTCAGAAATAGTTGAATCAGACAGCAGGCTATCATTCTACGTAGTTCTATCATTCTACGTAATTTAATTGCTCCAATAAGAGCACACTATCAAGTAAACAGCGCCCCCCCCCTCTCTCTCTCTCTCCTAACGGCCTATGCACCGTCCGCCCCCCCCCTCCCCTCCCTGTCTGATTCAGCTTCGTGTAAGGAGCTAGTAGTAACTTCTGTGCAGTCAGGTCTGGATTTTCAAACAAATGGATTTAAAAGAAAACTTCTGCAGCAACACTGAGGGAGGGGGCCACAACCTTGTCATTACCTGTAAGTTTATTTATTTTCTAAATGCTGTCTTGTCTGATAAACGTAGCTCACTGTCTGGATTGTTGCTAGCAGTTAGCCTTTAGCAAACTCCGATCGCAGCTTGACCTAGATTCTCCAAATAAGGTCATAGCGAAATAAGGTGTAGCCAATCAAAATGAAGTCAACGTGGTCTCCGGGTAAAGCTCCATATCATCACCGGACCCAACTGTATTACTGAGGAAGTGAGGTCTGGCGTTTCAAAACAATACTCCGCTGTAAAAAATGCCGTTTTTTTCTTTGGAGTATTTACATATGCAGTAATGCCAACAACATAAACTAGTTTTTAACTGCTATGTCATCACTCCTTTAACATGTTGGGGTTAGGATGGCCCCAGCTTCTTTGGTTTCCCCAACTCCCCCAGCTCCTCCACCGCCTCCTCCTTAGCACAGGTGAGACTGGCTTCAGTTCAGTTTGTGTGTTATCAAAAGAACTTCACATTATTGTCAAGTTTATTATTTTGATCTCCACCTACAACTGCAATGTGACTGGTTGATGGTGAGTGTCTCCATCAGTAGTAAACCCCCCGCAGTGCTATGTCCCAGATATTGCTGACAATGCGGGCATCCATGGGGGGAAAGTTAGGTTTCTGCTTGTCCTCCTCCAGTTGCAGGAGAGCAGTGACGTTTTTTGTTTTTTTATGTCAAGCCATTTCTTTGTTATTTCTAAGACTTCTGTTTCCTCTGATCCAACATAATTAACTGCAGCCATTACTGTCTTCTAAACTGATTTTTGGGGGTGATACCTGCATTAAGTGCTCCTCCAACAGTATTAATTGGTTTGCTTTTACTTCTACAAGTATCTCAATCTCGGCTTCAGAAAAGTTCCCTCTTCTTCCCCCTCTTTGCTATGATTTTAGAGAGGGGAAAAAAAGTCCATTCATGCATTCTTAAAGAGAACAGACAGGATTTATCAACAGAGAAAACTTGCGTGTGTGAACAAATGGTGTTTGCATGTTTGATAAATCCAGCACTGTTTGTGTATAGCAGTGTTTCTCAATTCCGGTCCTCAGGACCCACAGCCCTGCATAGTTTCTATGTGTTCCTACTTCAACACACCTGATTCAGATGAATGAACTTCCTCATCAAGTTCTTTGCAGTGTGTTAACGAGCCATTCATTTGATTCAGGTGTGTGAAAGCAGAGTTGCCTTGAAGTTATGCAGGGCAGTGGGTCCTGAGAACTGGAATTGAGAAACACTGGTGTATAGACTCATTTAGTCCTCTGCATGATTTTAAATTCTTTTTTATGCACTGTTTATAAATAAGGCCCCTGGGGCCTCGTCTACTACCAAATGTAGAAATGTCTTAACCGGAGCTAATGCGAATGGCAAAGTTAGTATAGATATGTTGATTTCACTAGTGATGTGCGATACAACTGAATTTCCTTCTGATCTGATACCAACTAAAATTCAAACCAGTATCAGTGATACTGATCCAATACCGATACTTGGAGAGGGACCCAACTGCAGTCATGATACGTCCCCATATCCAATCCACACTGAAAGTCCCAAGCCAAGTTTCTTCTTCATGTGACTTACTAAAATATAACCCATAACCACCTGACTACACCACACTCATCTGTTTGCAGATCGATACTCTTGGCAGTGTTTAACTAACTTCTGCTTGAGACTTCCTGTATGGATTGGATGTATGGTGGCGCCTTTGTCGGCCATTGTAACTGGAGGAAGGTACTCTTGGAGACTTTGGGCTTCATTAAGGGAAAAAATTTTTTTAAAAAGGAATCACGCTTCAGACCCTTGTTCTCCATCAGTTTGAAGCTCCATGTTGCAGGCATTAACCCTTACATAGGCTAATTGACTCAGGTCTGTAGTGTTGCTATCGTACCTCTTTCATTGTACATAGCGCACCCTGTTGTTCAACACGTGACTGCTGCGAACTGAGTGAGGGATCATTGCCGTGCTGCTTTGCTATGCTGTGGCTGCTGTGCTGATCCTCACTGCACATATGATAATGGCAGGCGGAAGAAAAACTAGTTCCTACCAGTTGGGTACAGTTTGGACAAGATTCTCATATTACAGTTACTTTTTACTATACTCTAGTTTGGGAAAAACTTCATATTTATATATTTAGAAAAGCACTAAAATATTGATACTCTGACACGAAAATCAATTCTAGAAAATTAAAAGCTGGAATTGGAAGTACGATATTCAATATCGATCCGCACATCACCATTTCATGTTGCGTCGGACCCTTACCCTGGAGGCGGATTAATAACTGCATCCAGGGCTGGACTGGGACAAAAAAATAAAATAAACCGAGACTGGTCCCCCAGGTATCGATAGAAAGACGATGTGCAAGTGTCTTGTACACTGTCTTGTTTGTGTACATGTATTTGTCTAATGTGCGAGTCTAATAAACTTAAACCTAAACCTACCTCCCACCATCTAAAGATATGTACGCTAGGTAAGCAGGTCTCCCTTGAAAAAGAGACTGCGTATCTCAATGGGACATCAGCCCACTGGGAATATGCCCGATGGCCAGTCCAGCCCCAACTGCGTAGCACTGCTACGTGATTGCATGACATCACAATGCAGCGATGCAGAACCAGTTTTCTGTACTTTTGTGTGTGTTTATATGGCATTACCAGATTCATTTGTCATTCTCAACATGTAATTTTTAACTAATATATTAAAGCAAAATCCAGCTGTTTTTATTCTATATGGTGTCTGATTATCTGGTGCACAGAGGGAAACTTAATGATGGAATAATTTAATGAGAGAAAAAGATGGAATGTTCTCTGACACTAAACTGATGCTGTTGCGGCATTTTGCACAGGTAGGATGGAGGCTGTGAGCCTCCTACTGCAGTGACCATCTCAGCTTACTAACTTGGTGTACACAGTTTCTGCCGTGCTGGATTAACCAAACAAGCTTTTACATCATATTGAGTCCTTAAAGGGCAGTTTGTGAACCCCGCTGGTTATTATCTGCCCCCCAATTAGATCTGTTCAGCAACTGAGGGGCTGACTGACTTCTCCTTCTCCTCTCTGCTGGCTGCAGATGAAGCGTCGGGAACGGAGCTTTGAGAGGAATAATGTGTTTAATCAGCTGCTTTCTTAGATTAGATGCATTCCCACCGCTTGTCTTGTATTTAGCATCACAAATATTGTAGCGAGCTTTAAGTTTTAGAGAAGTGAAGCCAGAAAAGCTGCTTGTTCTGACTGAACATGCGACAGGAGCAACTGATGTCACCTGCACAATGGGACAATCACGTCTGGCATAGAAATCACCAACTCTTCCACTCCCTTATAGTAAAAAGGATGCATTTAAGTACCAAAACATGGTACCGTTGGACTTTGTGAATCGGTACTCGGTAGTACCAACGGAGTTTAGTAGGTATGCTCGTGTCATAACCAGGACTCCATTTTCTCATCACATCACACCCGTCCTGCAGCAACTCCATTGGCTTCCCATCTCATGTCGCATCCAGTTTAAAATCCTTCTTCTCACCTATAAGGCCATCCATAACCTCGCCCCCCTTACATCTCAGATCTCATCCACATTGCTACACCTGCCCGCACTCTTAGATCCTCCTCCTCCATTTGGCTCACTGAACCTCTTTCACGCCTCACTTCCATGGGGGGCAGAGCATTTAGTTGCGCAGCCCCCTGATTATGGAACTCACTCCCACCCGATCTCCGCAATACCAACTCTCTCCCTCTCTTCAGAGCTAAACTCAAAAGCCATCTTTTAAAATTGTGCTTCTTTCTTTGATGCTTTTTAATTATTAGTCTCTTATTCTTTTAACTTACTGTATTTTATAATTTTATTGTATTGTCATTGTATTTCTTATTTTATGGATCTTCTGTGTAAGGTGACCTTGAGTGTCATGAAAGGCGCCCAGAAATAAAATGTATTATTATTATTATTACCAATAAAAGTACAGAATTTGGTACCCATTCCTACCAAGAAGTGATCTATTTTTTCAACCAATCAACAGACTGCAGTGTGTTAAGCTCCACCTCTTTGGTCCAGATCGGTTAGATCAGTATCCCTGCAGACGGGTACCAAAAAAGTAGGACATGTCGGGTTGGATATAAGGGTACCCATCCCAGTTATCTGTGGAGATGCAAAAAACGTGGACCGACCTGACCCAGACCCACAGGTGGAAACGGGGCAAACAAGTTTCATTTCTTAGCTCAAAAATGTTCATCATGTCTACTTACTATCGGTTTAGTTTTCTCCTGATGAAGGCACCAGCTGATCGCCAAAACTGTACAACCTTATGTTTTCATTCTGGACGTCTGAACAAAGAATACGAAACCATCAGTTTCCTTTCTTAGTTGCGTTTCTCATATTCTCTACTCATAATTACTGATGCAGCGCCACCTCTGGCGGTGAGAGGAGTAAGTCATTTAGTTTTGAACTTGGGGGACATGGTGGAAGTTTGAGTCTTTTTCTGGTGACGGGTGAATTGCCCCCCTAAAGTTTTTCTAAACATTACATATGTACACCATACATTCTTTAAAGATATGCAACAAAATTCTGAGAGTTGAGGCAGTTTCTACTTTGTGTGGGCACGCATGTGTTTTTTTAAGGATGAAGGCCACCTAAATAATTTTCCACAAATCTCACAGGTGGTCTTTCAACCATATCTTTGTCCACATTCATCACAACTGAATGGTCTCTCTCCTGTGTAGATTTTCATGTGCTGGTTTAAGACTGTGACTTGTAGCTAAATCTTTGTCCACATTCATCACAGCTGAATGGTTTGTCTCCCATGTGGATTCTCATGTGTTTTTGTAAGTATGCCAAGTAAATCCACGTCCACATTTATCCCAGCTGTGTGGCTTGTCTCCTCTGTGAATTGTCATGTGTGTGTTTAAGTGTGCTTTCTGCCTAAATCTTAGTCCACATTCGTCACAGGTGACTGGTTTCTCTCCAGTGTGGATACTTCTGTGCTGGTTTAAGGTTGTCTCATCCTAGGGACACACTGCAAGCAGAAGTGCAGCAGTTTCATTTCGGCGCCCTTGTTAACGACTGGTGTCGACTGTATCAGGTGCTGCTGCGTGGTGTGCCGCGGTGTGCAGCACCAAGATCAGCGCGTGCTGTGGAGCGATCGTTTCGGCTTCTGTTCTATTTTCTGCGCGAGTCTGTCCCAAAGCAGGACGTAAATAAAAATGTTCTGCTCTTGCTTAAATGCAGCCAAACACATTCATACATTTCCTCTGAAGATTTTCTCTTAAAAGGGCTCCTGTGGAATTTTGAAAGAGAAAATACAAGGACTTGATAAATCATCCTGAAAATGATTTAAGTTACCAGGAATACAGGGAATGCATTCACAGAAGTAAAGTGTGGTTTTACAGCTGTTAACCTTCAAACCTGAGATAGATAGAAGATAGAGCGCGGGGTACCATTTGTTACTTCCCTTAGACTAAAATACAAACCAGAAAGAGATTGGACTTTAAAGGACACACACAGCTAAGTCATTTTCTTCTGATTAGAAACACAGTTTCAAAATGGGATCAGACTTTTTAGTGACCATGCAGACCAACAAGTGACGTTAAAGGGACAGTGCAAAATAATCTTGAAATGTAAATATGCAAGATTATAGCAAAGCTAGTTTCCATCTTCAGTCCCTTGGCAAGCCAACATTAAAATATGACAGGAAAACAAAAGTGCACAATAAAGACAAGAATAAGAAATACATATTTCTTCTCTTAAAAAAAAGAAAGTTCAAAATAAAAGTGCATTACATAATTCCACAATGCTCACACATTAATATTGTGCACATGGGGTCTCAGGTCTGTTCTTTTTTCAACAATTTGAAAAAAAATTAAAAAAAAAAAAAAAAAAAAAGTCAGATGAGTTGTGTTAGGTCATGAGAACAGTTTTTATTGTCCAAGAGGCATGAATTTAGATGTTTAGTGAATGATCCAAGGAGAGGCAGCTCAACGTGTAGCGAGTGGTACCAAAAGTGCTTTTAAATGGCACGGCACCTCTGGAGCTGCTCTGATCATGTTAGAGGTTTTATTTTGTTTGTTTGTTTGTTTGTTTTCATAAGCTCCTGAAATGAAGCAAGGGCGAGTCCAGGATTTTCTACTGTAGAACAGAGGTGACAAAAACAGGCTAGAAGTAGAAAGTAGAAATCCTGTCCAGCAGTTATAAATAAATAAATAAACTGTTCTGTTAGTGTTCAGTTAGTCTCGCGCAAGTAGCCCGCCCGCCGCTGTTAAGGGGTCATTTCTGTATGAGTAATTAGAGCAGATGAGAATGATCGGACTATTTTCTTAACAATATTGAGAAAATCTGGGAGGATTTGCGCATTTCTTGGTTGTTGTAACTGTAACAGCCGAGAAAACTTTAATCGTGGTAATAAGTAAAAGAGAGGACATCACGGACATTTATTTCATGAAATTGCTGCTGTCTGTCCACTGATGTCAGTGTGCGGTGGACCACCGGACACTCAGAGAGCAGAGGAGGACTGACATGCTGTCACAGCAGAGAAAACACTGGATTTTATTCTCAACAACAAAATTAAAAGGTCAAATCTGGCGAACACTCATTAATCTGTTACTATATTTTACATGTCCATGCTGCCGACCAGTTTAAAATGACACCGCATTACATTATTATGCTAGTTAATAACGGACTAAGAGACAGCTGTGGTGTTGCTAATAGTTGATGACTAATCTGGGAGATATGAAAATATAACGTTATTTTGCTCTGATCAGGGCAATATTGTGATCAGAAAATAAAAATAGTCAGAAACCAAACTCACGGTTTCCTGCAGTTTCATCTGCAGAACTCATGCAGGCTACGTGACCTGGAAAGTCCAATAATGTCACAATTTAAAGACCTCTATAAGGTTTAAAATAACTAAAAGAAGGATTGAATGGATTTTTAAACAATCCCAAAGGCCAGATATATGACAAAACCGAAAGTAACAACCTTTCCAAAAACTTTAAAGTATTTCTTTATAAACTTTGATAACGAGATTTGCGTTTATTACAATGACCAAAAGTGGCGCAAGCTAACTGCTAGCTACAAAAAAAGTTTAGTTAACTTGATTTGACTATGTATGACAAAGACACTTCACAAAAAGCAAAAATAAAATAATTGAAAGGGAAGGGTTTATTAAAAGTAAGCTTAGTCAATAATTAAATTTGATTTAACTAATTTACAAATTTAAGAAAATGACCTGCTTGGCTTATCAACAGAAAGAGCTTACAAATAGCTAAATAAGTAGCTAACAAGTCAATGCACCACATAGATTGTACATTTGAATTAATAAGTGATTTTTTTAAATCAAAAATGTTTAAATGTGAAAATGGTGATATGTGAATGTATGGAACTAAGACAAATAATGGGAGAAGTTTATTAAATAGTGTAAATTATGTAAATCTGCAGCTTAAGTATCAGAGTTTGCTGTGTACAGATGCTATTTTTCTTTATCCTTTCCTAAACTAAATTTGATCAAAAACAGTGTTAAATTACATAGAAATTAAAGAAACTGCCCATTTTTGGCTTATGTGTATGCTGATATGATGTTCACTATTAAATTAGAAATAAATGAATGCCAGTTTAGAGGTAAAGTCAACGAGACATAAAATATTGATTTCAGAAATTTAACATATTAGAAACTATCAATATTTGTATCAAGATAAAAGAAAGTGACATTATTTTGCGGGTGACATGATGATTACTGTATACATGACATAAACACTGACTGAAACACAGCTGTAGTATCAGTGTATTGCTGGATGTTTACTGTGTACAGGAAAACAGCACCCACTTCAGAGGCATCAGCTGTAGCACCTGTATGTATGAATACTGTCTTTACAGGAGAAACTGTTCCTTTTTGTCATAAACTTGAAAGTTAAAGTCTGTGGGGATTCCTCTCAGTTTGAACTGCAGCTCCACAAATTTCCCAAACGTGTGGCTTTGCTCCAACATCCGCAGTTTGTGCTCTCCTGCAGAGAAAGCAGCCCTAATTTAAAGAGCTCACTGCCTTAGCTCTAAATAACTGCTCTTATGACAGCGGTAATTTATCGGCTTTATGGTTTATTGCATGTACTCTGGCAGAGAATGCACAATTGGACTTTACAGTAAACATCCCTCCCTTCTGCTGGTGGGTTTTGAAATTAGATCTGCAAGTGGGAGATGGGAAAACAGGATTGTATGGTATGTAGATGCATCATGCTGTTGTTTCAGTGTAACACAGTGTTTGTGTGGAGTTCTCTTCCCACGGTTAAGTGACATGTATACTAATAAAAAAAATTTAAAAAGGAAAAAAAATTAAAAGGAATAAAAAAATTTTAAAAAAAAAAAAAAACCCAAGAAAAAAAAGAGGGGAAGAAAACAAAAAAAAAGGGGGGAAAAATATTGGGTAAATCCAGATGGGGGGGTGGAGAGAATTAGAGAGGGGAGGGAAATATAAAAGTTAAAAATAAAGAAGTTTTTGTCCTAATATATTCAAAAAAAGAGAGGGGAAATTTAGGGGGGGGCCCTTTCCTATCTTAACCCCCATCAAATTCTGAAGAGAAAGAGGAGGAGGGGGTGCTGGAGGAGGGGGGTTAGTAAAAGAAAAGAAAATTATAGAACATGGGGGGGAAAGAGGAGGGAGGAGGGAGAAGAAGAGAAGAAAATGAATAGGAGGATTAGGAAGGTTTCTTTCGATCAAGATTAATTCATCAATAAAATATAGTCATTACCCAGAGAAGAGGGTCTTTCAATCAGGGGGGATATATAAAATAAATTTTTTTTCTAGAACAAAATATTTTTTGAAAGATAAAACCTTTTTTTTTAATAAAAAAAAATAAAATTTTTTTTTTATTTTTTTTAGAAAAAATTTAGAAATTAATCTTTTATAAATAAAAATAATAAATAAATAAAAAAAAAATAAATTACTTTCATTATTCTTCCAATTAAAAAAAATATATTACTAAAAATACGCTGTAGTAGGGCTGGACGATTATGGAAAAAATTATAATCACGATTATTTTGACTGATATTGAAATCACGATTAATCTACACGATTATTCATTGATTTTATAAAAAGTGTTAATTGAACCACATAACTCAACTTGAAATATAACTTTTAAAAAAATAAAACTGAAAATAAATTAGAAACAAGTAAAGGAGTAAAATAAGAATATTATTCAATATAATAATAGCATTAAAAATGAATACTAAGTCTACATGCATTCCTGTTCTATACTCCCTGCAGTCCTGCAGTTTGCTTCCTATAACTCCACCAGTCTGTTCACTTCAGGATTAATTGTTTTTCTTCGATTACAGTGTTTTCATGATTGTGAAAAGGCAAAATTGAAATCACAATTAAAATTTGATTAATTGTCCAGCCCTAAACTATAGATTAAGAATTTCCATGTGACAAGGCTAGTCTGCACAGTTTTTAGATTCGATTCGCCGCGGTGAAGGGCCGAACTTTATAATAAAACACACGTTTGTTTGTCGCCGGTGGGGCACAACACCGGCACTTCACAGCATGCTAGCATTAGCCAGCTAGCGTTTACTGACGTGCTTAACATTGTGAGTCTTAAAACACACAAACATCTAAAAAATCGGGTCTGTACCTCCCTGTTTCCAGTGGAACAACTGGGGACTGCCAAAAAAAGGAGACGCTTTCAGATGCTTGTGTGTTTTCAGCCGCACAAAGTTAGGCGCGTCATCGAGCTGGCTAATGCTAACCTGCCGACATGACTGTGCAGACTGCCGGCTACAAACAAACGTGTGTCGTTTTATTATAAAGTTCGGTCCTTCACCGCGACGAATCAGTCATTTTAATCCACTTCTTCCTTAGCATCACTTCAGTCTGGAATGAAAACTTGGCATTGGCGTTTATCCAATTTACAAAGTTTAACAGAGTAGTAGCTGGCGGACTACTGTTAGCAGGCTAGCATTAGCCAGCTTGATGACCTGCCTAACTTTGTGCGGCTGAAAACACACAAGCATCTGAAAGCGTCTCCTTTCTTGGCAGTCCCCAGTTGTTCCACTGGAAACGGACCCGATTTTCAGATGTATGTGTGTTTTAAGTTAAGCACGTCGGTAAACGCTAGCTGGCTAATGCTAGCATGCCAGTGTTGTGCCCCACCGGCTGCAAACAAACATGCTACGTTGTTTTATTATAAAGTGCGTCCCTTCACTCTGGAGAATCGCTTTGATCCACTTCTTCCTTAGTATCACTTCAGTCTGGAATCTGTGAAAATTTAAATAGGGTTGGCGTTTATTCATGTTATCTACGAAGTAAAGCAGGGACATTGAACTGGGCCGGAAGTGGGCCGTCTAACCGTTTCAAACACGGAAGCGTGATAATCCCCTATTGGGGAGTGGGTAGCCCAGTGGTAGCGTTTTGGGCTTTGGCGCGGAGGACCAGAGTTTGGGTCCCTGACATGACTCCTAGGTGAGCCACTGTGGAGCCCTGAGCAAGGTCCTTAACCCCCACCAACTGCTCCCCGGGCGCTTTAAGTAGCCGCCCACTGCTCTCTGATACTCACAGTACAGAGATGGGTAAAATGCAGAGCGCTAATTTCCCCTCGGGGATCTTACCAGTATAAAAAAATTAATTAAAAAAAATTATGAAAGGATTTTAAAAGCAAAAAAGTCGGGCCCTCTAAAATAAAATCTTGTATCTGTACTTAGTACTTGGTTTGGGCCCTTTTACATGAATGACTGCCTTAACCTGGCGTGGCATGGATGCAACCAGCTTGTGTCATATCTCAGCTGTTATGGAAGACCAACATGCTTCAATAACAGCCTTGAGTTCTTCTTTATTGTTTGGTCTCTTCCCGTTCAGCTTTCTCTTGACAGTGCCTCAGATTTTCGATGGGGTTCAGGTCAGGTAAGTTTGCGGGCCAATCAAGCATGGTTGTTGAACCAGGATTTTGTAGTTTTGGCAATGTGGGCAGATGCCAAGTCCTGCTAGAAGATGAAGTCTGCATCCCCATACAGATGGTCCACTGAAACAAGCATGAAGTGCTCCAAAGTGTCCTGGTAGATGGCTGCATTTATGCTGGACTTAATGAAGCTCAGAGGACCAACACCAGCTGCTGACATGGACCCCCGGTCATCACAGACTGGGAAACTTAACACTGACCATCTTCTCCAGGCTGCTGTCAGCCCTCCAGCTTGTACACCGTTTTCTTCCACTTAACTGTCCATTAATGTGCTTTGAGACAGCACTCAGAGAACATCCAGCTTCCTTTGCTATCACTTTTTGTGTCTTTCCCACCTTGTGCAGGGAGTCAATGATGGTTTTCTGCACAACTGTCAGATCAGCAGTCTTCCCCATGATTGGGAATTCTTCTAAACCAAGACAGAGACTTTTTAAAAGGCTCAGGGCACTTATGGAGGTGTTTTGGATTACTTACCTGATTAGACTGTGACAGTCTGAGCCTACAATACTGGAGCTTTTCACAGTATTCTAATTTTTGAGTTTTTGAATGAGGTTTTCTGAAGCTGCAAGTCCTAATCAGCAACATCCAAACAAACAAAAGCTTGAAATATATTGATTTGCATATTATTTATCTATACAATATGTAAATTGCAACTTTTAAGTTGAATTACAGAAATACAAGAACTTTTTTCCGGATATTCTCATTTTTTGGGTAGTACCTGTAAAACCCTGCCATGTTTTTGGATCTCCATGTACATTTACAGGTGTTTTCTCTAGCGAGCTCATCTACCTGCAGAAGTGTGATAATCAAATTCAGCTGTAGGTTGGAACAACCGCTGGACAGGATTGGTTGTAATCGGTTGTCATCAAAAAAGTTTATCTGCCAAATATCGGCATTGGACTCAAAACATGCATTTTGGTGGGGCTCCGGTGTACCTGGATGGTGATCCCTGTGATGAGCAGCGCCAGGTTCAGAAGAAGTCTGCAGCTGATGTTTACTGAGAACTGCTCAATCTCCTACCTGAGGACAGTCTACAAACACACATTCATCATCATTGTCATGTAAGGTCGTTGTGCTGCTGCTGCTCCCTGCTGGACAACATTTACTCTACATGAAAACAGCTGGTTACTTCGGGGATCACCACCTCCAGACCTCTAAAGCCAGGGTCCTGCAGATTTTCCATGTTTCCCTGCTGCAACACACCTAGTTCAAATTAAATAGGTTGTTGCCAAGTTCTGTAAGACCCATATTTATCAAGGTGTTGAGTCACCAAATCAAATGGCTTAATTTCTCTCATGCATGTCATTCAGTTCTGCAGGTCTGTCAGTTATTGGTAAAAAAAAAAAAAAAAAAATTGCTCATCAGTTGATGACAATGCTTTCATTTTACTTTTAGTCTCGCTCATTTCATTCACTTCTCTTGGCTAATGAAGCATTCAGAGTGCATGCAGAGAGACTTTACAATCTGAGTTTGAATTTGCATTTTATGAAAGAAAAATAGTAAAAAGAAACTTAAACTGGCATCAAGAGTTTAACTTTTATTTTTTAATTCATATTCTTGGAAAGAAAACTAATGGTTTAAAGAGGGAAAAACTTGCAGTAATAAAAGTTGTGAAAGGTTACAGTATATATGGAATTCCAGTGTAATCGAATTACCATCAAGTACAATCAAGTACACTTAAATTATTACACAGCAAGTTGCAATACATACCATTTTATACATCAACTTGAAGGTATTTCATGAATAAAGACTGAGAAAAAGTCTAGCTTATATCGGCAAGTCTGGTTCATCAAAGAAACAGTTGTTTCATCATTGTTACTTCAATGAGTCTCTGCTAAGTCACCATGGTAATTTGTGACTGAGGACAAGTCTAATCCAGACTCTCCAAACTGTCAAGCTTGTCTTAACATATAACTGAAAGGTCAAATTGGAAGAGACACAAAAAAGCTTTCCACCAGATGAATTTCATCTATTAAGATCAAATACTAGTATTTTTTGATTGTTTCTAAGATAAAGAATGACCTTGATCATTTTTAAAGTCAAACTTCAAGCGGAAATAGTTCAATTTAAGAAAAAAAAAATCGGAACTGCACTAATCATAAATTTTTCAAAAGACCCTCCCTACTCTCTCCCAGTGGTTCGTAAAAAAAAAAAAAAAAGGAAAAAAAAAGAAAAATAGTCAAAGTTTGAGCAGTTCAGACTGAGGCCAGCACTTTCCTGGACAATCAGACAGAGAGAGACAAAGACTGTTAGAGACCTTTATTCAAGTCCATCTTGAATGAGTCTGGATCAAATAAAGCTCGGCTGTATTTGTGGATGGTCTTAAGGATTAATGAGGAGATGTGCCAATTTGAGTTTGAATTTTTCCTGTTTTTTCTGCTTTACATTGCCCCCTAAAGTCTTACTAGCACATAAACTTACAAAAGTTAGGGATATTCAACTTTCAGTTACAATTTCGGGAAAATGTAAAAAGTTTAAACCTCACTGATATTAAACCATGAAGGTTTGACATTTAACTGGAATTATGATGTGGTTATTCCTCCATCTCAAACAATTTATTGAAGGAAAATTTACCAACAATGGTGGTTATTCCACAACATAAAAAATGATAAAGTCCTAATAACTTGACATGTGTTCTGTGTCGTCTTGGTCTGATGTCTAAATGTAAACATGATGATAAAGAGGACTGTTTAGAAACAAGATGTCATAATAAGAACATTTAGAGGTCAAGTCATGGTTTACACACTTCTTCTTAGACACTTCTGCATTCAAAAGTTTAGAGAAAGTCTAATTAAGGTCACCTGGAAAGATAAGAGTGCATTTTAGGTACAAATACCAAATATTAGAGATGCACGACATTGGAATCTTGGCTGATATCCGATATGCAGATATTTAAAACTCATGTGGCAGATAACCGATATCTATACAGGTGTTAAAGCTGAAAAATAAATTATGCAATATTCATTTCTTGTGCAAAATTAGAAAAAAATTGTTATGAATAACAATTCAAACTTAATGACAGTTGTTCAAACAGAACTAATAAGATATGTGCATTATATCCTAGAACAGGGGTGGACCACTCCGGTCCTCAAGGGCAGGTACTTCTTGGCTTCAACACACCTGAATCTAATTAGTGGGTAATTGTGCAGAGCTTGATATGAAGCTCTGCACAGGTCTCAAGGAGTGTTACCACAGGGAACTCCTAATACCTGTAGGATGCCGGCCCTCGAGGACCGGAGGACCAGGGGATATTTGGTTAGTTACACAAATGACCGTGCATAAACTCTGTTCACACAGACCATCCTAAAAGAAATTGTCTTTAGAAGTTTGAAAGTCAGTTAAAAAAAGAAGTTTTTGAAGAAGAAGTAATTTTCTTTTTTTTTTTTTAGACTTTAGAAACAGCTGCCTGATTGATAAAATGTTGGTTACCAAAATATTGGTAAAATATTGGTTGGGTAGCCGGTATAGATAGGGGGCCGATTATATCCTGCATCCCTACCAAATATCACTAACTTTTGTAAGTAGTGCATCTACACTATACACCATACATTGTTTACGGCCTTGCAAGTAGGGCTGTCACAATAATCGCAAAAATGAAATATCGAGATATTAAGAAGCTCACCACGCTGCATGATGGGCCACTGCCATCACCGCATCTCAGGACAACAGTTGAAAAGGATACAATGGCAGCTGCACTAGCATCAAAACCAAATGTTACTTCACCCCTATGGGAGCATTTTGGCTTTCAGCCAAATGAAAAGGGTGAGCCAGACAATTTAAAAGAGACAATCTGTAAAATCTGCCGTTACTGTCGTTTGACCTGCGTTCAATAAAGCGTTATAAAATTGACATGTCTTTTTTTTTTAATAACTTTTTTTTAATGTGCAACCACCATGTTTCAAAGGAAATATTGCCATGAATTAACAATTAACAAAGACATTGCCGAAATAGATAGGGGGGGGGGGGGGCGCAATTATATTGCATATCGCAATATTGAGCCGTCTTGACTCACCGCAGGGGGAATTCCTCAATCGCAACAGCCCTACTTGCAAGTTGTGCGTTTCTACTTTAAGCGAACACGCATGTGTTTGTTTAACCCCAGCTTTACAGTGGGTCTGTGAGCTCAGCGCCATGCACACCAAATCGCACCGCATGTAGTCAACTGTTTGAACTATATCGAGCACGCTGCCACGTGTGAGCGGTCTGTCATCGCTCCGGCATGTCGCGCCACTGCGCTAAAGATACGCACCAGCTATATTGTTGACGGAGGACGCCCCAACACCGTGTACATTTCAGTAGTTCAGATCAGACCAGACAGGAAATCAGACACGAGATTCAGTGTAAAACATCCGGTAACTTCCTAAACAAAAGCCACAGATTTTTAACTGCTGAACTATCTGAACAAGACATCATCTCTGTGTACACAAGGTTTGCGTGAAATAAGAAACAATGACGCACAAACGTGGACAAAATGAACCATTTGGGTGAGAATCACAGGCAACCTTGCAATCCCTCGTGATACTGTGATGTCACGGATCTAGCAACAGCGGATGCACTTGCGGGCGCACAGTGCACACTGTAAATGCTCGTGCCGTGGAGGTCGGAGTAAAGCCGCTGCGCTGCGCACACGGACCCGATGTAAAGCCGGGGTTACAAGAGTCATGCCTGCTAAATAACTGATCACAAAGCTCACAGGGAAATCTCTCCAGTGTGGATTCTCATGTGTCATCTTAATTTTGTCGTCAAATGATACGTTTAGGGATGCACGTTATTGGAATTTTGGCCGATATCCGATATTCTAAAACTCATGTGGCTGGTAACCGATATTGATACCGATATTAAAGCTGAATAAAATAAGCAGTCATTTCAAATAGCAGTTTTGTTATCAGTTTCCAACACTTTGATAAATAGGGGTGGGAAAAGTATTGATACACTGAAATGTCTCAATATTTTCATATGCCGATATCAAATCGATATTTAAAAACGCGGTACCGATCTATTTTACTTACAAAACCTCACGAGATTTCATCGTTCTGTTTCAAAATCTCACAATATTTCATGAATTCTCACGAGATTTCGTAACAGAGCGATGAAATATTGTGAGATTTCGTGAGTAAATTAGATACCGCGTTTTTAAAGGTCAATGATATCAACATATGAAAATATCGCAAAATGTTTGTGAATTCTTGCGAGATCTTGTAATGGAACGATAAAATATCGCGAGATTTCATTAGTAAAATAGACAGATAACTGCATTCTTAAAGGGACTAGAGGCAGGAATTAAAAAAACAAACATGCATGTCCATTTTTTTTTTTAATCCTAATGGGTGATGAAGCGCTAAATACCAAAAAGAACGTTTCCACCCACGTCTCTATCCGTTGCCTTAAACAGGCTGTGTGCTGCTAAATGTGCTGCATTTCGGTGGCCAAATTTCCCGCGCTGCCCTGCGGACGTGACGTCAAATGATGCTACATCCGCAGTTTTGATGCAGGAAGAAGACGGTCGCGGTAAATTCAAACACTGTAAGCGATAGTTATGGATTCTTCTGCCGTCAGCAAACGATCCAGATTAACTGAAAGACACTAAAAAGTGTAACTACGAAGAAAAAGGTTAGTAAACAACATCGTAGCTTCAGTTTGTGCACGCTCCCCTGACGGCTTGGCTCGTGGCTGCAGTTATCTGAAGTGCCAGTTGCGGCAGTCGCAAGTTTTGTTTCTTAATCTTGCTTCAAGTCCCTTTAAATGTCAATATATCAGCATATGAAAATATCGCAATATTGCAGTACATCGATATTTTTTTCCCACCCCTAGTCTTTAAAAGTTTTAAAATCTGTAAAAAAAAAGAAGTTTTTGAAGAAGTAGTAGTTTGTTATTTATTAGACTTTAGAAACAGTGACCTGATTGGTGAGGTGGCCGATGTCCAATACTCAGTTTTAAGGCCGATATAGACAAATAAGGGGCCGATTATATTGTGCATCCCTAGTTATGTTTGTCCACTTCTATCACAACTGGATGGTTTGCATTCAATGTGGGATTTCATCCGATCTTTTCGACTAAATCTTTGTCCACATCTGTCACAGCCGAATGGTTTCTCTCCTGTGTGGATTCTTATGTGTCGTTTTAAATGTGAATTTCGAATAAATCTAAATCCACATTCATCACAACTGAAACGTTTGTCTCCTGTGTGGATTCTCGTGTGCATCCTAAGATTTGTCCTTTGACCAAATATTTTACCACAAACACCACATCCATATGTTTTTTTTCCGTCTCTTAAGAGATTGTTGATGGTGAAACTCTAGGAAAAGAAAAAAAAAAAGGAGCTTAATAAAATAAGAAGGAGAAAGAAAAAAAAAAAGAAAAAAAGAGAAAAATCATTATTTATTATATAAAAAAAAAAAAATTTTATAAAATATATATAAATAAAATTATATAATATTATAAAAAAGTAATAAAAACCACAAAAAAAAGAAGGATGCAGGGAGAAGAGGAGAAAACTCGTGGTCGGGTGTTGTTCCACCACAGGGGGGGTGGATAAGATAAAAGATCTCAAGTGAAATCTCTTTGGTCCTTTTTTCGTAGGGGGGGTGGGGAGGGGGAAAGGGGAAGGAGAGAAAAAGGGGGAAAAAGATATAATAAGGAGGAGAGTATAGAAACAATCAAGCCTGATCAATGTGGGGGTAACAAACCCAAACCCAGAAAGACAGAAATCAAAAGTGCGGCAATCTAAACAATAATCGATTCTTAATGATGGATGAAACTTTTGAATCTGGGAAAAAATTGGAAGGAGAGTAAACTCTTGAAAAAAGAAAAAGGAAATAATTAAAAAAAGTACAAACAAGGAAAAGCAAGATTAATGGAGGGAAGTCTTGGGGGAGGTTAATGCTGATAAAAACTGTAAAATCAAACAATATCTCTCTAAACAAAACTCTCTCCCAAGATGCTCCCTGAGAGTACATGTACGTGGGAATAGGTAAAGAAGGAAAAAACTGCCCTACGGGAGCATCAAAGGTAAGTATGATTTATATAGGGGTTTTCAGAAGGCTCGGTAATAGTTCTTTTAATCTCTCCCATCACCGGGTTATACTGCATTCTAACATATAAACTGGACATCGGAGTAATAGGATAATAGTGAGAATGGGTGTGAGGTCAATCCTAAAAATATCGAGGAGACCAAGGTCCTAAGCCTACAATGGAATCGGGCGGGATCAGGGGTGGGCAAATGGTCATAGGCAGGTTGGGGGTCATTGGAAAAAATAATAAAATGGATGTGGATAGGGTAGGGGTTGATAGTGTTTTCACCTGAATAGGGGAGATAATTTAATGGGCACTGTCATTATTTCTAATATCCTGAAACACGGCAAAAAAGAAAAAGGAAGAGAAAAAGGGGAAAGAGGGAGAGGACAAGGTATCTGTAACATCATGGACCTCCCCCCCCCAGAAAAAGGGGGGGGGAGGGGAAAAACATTCACGACTGGGGGGGGGACGGGTGATAATACAATCCACAGACTAACAGCCATCGCTCAGCAATCTCTCTTCTGGTTTCTCCTCATGGGACACTGCAAAGGCAATAAATTAATGAATGAATAATCAAGCAAAAGTCAGGGGCTATATGGAGTGTATAGGGGGGGACAGATATAAGGTATCCCTTTGAGAGGATCCATCTCCCATGGTAAAAACAAAACTTCTTTCTAAATACAGACTAATAAAAAGGGGAAGATAAAAAAGGGGAGAGGGGGAAATAGAGGAGGATGCACATCAAGAAAGGTAAATACTCCGAAAGAATAAAGCGTCGTTTGGCATCAATTCTGGAGATCGATTCTCTCTATGCAATCTCTTGTCTTTAAAATTTGCAGGGATCTAAGCATGCACTAACTGGCCTCTACAATCTCAATCGGTACCAATCGTGAGAGGGAAAGGAGAAGGGAGTAGGGATGATGTAAAAGATAACCGTCTCAAACTCTCAACGGAACTCACAGACAGAATACGAGAGTGTCCTCATCGGGGCAACTCTACCCAGGGGCAGCTACAGCCTAAAACTAATACAAGGGAGGGGGAGGAAAATCGGGAGGGACGAGGGAATTCACGGAAAAAGGGGCAAAAGGAACGGCGGCACGGGGAGAAAAGTCGGGGGTGGAGGGCTTAATGGTATCAAACAAAAGGCCCCACAACCATTCCCAGGGAATGAGATTCGGCATAAAAGGTCTCCCGAAAGGGCGTGTAGGAAAAGTGGGGAACGAGAGCTCTATAAATGAATCCACTCCAAACTACGGATCACCCGGAAAAGATACTCCAGAGAACAAAAGGAACCATAAGCTACAACAAAAAAAAAAGAAAAGCACAGATGACGACTGGGGATTGGTCACCGGAAAGAAATCCGAGGGGAGACGACCAGCAGAGTGCGGAAGTGTGAAGAGAACTGACAACATCGGTATCGGCGAAATCAAGGTCTCCATCCCACCCCCCGGCCTCGATGAATCAGGCATCCCCGGGACCCTCCCCGCAACGCAAAAAAGATAAAAAAAGGAAGAGCGAAGAGAAATGAAAAAGAGAAAAATTAAAAAGAATTTTTAAATAACTGTAACTACATTTTTATATACTACCAATACCCCCCACCCCCTCCACAATCAGAGCTCCTGAGGGATTCTTTAGCAGTGTCACACTCCACATTAATGTTTACACCTGACCCATGTCCCCTGTTGTCCCAGCCTTTTTCACCGCTGTCCATTTTAAGACACAGATTATCCGTCTCAGAGGAGGTTAAAGCCTTTCTGTCACTACTTGGTTGTAAATGACTGGTTGAGTCTGGGTTACTGGTTAGTTCTGGTTCTCCACAGTCCCCTCCATCAGGTTCTGATTTAATTTGTTTAGCTGGGTTGTTGGTTGAAGCCTCTACCTCTGTGTTGCCTTCAGTCTGGGTTTGAAGAAAGTGGACTGAATATGTCCAAGACTGCTGTCCGTTTTTATCATCTTCACTCTTTATGGGAACCAAGATTATTGGTAAACGGGTGACACTCTCCACCAGCCCACCATCAACTACTCTCCATAACTGAGCCATAGCTCCTCTTCAATGCGATGGGACTCTTGGTCCTGTTAGTCCAGACTCCACTTACAGGGAACCGTTCTCTGTAATAGCTGCTGCACATCTGCAGGGAACACTGAAATGAAATAGATAAAGCTGGATTTTAACACCACACAGCACAAAGATTCTCCCCTCAGCCCCTCTTCAAAGTCACACTCTTAAAGGTCCTACCAACCTGCTGAACTTTTACAGTCCCACAAATATTTCTACCATTTGACGAACTTTTTCGGTCGCTATATTTGCTACAGTATTTCCTGTGGGTCTTTCACACCTTCAGATCAGATGTACTGAATATGTATTGTATACACTTGTCCTCAAAATTATTCATACCCTCCAATTACAGAAAATGCTAAATTCACAATTCAAATAACAAGAAACTAAATAAACTAATAAATACAAATTTACTAAATTATAATTTAGTGAAATAAAACATTTTTAATTTTCATTTAAAACTAAAAACAAAACTGTCCCAGACAAATTAAAGCACCTTGCTCATGAACAATGGACCAACAAACCTGTCAGAAGTCTTCATGTGCAGAAGTCTGATTGCTGGTTACAGAAACATGATTGCTGTGATTGTTTCATAGTATCGCTCAAAATTTTAGCTTTGGAGCCCCATCATGCTTGTTTATTCGTTTTTTTTTATTTTTTGTGTTTGTTTTTAATATTTCTGTTGAACCACAATTCAAAATCAATGTCGGGATTTTCATTTTACTGACAGCTGATTTTTTTCCCCTTTTTCAGTTGGAGGGTATGAGTAATTTTGGGTGCACAGTGCACACACACACACACACACATATATACAGTATATTAGGGCTGTCAAAAGAATAATCCTAAAATCAATCCCATTGTAAAACATGAGATTAATTTATTCTTTCGTACTAGCAGTACGAAAGAAAATACATCAATTTTTGTTTTACAACTTAAAGGCTAAAACCAATCCAGAAATCTGGGAGTAGTCCAGGACTCGGACCTGAATTTCAGCTTTACATTAAGGCAGTTGTGAAGTCAGCCTGTGAGGACCGTATCAGCAGCATTCTGGACTAAACAGCTGCCATCTGACGGACTTTAGGGAGACATGTAAGGACAAGGTTTCAGTTGTCTAGTCTACTAAAGATTAGGGCTGTCGCGATTGAGGAATTACCCCCTGCGGTGAGTCAAGGCGGCTCAATATTGCGATATGCATTATAATAGGGGATTATCACGCTTCCGTGTTCCGAACTTCAGGGTTGAAACACTTAGAGGGCCCGCTTCCGGCCCAGTTCAATGTCCCTGCTTTACTTCGTAGATAACGTGAATAAACGCCAACCCTACTGAAATTTTCACGGATTCCAGACTGAAGTGATACTAAGGAAGAAGTGGATCAAAGCGATTCTCCAGAGTGAAGGACCGAACTTTATAATAAAACAACGTAGCATGTTTGTTTGTAGCCGGTGGGGCACAACACCGGCATGCTAGCATTAGCCAGCTAGCGTTTACCGACGTGCTTAACTTTTTGCGTCTTAAAACACACATACATCTGGATGTCCCCATTTCCACTGGAACAACTGGAGACTGCCAAGAAAGGAGACGCCTTCAGATGCTTTTGTGTTTTCAGCCGCACAAAGTTAGGCACGTCATCAAGCTGGCTAATGCTAACCTGCTAACAGTAGTCCGCCAGCTACTACTCTGTTAATCGGATAAACGCCAATGCCAAGTTTTCATTCCAGACTGAAGTGATGCTAAGGAAGAAGTGGATCAAAACGACCGATTCGCCGCGGTGAAGGACCAAACTTTATAATAAAACGACACACGTTTGTTTGTGGCCAGCAGACTGCGCAGTCGTGTTAGCAGGTTAGCATTAGCCAGCTCGATAACGTGCCTAACTTTGTGCGGCTGAAAACACACAAGCATCTGAAAGCGTCTCCTTTCTTGGCAGTCTCCAGTTGTTCCACTGGAAACGGGGGGGTACAGACCCGATTTTCAGATGTTTGGTGTTTTTTAAGATGCACAATGTTAAGCACGTCAGTAAACGCTAGCCCCACCGGCGACAAACAAACATGTGTTTTATTATAAAGTTCGGCCCTTCACCGCGGCGAATCGATCGCTTTGATCCAGTTCTTCCTTAGTATCATTTCAGTCTAGAATGAAAACTTGAGTATGTTTGGAGTTTATCCGATTTAAACAGTATAACAGAGCAGGAACGGCTGTCGTTAACATGGCCCGGAAGAGGAAGTGCCCAAAATCCGGGAACTTCCGGTAAGCGTGATAATCCCCTATTGCGCACCCCCCCATCTATCTATTTCGGCAATGTCTTTGTTAATTGTTAAATTACCAAAGTCATGGCAATATTTCCTTTGAAACATGGCGGTTGCACATTAAAAAAAAAGTTATTAAAATAAAAAGACATGTCAATTTTATGACGCTTTATTGAACGCAGGTCAAACGACAGTAACGGCAGATTTTACAGATTGTCTCTTTTAAATTGTCTGGCTCACCCTTTTCATTTGGCTGAAAGCCAAAATGCTCCCATAGGGGTGAAGTAACATTTGGTTTTGATGCTAGTGCAGCTGCCATTGTATCCTTTTCAACTGTTGTCCTGAGATGCGGTGATTGCGGTGGCCCATCATGCAGCGCGGTGAGCTTCTTAATATTGCGATATTTCATTTTTGCGATTATTGTGACAGCCCTACTAAAGATAAATGCAGAATTCCTGGTGAAACACCTTTAATCCTAAATGTTCTAGAAGTTATAAAAGTAAAGTGATTAATCAGGATTCCTTTTTTTAACAGCCCTAACATATACACACATATGTGTCATATATAAACACACACGCACGCGCGCGCACACACACACACATAGAAACACACGCTAGTTTATTGGGTTTAAATTTATTTGAGATGCATAAATTTCTAATAGCTGTCCAATAAAGCAAAGGACGTCTAATTAATTGGGCTGTGTTATACCAGCAGGAGTTTTTGTTTCAGGTGAGACAAGCTGGACAGGTCTCAGGAAAGAGGTCTGGCAAACTGCAATTCATTTCTTAGGAGTTAGACTTCGTTAATCCAGCCTAATAAACACTCAACAAAAACTGGGCTGCCGCATGATGTGTGTGTACACGTCTTCTCGTTTCAATGTGCCCCCTCTTGTATTCCTGGAGCCAGCCCTGCCTCGCAAAGCACCAAACATCATAACCACACATTTCCCGGGAATGAACTGAAAAATCTCACCTCCCGACCAGGATTCCCTCAATCACAACTCTTTCTTTGACCCTTTTCCCGCCGCCTCGTTTCTCTCCAGCAAAGTTGACCTCCGCACAAGACAGAAACCAACAACCGTCAGAATCCAGACACGTCGGAGTTTCCAACTGTAGTTCAAAGTATGAACTAAATAACATTTGTCGAAAAGAGAAAGACCTCCACTTCAACTTTACACGCTGGTCAACGGTCCTTTCTGATGCCCGAGTCCATCTGCACGATTCTGCCTCGACCTTAAGAACCGGAAGTATTTACAGCACAGCTGCTTCATTCTTTCTTTCCCTCCAAGAACATAACTGCAGTTACGACTGATACGGACGCCGCCATACATCCAATCTATACAGGAAGTCTCCAGCGGAAGTTGGTTAAACACGGCTAAGAGCATCTATCTGCAGCTTACAAACAGATGTGTATGGTGTAGTTGGGTGGTCAGGTTTAGGGTTAGATTTTAGTAAGTTACATGACAAGAAACTTCCGATTGGGTCTTCCGGCGTGGATTAGATATGGTGACGTCTTGTGGCTGCAGTTGGGTCCCTCTCCCAAAATATGATTAATTTATTATTATTATTACTATTATAACTATTATTATGTCATTATTATTATTTGCTTTATTTATCATACACGTCAATTACTAGACAAAGTTTAAAGAACACAGCAGAATGAACAAAATTATCAGAAGCAAGTAAGTAAAACAAAATAGCACAAATAAATGGCCAGACAAGAATAAAAAAGTAAAGGAAAATTAGGAACCCCCCCCTCCACCGAGCAGATAAACTGATGCCTAATGAAGAGCCTGCCCACCCCCAATGCCACTACCATTCAAATACAGTAAAAGAGGTACAGGTTCTTGCACAGTCTTCCTGTTAGCTGTTTTTGAAAGGTGACAAATCATTCAACATTTTTATGTTTATTTAACATGTTGGGGTTAGGATGGCCCCAGCTTCTTTGGTTTCCCCAACTCCCCCAGCTCCTCCACCGCCTCCTCCTTAGCACAGGTGAGACTGGCTTCAGTTCAGTTTGTGTGTTATCAAAAGAACTTCACATTATTGTCAAGTTTATTATTTTGATCTCCACCTACAACTGCAATGTGACTGGTTGATGGTGAGTGTCTCCATCAGTAGTAAACCCCCCGCAGTGCTATGTCCCAGATATTGCTGACAATGCGGGCATCCATGGGAGGAAAGTTAGGTTTCTGCTTGTTCTCCTCCAGTTGCAGGAGAGCAGTGACGTTTTTTGTTTTTTTTATGTCAAGCCATTTCTTTGTTATTTCTAAGACTTCTGTTTCCTCTGATCCAACATAATTAACTGCAGCCATTACTGTCTTCTAAACTGATTTTTTGGGGGTGATACCTGCATTAAGTGCTCCTCCAACAGTATTAATTGGTTTGCTTTTACTTCTACAAGTATCTCAATCTCGGCTTCAGAAAAGTTCCTCTTCTTCCCCCTCTTTGCTATGATTTTAGAGAGGGTAAAAAAAAGTCCATTCATGCATTCTTAAAGAGAACAGACAGGATTTATCAACAGAGAAAACTTGCGTGTGTGAACAAATGGTGTTTGCATGTTTGATAAATCCAGCATTTGCTTGTTTATTGTAATCCAGCACTGTTTTTGCAAGCAGTGTTTCTCAATTCCGGTCCTCAGGACCCACCGCCCTGCATATTTTTATGTGTTCCTACTTCAACACACCTGATTCAGATGAATGAACTTCCTCATCAAGTTCTTTGCAGTGTGTTAACGAGCCATTCATTTGATTCAGGTGTGTGAAAGCAGGGTTGCCTTGAAGTTATGCAGGGCAGTGGGTCCTGAGAACTGGAATTGAGAAACACTGGTGTATAGACTCATTGAGTCCTCTGCATGATTTTAAATTCTTTTTTATGCACTGTTTATAAATAAGGCCCCTGGGGCCTCGTCTACTACCAAATGTAGAAATGTCTTAACCGGAGCTAATGCGAACGGCAAAGAATCCCGTGGTATGGCATAATAATTAGATGTAAATATTTATACACTTTAGTCCCTTAAAAATTGATAAAACAATTGTCTATATGCTATAAAAAATTTTGTGTAAAATACTACTTTTATTCTGTACTGCTCTAGACGTCTGGATGAATGAATACAATAATAGATCCATTCATTTCAAGCACTTTTGTAGTTAAAACAAATCACTTCACGGCACATATCAAGTTCATCATAAATTAATATCACAAAACACATGCAGGTAAAAAAAAGGGGGGAAAAAGAATTTATCAGTGCTTGAAAGGGAGTGGGAAGAAGAGAACTTTTAAATCCCACCCCTTTCCCCTTTGACAGCTTAACTAATGTTAGTCACTCCTGCTTATTTCAAGGCAATACACAAAAATGTTTTGATGAAAACGTTGTAGCTATCACCTTTAACAGATGAAAAGCTCTGTTTTCACCATAGACTGTATATAATTACTGGACGTAGCTTCCGGTCTCTTCTGAATAGAGAAATGTGAAGCCAGGTGGGCGTGTCTTACCGTCGCCATCTTGCCGTGTCACGTACGTCGTCACTCCAGGAAAATACTAAAATGGGCACAGCGCGGCCGCGGTGCAAATGATTGACAGCTGACGTACTGTGGGCTAAACGCTAACTGAGCTAGCATGAAACTAAGAGGAGCTAACAAAGATAAGCCCCCTAAGCGGCATGGTTAAGGTAAGACATGCTTAGACTTGCAATTCGCTGACTAAACACCGCCGTTGTGCGACTCTGTAACAAACTGAGACCTTATTAAGAGCAAAGAAGGAGCTAACTAGGAGCCTCCGGTGGGCAGGCGGAGCTTCCGGTCTGCCGCATGTCAATCATAAGGACACGCGCTTAATTATGTGTAATTTGAAGAATAAACAACATCTAAACGAATGAGTTATAAAAAAATTCACCCCCCTCACAGTTGACATGAAGATAAACTTGACCTAATAAACCTAAAATGATTTTTTGAACCAGGCTGTAAACCTGTTTATTTCTGCTGTGAAGTTGGCGTTTTTAACATGGGAGTCTATGGGGATTTGCTCGCTCTTGGAGCCAGCCCCTAGCGGATGAAGGGAGGATTACACTATTTGCAACAAGGAAGTGAGCTTCACTGTTCTGAGGCGGAGTTTGCCCTTGGTTTTCACCCACGGTTCTGGCTCAGGTCGTTTCGGGGGGGGGTTGGTATAGATATGTTGATTTCACTAGTGATGTGCGATACAACTGAATTTCCTTCTGATCTGATACCAACTAAAATTCAAGCCAGTATCAGTGATACTGATCCAATACCGATGCTTGGAGAGGGACCCAACTGCAGTCATGATACGTCCCCATATCCAATCCACACTGAAAGTCCCAAGCCAAGTTTCTTCTTCATGTAACTTACTAAAATATAACCCATAACCACCTGACTACACCACACACATCTGTTTGTAGGTCGATACTCTTGGCGGTGTTTAACTAACTTCCGCTTGAGACTTCCTGTATGGATTGGATGTATGGTGGCGCCTTTGTCGGCCATTGTAATTGGAGGAAGGTACTCTTGGAGACTTTGGGCTTCACGAAGCGAATTTAAAAAAAAAAAAAAAGAAATCACGCTTCAGACCCTTGTTCTCCATCAGTTTGAAGCTCCATGTTGCAGGCATTAACCCTTACATAGGCTAATTGACTCAGGTCTGTAGTGATGCTATCGTACCGCTTTCATTGTACATAGCGCACCCTTGTTGTTCCACACGTGACTGCTACGAACTGAGTGAGGGATCATTGCCGTGCTGCTTTGCTATGCTGTGGCTGCTGTGCTGATCCTCACTGCACATATGACAATGGTAGGCGGAAGAAAAACTAGTTCCTACCAGTTGGGTACAGTTTGGACAAGATTCTGATATTACAGTTACTTTTTACTATACTCTAGTTTGGGAAAAACTTCATATTTATATATTTAAAAAAGCACTAAAATATTGATACTCTGACACGAAAATCAATTCTAGAACATTAAAAGCTGGAATTGGAAGTATGATATTCAATATCGATCCGCACATCACCATTTCACGTTGCGTCGGACCCTTACCCTGGAGGCAGAGTATTAACTGCATCCAGGGCTGGACTGGGACAAAAAAATAAAATAAACCGAGACTGGTCCCCCAGGTATCGATAGAAAGATGATGTACAAGTGTCTTGTACACTGTCTTGTTTGTGTACATGTATTTGTCTAATGTGCGAGTCTAATAAACTTAAACCTAAACCTTCCTCCCCACCATCTAAAGATATGTACGCTAGGTAAACAGGTCTCCCTTCAAAAAGAGACTGCGTATCTCAATGGGACATCAGCCCACCGGGAATATGCCCGATGGCCAGTCCAGCCCCAACTGCATAGCACTGCTATGTGATTGCATGACATCATCACAATGCAGCGATGCAGAACCAGTTTTCTGTACTTTTGTGTGTGTTTATATGGCATTACCAGATTCATTTCTCATTCTCAACATGTAATTTTTAACTAATATATTAAAGCAAAAATCCAGCTGTTTTTATTCTATATGGTGTCAGAGCATCTGGTGCACAGAGGGAAACTTAATGATGGAATAATTTAATGAGAAAAAAGATGGAATGTTCTCTGACACTAAACTGATGCTGTTGCGGCATTTTGCACAGGTAGGATGGAGGCTGTGAGCCTCCTGCTGCAGTGACCATCTCAGCTTACTAACTTGGTGTACACAGTTTCTGCCGTGCTGGATTAACCAAACAAGCTTTTACATCATATTGAGTCCTTAAAGGGCAGTTTGTGAACCCCGCTGGTTATTATCTGCCCCCCAATTAGATCTGTTCAGCAACTGAGGGGCTGACTGACTTCTCCTTCTCCTCTCTGCTGGCTGCAGATGAAGCGTCAGGGAACGGAGCTTTGAGAGGAATAATGTGTTCAATCAGGTGCTTCCTTAGATTAGATGCATTCCCGCTGCTTGTCTTGTATTTAGCATCACAAATATTGTAGCAAGCTTAAAGTTTTAGAGAAGTGAAGCCAGAAAAGCTGCTTGTTCTGACTGAACATGCGACAGGAGGGACTGATGTCACCTGCACAATGGGACAATCACGTCTGGCATAGAAACCACCAACTCTTCCACTCCTTTATAGTAAAAAGGATGCATTTAAGTACCAAAACATAGTACCGTTGGACTTTGTGAATCGGTACTCGGTAGTACCAACGGAGTTTAGTAGGTACCAATAAAAGTACCGAATTTGGTACCCATTCCTACCAAGAAGTGATCTATTTTTTCAACTAATCAACAGACTGCAGTGTGTTAAGCTCCACCTCTTTGGTCCAGATCGGTTAGAACAGTATCCCTGCAGACGGGTACCAAAAAAGTAGGACATGTCGGGTTGGATATAAGGGTACCCATCCCAGATGCAAAAAACGTGGACCGACCTGACCCAGACCCACTGGTGGAAACGGGGCAAACAAGTTTCATTTCTTAGCTCAAAAATGTTCATCATGTCTACTTACTAACGGTTTCGTTTTCTCCTGATGAAGGCACCAGCTAATCGCCAAAACTGTACAACCTTATGTTTTCATTCTGGACGTCTGAACAAAGAATACGAAACCATCAGTTTCCTTTCTTGGTTGCGTTTCTCATATTCTCTACTCATAATTACTGATGCAGCACCATCTCTGGCGGTGAGAGGAGTAAGTCATTTAGTTTTGAACTTTGGGGACATGGTGCAAGTTTGAGTCTTTTTCTGGTGACGGGTGAATTGCCCCCCTAAAGTTTTTCTAAACATTACATATGTACACCATACATTCTTTAAAGATATGCAACAAAATTCTGAGAGTTGAGGCAGTTTCTACTTTGTGTGGGCACGCATGTGTTTTTTTAAGGATGAAGGCCACCTAAATAATTTTCCACAAATCTCACAGGCGGTCTTTCAACCATATCTTTGTCCACATTCATCACAACTGAATGGTTTGTCTCCTGTGTGGATTTTCTTGTGTTCGTGTAAGTGTGTGTTTGAAATAAATCTTTGTCCACATTCGTCACAACTGAATGGTTTGTCTCCCATGTGGATTCTCATGAGTTTTTGTAAGTATGCCTTTGAAGTAAATCCACGTCCACATTTATCCCAGCTGTGTGGCTTGTCTCCTCTGTGAATTGTCATGTGTGTGTTTAAGTTTGCTTTCTGCTTAAATCTTAGTCCACATTCGTCACAGGTGAATGGTTTCTCTCCAGTGTGGATACTTCTGTGCTGGTTTAAGGTTGTCTCACCCTAGGGACACACTGCAAGCAGAAGCACGCAGAAGCGCAGCAGTTTCATTTCGGTGCCCTTGTTAGCAGCTGGTGTCGACTATATCAGGTGCTGCGTGGTGCGCCGTGGCGCGCAGCACCAAGATCAGCGCGTGCTGTGGAGTAATCGTTTTGGCTTCTGTTCTATTTTCTGCGCGAGTCTGTCCCAAAGCAGGACGTAAATAAAAATGTTCTGCCCTTGCATAAATGCAGCCAAACACATACATACATTTCCTCTGAAGATTTTCTCTTATAAGGGCTCCTGTGGAATTTTGAAAGAGAAAATACAAGGACTTGATAAATCATCCTGAAAGTGATTTATGTTACCAGGAATACAGGGAATGCATTTACAGAAGTAAAGTGTGGTTTTACAGCTGTTAACCTTCAAACCTGAGATAGATAGAAGATAGAGCGCTGGGTACCATTTGTTACTTCCCTTAGACCAGTGGTTCTCAAACTGGGGGGCGGGCCCCCCAGGGGGGGCTCAGGGCTTTGTCAGGGGGGGCCCAGGCAGGCCTAGATTTTGTACTTCTAACAAAAAATGGGCATATTCTTTAAAGTACTAATGAACTAGTAATGATGACTCAATAGGCATTGCCCCCCACCTCAAATGCAGTGCATTTTTTCATGTATTTCATGATAAATGTTTGGGTACATGTGGTAGCGGTGGTGGGATGGGGGGGCTTGACATTATTATTTCCAATGAAAGGGGGGCCCTGCAAAAAAAGTTTGAGAACCACTGCCTTAGACTAAAATACAAACCAGAATGGGACTGGACTTTAAAGGACACACACAGCTAAGTCATGTTCTTCTGATTAAAAACACAGTTTCAAAATAGGATTAAACTTTTTAGTGACCATGCAGACCAACAAGTGACGTTTAAGGGACAGTGCAAAATAATCTTGAAATGTCTTCAGTCCCTTGGCAAGCCAACAATAAAATATGACAGGAAAATAAAAGTGCACAATAAAGACAAGAATAAGAAATACATATTTCTTCTCTTAAAAAAAAGAAAGTTCAAACCAGCAGTGTCCAATTAACCAGGATCTACACTTAGATGTTAAAATGCAAAGTGGATTTCAAAATAAAAGTGCATTACATAATTCCACAATGCTCACACATTAATATTGTGCACATGGGGTCTCAGGTCTGTTCTTTTTTCAACAATTTGAAATAAACTTAATAAGAAAAAAATATATAAAGAGTCAGATGAGTTGTGTTCAGTCATGAGAACAGTTTTTATTGTCCAAGAGGCATGAATTAAGATGTGTAGTGAATGATCCAAGGAGAGGCGGCTCACGTGTAGCGGGTGGTACCAAAAGTGCTTTTAAATGGCACGGCACCTCTGGAGCTGCTCTGATCATGTTAGAGGTTTTATTTTGTTTGTTTTCATAAGCTCCTGAAATGAAGCAAGGGCTAGTCCAGGATTTTCTACTGTAGAACAGAGGTGACAAGAACAGGCTAGAAGTAGAAAGTAGAAATCCTGTCCAGCAGTTATAAATAAATAAACTGTTCTGTTAGTGTTCAGTTAGTCTCGCGCAAGTAGCCCGCCCGCCACTGTTAAGGGGTCATTTCTGTATGAGTAATTAGAGCAGATGAGAATGATCGGACTATTTTCTTAACAATATTGAGAAAATCTGGGAGGATTTGCGCATTTCTTGGTTGTTGTAACTGTAACAGCAGTGGAAAACTTTAATCGTGGTAATAAGTAAATGAGAAGATTACGGACACTGATGTCAGTGTGCGGTGGACCATCGGACACTCAGAGAGCAGAGGACTGACATGCTGTCACGGCAGAGAAAACACTGGATTTTATTCTCAACAACAAAATTAAAAGGTAAAATCTGGTGAACACTCATTAATCTGTTACTATATTTTACATGTCCATGCTGCCGACCAGTTTAAAATGACACCGCATTACGTTATTATGCTAGCTAATGCTAACGGACTAAGAGACAGCTGTGGTGTTGCTAATAGTTGATGACTAATCTGGGAGATATTACGAAAATATAACGTTATTTTGCTCTGATCAGGGCAATATTGTGATCAGAAAATAAAAATAGTCAGAAACCAAACTCACGGTTTCCTGCAGTTTCATCTGCAGAACTCATGCAGGCTACGTGACCTGGAAAGTCCAATAATGTCACAATTTAAAGACCTCTAAAAGGTTTAAAATAACTAAAAGAAGGATTGAATGGATTTTTAAACAACCCCAAAGGCCAGATATATGACAAAATCTAAAGTAACAACCTTTCCAAAAACTTTAAAGTATTTCTTTATCAACTTTTATAACGAGATTTGCGTTTATTACAATGACCAAAAGTAGCGCAAGCTAACTGCTAGCTACAAAAAAAAGTTTAGTTAACTTGACTTGACTACATGTATGACAAAGACACTTCACAAAAAGCAAAAATAAAATAATTGAAAGGGCAGGGTTTCTTAAAAGTAAGCTAAGTCAATAATTAAATTTGACTTAACCAATTTACAAATTTAAGAAAATGACCTGCTTGGCTTATCAACAGAAAGAGCTAACAAATAGCTAAATAAGTAGCTAACAAGTCAGTGCACCACATAGATTGTACAATTGAATTAATAAGTGATTTTTAAATGAAAAATGTTTAAATGTGAAAATGGTGATATGTGAATGTATGGAACTAAGACAAATAATGGGAGAAGTTTATTAAATAGTGTAAATTATGTAAATCTGCAGCTTAAAGGGACACTGTGTAATCGGGAGCAGCTCCCTTGTACTTTTCATGCTGCATTCGCGTGAAACCGGGCAGACCGACGACATCCACTGCATGTAAAGTTATCATCGGCCTCTATGTGAAGACGTGGTCCGTCAGTTACAGTGACATAAGTCCTCATCTGTTCGGTTGTCATGGCGATGTCGTATTGTTTTCCCTGACCCATGTTTTACCGTCTTTCGCTCGGCTTCATTGATTAAAATTACATCTGGTTTGTTACCAACGGCCGTCTGCCCGACTGCACGTGAACCCAGCGTCAGTGAGACGCTAGTCTCTCCCCACTGCAGCGCGGTGACTTTTCAAAGGCATTACCTCGAACTGAGCTGAAAACTCCGGTGTGTCCGGTGAGTTTCTGTGTTTTCCTACCGTCACGCTTCTCCCGAACGCAAAAACATGGCGATACGACATGGCAGCCTTCACCGAGCCGCCCCGCTCGATGTGTAAATGAATGATACGAACGGCAAGTTTAGAACTTAGAGGAGCACTTCAGTTTGTTGATGGGAGTGGTTACTGATTAATGAAAAAACACTTTTGAACCAAATAATCAGTTTTTGTGAATAAAACACAGGAGAACTTACACAATATCCCTTTAAGTATCAGAGTTTGCTGTGTACAGATGCTATTTTTCTTTTTCCTTTCCTAAACTAATTTGATCAAAAACTGTTAAATTACATAGAAATTAAAGAAACTGCCCGTTTTGGGCTTATGTGTATGCTGATATGATGTTCACTATTAAATTAGAAATAAATGAATGCCAGTTTAGAGGTAAAGTCAACAAGACATAACAAAATATTGATTTCAGAAATTTAACATATTAGAAACTATCAATATTTGTATCAAGATAAAAGAAAGTGACATTATTTTGCTGGTGACATGATGATTACTGTATACATGACATAAACACTGACTGAAACACAGCTGTAGTATCAGTGTATTGCTGGATTTTTACTGTGTACAGGAAAACAGCACCCACTTCAGAGGCATCAGCTGTAGCACTTGTGTGTATGGATACTGTCTTTACAGGAGAAACTGTTCCTTTTTTCATAAACTTGAAAGTTAAAGTCTGTGGGGATTCCTCTCAGTTTAAACTGCTGCTCCACAAATTTCCCAAACATGTGTGGCTTTGCTCCAACATCCGCAGTTTATGCTCTCCTACAGAGAAAGCAGCCCTAATTTAAAGAGCTCACTGCCTTAGCTCTAAATAACTGCTCTTATGACAGCGGTAATTCATCGGCTTTATGGTTTATTGCATGTACTCTGGCAGAGAATGCACAATTGGACTTTACAGTAAACATCCCTCCCTTCTGCTGGTGGGTTTTGAAATTAGATCTGCAAGTGGGAGTTGGGAAAACAGGATTGTATGGTATGTAGATGCATCATGCTGTTGTTTCAGTGTAACACAGTGTTTGTGTGGAGTTCTCTTCCCACGGTTAAGTGACATGTATACTATAGTAGGGCTGGACGATTATGGAAAAAATTATAATCACGATTATTTTGACTGATATTGAAATCACGATTAATCTACACGATTATTCATTGATTTTATAAAAAGTGTTAATTGAACCACATAACTCAACTTGAAATATAACTTTTAAAAAAATAAAACTAAAAAAATAAATTAGAAACAAGTAAAGGAGTAAAATAAGAATATTATTCAATAGGGGATTATCACGCTTACCAGAAGTTCCTGGCATTTGGACACTTCCTCTTCCGGGCCATGTTAACGACAGCCGTTCCTGCTCTGTTATACTGTTTAAATCGGATAAACTCCAAACATATTTAAGTTTTCATTCTAGACTGAAGTGATACTAAGGAAGAAGTGGATCAAAGCGATCGATTCGCCGCGGTGAAGGGCCGAACTTTATAATAAAACACACATTTGTTTGTCGCCGGTGGGGCACAACACCAGCACTTCACAGCATGCTAGCATTAGCCAGCTAGCGTTTACTGACGTGCTTAACATTGTGCGTCTTAAAACACACAAACATCTGAAAATCGGGTCTGTACCTCCCCGTTTCCAGTGGAACAACTGGGGACTGCCAAGAAAGTAGACGCTTTCAGATGCTTTTGTGTTTTCAGCCGCACAAAGTTAGGCACGTTATCGAGCTGGCTAATGCTAACCTGCTAACAGTAGTCAGCCGACTACTACTCTGTTAAACTTTGTAAATCGGATAAACGCCAATGCCAAGTTTTCATTCCAGACTGAAGTGATGCTAAGGAAGAAGTGGATCAAAACAACCGATTCGCCGCGATGAAGGACTGAACTTTATAATAAAACGACACACGTTTGTTTGTAGCCGGCAGTCTGCACAGTCGTGTTAGCAGGTTAGCATTAGCCAGCTCGATAACGTGCTTAACTTTGTGCGGCTGAAAACACACAAGCATCTGAAAGCGTCTCCTTTCTTGGCAGTCCCCAGTTGTTCCACTGGAAACGGGAGGGTACAGACCCAGTCTTCAGACGCTTGTATGTTTTCACAAGCGAAAAGTTGGTAACGTCAGCTAACGCGAGCTTGCTAACGCTAGCTGTAGTGTAGTTTGCATCATTGAAGTGCCGACTACAGACATACGTGCAACCTTGTTTTATTTTAAATTTCGGTCCTTCACTCCAACAAATCGCTTTCATCCACTTCTTCCTTAGTGTCTTTTCAGTCGGGAATCCATGAAAATTTAGGTACGGCTGGCGTTGTTTATTAGATGTACACAATGGAACAGAGCAGCAACATCGAGACTTGGATTGAGCCATTCCTGGCCCGGAAGAGGAAGCTTCAGATGTTTCAACTTCCGGAAACCGGAACGCGGAAGCGTGATAATCCCCTATTGGCTGTTTGCAGAATCTCCATGCAGTTTATGACACTTTTGAGCCTAAAGAAGAAAACATTTTTATGTTTTTATCATGAAGCTTCCTTCTTTGTTTGAGTCATTGAATTGTAACAGGTCAAGCATGATCACAAATGTAACTGTTAAAGTGATCTCTTGTAGACAGCTCTGTTGTGTCTGAATCTGTGGTACATCTGTGTAATCTCAACTGCAGAGTGGGATGACAGATTAATTTAACTTATTTCTTTTGCTGCCTCTTATGACTTGAAAGAAAGTCAGGTCATCCAGACAGGTAAACAAAAGAATTTGTGTTGTGATAACTGAACACTGTATTCCTCAAAATAAACATTTTGACACAGAATACACAGAGAGCTATACAAGTTTTGTTTGTATAGGAAATATATTGTGTATGCATATATATATATTTATATATGCATACACAATATATTTCCTATATATATATATATATATATATATATATATATATATATATATATACACTGCCTGGCCAAAAAAGAAGTCGCCACCTGGATTTAACTAAGCAAATAGGTACGAGCCTCCTATTGGATAATTACTGCATGGGTGATTTTCTTTCAGCTGGCAACAAGTTATTTAACCCAAACTGGTGCAATGACTTGCTTCTCATTTCCTAGACAACCATGTGGAAAGACACATCTGTGGTCTTGGAAAAGATGTTAGTCTGTCTGAGAAAGGTCAAATCATTGGTATCAAGAGGTGAAAACATCTAAGGAGATGCAGAAACTACTAAAACTGGGTTCAGAACAGTCCAACGCATTATGAAAAACTGGAAGGATAGTGGACCATCGTCTTCCAGGAAGAAATGTGGCCGGAAAGGCAGATGAAGTGATGCAGCATCATGCCTAGTGCCACTGTATGAGCCTGTGGGGGCAGTGTGATGATCTGGGGTTGCTGCAGTTGCTCAGGTCCAGGTTCAGCAACAGTATGAGCTCAGATAATGAGGTCAGCTGATACCTTAATATACTGAATGACCAGGTTATTCCATCAATGGATGTTTCTTTCCTGATGGCACGGCCATATTCCAAGATGACCGTGCCAGAATTTATCGGGCTCAGATTGTGAAAGATGGTTCAGGGATCATCAGACATCATTTTCACACATGGATTGGCCGCCACAGAGTCCAGACCTGAACCCCATTGAGAATCTTTGGGATGTGCTGTGGTCAGACTCTACAATCATCATCAAGATCTTGGTGAAAAATTGATGCAACAGGATGCAAATAAATCTGGTGACATTGCAGAAGCCTCTGGAAACACGGCGAATGCTGCCGCAATCAAAGCTAAAGGCGGTCCAACGAAATGTTAAATTTTTGACCTTTTTTTTGTTGGCGACTTTTTTTTGGGCTGGGCAGTGTATATATATACTGTATATGAAACAATATTAATTATTTATATTTATCTATCAAATGTTAATCCATTACTGTGATTTATTGTTTAAATAACCATATAACATTTATATTGGCTCCTACTACTATTGGATTCTGTATATATTAAATAAATGATCATTCCACTTTAAAAAGTCAACATCCTAAACAATCAATAAACTAACCAAACCACCAGCCCCCTAAACTGGGCTCTGACATCTTCTGGCAAAAACACAACCAGATAAAAACTAATCTTGTACTGGATGTGATGTCATGACTGATTCAGTCTCAGAGATGCGGGGATAATGATGATGATGAGACACTCACGTTTAGGTCGTCTTCACGGTTCTCATGTGCCTGCATTGTTGCTTTTCTGATGAGTGATGATGTCTGATGTCAGACAGTCCACCATGCGCCACAGAAAACACTCGCCGACATATTTAACAGTTTCCCTCATCATCCCCACTGATGCTGTCTAGTCAAGGACGGTCCTGTTCCCACATAGGTGTTTTCTTTAGCAGCGTTTTCGCTTTTGAGAACATGCTGCAGTATCAGGTGTGGACATTTTAAAAGGCACGGGTGCTGTGAGGAGCACGTGTGACAGCAGCACACGCAGGCAGCCAGGCAGAGACACAGGACTGGAGGATCCTGCAGATCCCGCTGGTTTTTGCTGGCTTTAAAATTTCCTGTTTTATTTAGCTTATTATTACTAAATTTAATTCTTATATGTGTGTGACAGACATGAGTGTTTGACATTTACAGTATGGAAATATGGAACAAATGGCGTCCCGTACTGGTTCAATACGGGACGCAACATTTTATTGTCAATTAAAGGACGATTCCCTATTTAATGGGACGGGTGGCAACCCTAGTGCCACATGCGCATGTAAAATGGTGCATGTTCGCTACTAATCAGTAGATTTTGCAGGGCTAGCCATAAATGTTGACAAAATACAGATGAAAAACATAAAATCAAACAAGATTTTACTAGCTGGGAAAAGTAAGAATCGTTTTGAGAGGAATATGCTCAATGAACAAATATTTTAATGATTAATGTATCTTGTTAACTCAAAGCATTTCAACTTGAGGCCGGGGAGCAGGTGGCCTGTGCAAAGCAGGTTAGATGTGCCTATGGTTAGATGTGATCTGGGTTTTTAATGAAAATCCACCTTTTCTTATTGCAAACCTTTGTAAAGGTGGAGGTGTCCTTCAGTAAAAGATCACAAGCTACACAAACTGATAACATATCAGCTTGTGACTGAAGTGCAACTCAGTTTTCACAAATAAAACACCCAGGTGTGTTGTTTTTTATGACACTGACTTTTAAATAATATTAAACATGTAGAAAAGTGATACTTTTAGCTGGCATGTTATTCTGATTTATGTCGGTAGATGTGGAAAAATGTGACACAGAGTTACAGTATGTCGTTTTGTTTTTTTTCCTTTCCTCTTCTGCTTGTTCTGTCCAGCATCATAGCAAGCTGAATGAAAATCCGATTGCTTTATTGTGTTGAACAGTTTTGTTTGCCAAGGGGAGCTTTATTTCTTTGGTTAAACATTTGTCTATAACAGCATTCCATATCATACTGCTGGGCCTGACAAGGGAGAAATGAAAGTTAAGAGGTAATGATAGAAAGTGGAACAGAGCGAGAGGAGTGAGGAAGGAAGAGAGAGAGAGAGAGAGAGAGAGAGAGAGAGAAAACATGAATCCACTTACACAGTTCACTGGTGCATCTGTACAGAAATCCCTAAACAACATTCCAAGGTCTCTGTCGGAAAACAAAACAAGCAATCCCCTACAGGAGGACCCGCAGGGGGCTCGAGTATCCCCAGATCATACAAACACACGCAGAACCACGCAAAGAAGATGTACAGACAAAAAATAAAAATTTAGCTGGAGTTTGCTATATTAATGTCTGTGTCTACTTTTTTTTAAATTTGATTTTCCACTAAAATTTATTTATTTAAAGAAAATGTCACTTTTGGGGCAATTTTTGTAATACAATTAATATAAATTAATTAATTACAAAGCCTTTATTAAAATTTTATATATATATATATATATATATATATATATATATATAATGTGTGTGTGTGTATATAAATATATTAATTTCTATTAACTGCATTACATGTAGGCCAGAGGTGGTAAATATGTAAACTTTTTCAACCCTGCCCCTTAAAAGAATTTGGAATTTGGAACTGGAATCATAAGATGCCCAACCCTGTTGCTATGGTTTTTTCAGAGTTGCATCATTTTTTTAAAAGCAAACTAATTTTCACAGATAAAAACAGGTTTCTGAAAATTCAACGTCCTTCTCAAAGAGTCATTTCTGAAGAGAGGTTGCATCTTGAGTCAAGCAAGCAAGCACGTTCAAGCGAGAATAAATGCTACATCTAACATGGAAAAAATGTAGGATTTGGATATATTTTAACTCTGTTGTTTATAAATTGAATAGAATTTGATAAATTTATTGCAAGAGAAGATGCTATTTCTACAAAGAGCAACCTAAGCTAGTTTAGCTAGCTAGCTGGTTTTGATTTTGCTTATCAAATGGCGCAAATCTCTCTAGTGTCTTTAGCATGGTTATCAGATATATATTTTTGAGATCTCAGAAATCTTAGGGTTAAATCTTTTAGGGTAAATTAGAGGAGAAAATGTGCTTTAGAAAACTACTGTTTGGAAATGTGGGCTATTGGTACTTGAATTTTTTATTTTATATATTTTTAATTGCTTTTAAATGGTTACATTTAATGGAATTACTCAAAACAGATTGGTTAATACAACCAAAGAGATAACAACTAACCAGACTGGTAAAATTTTTTGTGTCAACTGATCTTTTGGTTATTAAAACTATGGTATTGTTCTCCAACAGTATGTTTTTGTGAAAGGGGAAACCAGTAAAAAACTGGTCACTTTGACCAAAATATTGGCTAAAGTAAGTTGGCTCTATGGGAACCATATTTGTTGATAAATCTGCTTTTATTGAAAATTCATTTTCATTAAATCATATACTTCTTGGAATTTTATACAAGTATTTGAAATCTAATGTAACAACCAAGGTTACCTCCAGTGTCGTTTATTTTCAAACTGCATTCAAAATTCAAATGAGCTTTATTGGCCTGAAAAGTTTTTTATGTTTTCATATCAATAAATTGATTGGTATCAATTAACATTTAAGTGAATATTAACAACAACAACAACAATGATAATAATAAAAAACATTTTGTGATAATAATACATTTAATAATGATAATCGATCATTTAATTAACTCAATTTATTAATATTTAATATTTTTATATGAAATTCATCCATTCATTCATGACAGTTTTAAACACATTGCCAAAGCACAAGTACGAAAATATATCCAACTTTTTGTCCAATTAAATTAAATTAAATTGAGTCACTTACTCACTTAATAATTGGCATATTTACAGCCATCACAATATAACAAAATAAACGAAGCAGTTTTCATCTATATTTATATCTATATTCATTAGCAAGTCAACAATAAGAGTAATATACGCAATACAATGTACAAGTGTGAATAAATATTTTAAGTTGTGGATCATTGTCTTCATTGGTTATAGCACTAATAGCCCCTCTCACAAATGAAACAGTCTAAGCAACCTGTTGACGAGTTAATGCAAATATCTTACTTGTATCTAAATTTAGGAACATTGTATGTATGACAATAATGAACATTTATTATTACGTCCTATGCTAGTCTGGTTAATGATTGGTTGAAACACCATCACATCACACACTCTATAAAGCTATAATGACCCGGATGTAGTATCTTATACTGAAAATGAAATGAAATGAAATTAACTGAATGAATGAATGAAAGGAGAAATACTTTATTAATCCCAGAGGGGAAATTCAATATTGCAGTAGGCTTTTTTTTTTCTTCTTTTTTTATATTAACCTGACAAACTCAGTCTATTAGCACTCTAATAACTTACACTAACTAACTTTTCTAACATTTTTTGCTGTGGCAATTAGTACCTGAATACAAAACAGTCCAGTACCACACTCTGAACTAAAGAACCTTAGCAACTTCCACAGTTCATTTACATATACAACTTTTTCAATATTGTATGCTGTGACAATAAGTCCACAGCTACGATGCAGGTGCATCTGGAGTCACTATAATGCTTTTATAAGCCCCTGGAGTTTATTGACTAGCACTGCACAATATTAAGAAAGATGTGTGATAACACTGTTGATGAACCTGTGATGATGATATGATTTGCAATAAATAAAATCCTTTGATATGCAGTGTGTTTTGGACACCAGGTACGTCATCTAATGAGATAACAGGAAACATTCATTCATTCATTCATTTTCTGTTTAACAGGAAACAAACAAATGTATTATGTCCATTACAACATTGTTTTTATGAGAAAAGTCCATTTGATTGGCCATTCAGCGCACACAGTACAAGAAGGTACAGCTGTGACTGGAACTGACTGGATCCTAAATAAGCAGAAATTCAGATAAACAGTCAATATTCTTAAATTGCTTCAACTACAGGGAACATACCTGAAATGCATTTTCTCCTCCACTGCAAAAAAATGCGCCAAGCCACTGGCTGGACGCAAATGTTCACCCCTCCACGTCCAGAGGAATTCTGAAAAGTGGTTTAAGAAGATATTATGAAGGCTGCTTTTTTAATGAACAATATTTGTTACATAAATAAATAAATAAATAAAATAAACTAAGTAAATCAGTAAATCAAATTAATTAATAAATTAGAAAGAAAATGTCACTTTTTGGGGCAGGTTTTTGTAATGCAATTAATTTATTACAAAGCCTTCAAAGCCTTTATTATATAGCCTATTTTATATAGGCTATATATATATATATATATATATATATATATATAGTATGTATATATGAAAAATGAAATGAAAAACACTTTGTTTATCCCAGAAGGGAAATTCAACATTGTAAAAGCTCTCTTTTTTTTTCTTTTTTGTTGTTTTTTGTTTTTAACAATATAACATTAATATGAAATAACAACATAACAATAATAAGTCAGTCAGTCAGTTTTGTTCTTCAGAGTAATGGCTGCTGGCAGGAATGAATTTCTGTATCTCTCTGTCCTACAGTGAACCTGACGCATATACAAATTAATCTAATTAATTATTGGCTCTGTGATTAATTTCTATTAATTGCATTACATATACATGCAAACCCTTCCACCACAGTAAGGTGGCAGCCCAGGGGGACTAAATATGTAAACTCTTTTAGACCCTGCCCCTTAAAAGAATCAAAATTGAGAATCATTTGGAACCGGAATCATTAAAATTCAAACAATGCCCAACCCTGTTGCTGTGGTTCTTTCAGGGGTGCATTATTTTTTTAAAAACAAACAAGTTTTCACAGATAAAAACAGGTTTTTGAAAAGTCTACATTCTTTCAAAGAGTAATCTTTGAAGAGAGGTTGCATCTTGAGTCAATCAAGTACGTTCAAGCGAGAATAAAAGTTACATCTAACATGGAAAATGTTGGCACTGAATATATTTTAACTCTGTTGTTTATAAATTGAATTGTATTTGTTAAATGTACTGCAAGGAAGATGCTATTTCTACAAAGAGCTATCAAGCTAGTTTAACTAGCTAGCTGGTTTTGATTTGCTAGCTTATGGTGCAATTTCCTTTAGTGTAGACGTTAGCATGGTTATCAGATATAAATATATATTTTGAATCTCAGAAATGATAAAACAACTATTGTTGCGACAACAGAAACCGCTGTACGGCACTCAGGTCCCCTATCCACCGAGCTGCTTCCAGCGCTGGTTTGTGCCAGAACCAGACTAAAAAATGGTTCTTAGCGTCCCACCACCTAAACACCGACTCCTGGCTCTCAAAACCAACTCTTTGCTGGACCAGAGTGAAGATCTGGTTCATGTAGCTCGCACTGCCTGGGCGCCGGGCAATGCACTGTGCCTCACAGCCGAATAGGATCAATAAACACTTGCATGTCCGGAAAAAGTAAATAAAAGTTTGTATTCATATGCTGCGTTCCATTTCAACTCGGAAGTGGGAAATTCCCAGTTCCGAGTAGGAAGTTTCAACTGGAACGGCCCCCTGAAGTCGGATTTCCCACTCGGAAAGTCGAGCAACTCTTGCAGCTTCGAGTTCAGATTTAAAGATGGCCGCGCCCAGTGTTAGCAGTTATAGAAGCTTCTGTAATGTTACATTTATTTACACTTCTTACTTATATTTTGTTGCAAAAATCAGTCGTACACGTAGTATTGGTTCATATAGATGTAGGGGGAAGCTGCTGTAGTGTAATTCACATTTTTCGTGTGGTATATGTGAACTACAACAACAGCTGTGCCAACAACGGCTAATAACAATAGCCTTAGTAAACACGTTGTTTTGCTAGGCTGCTAACTGGTTTTCCGACCAGTGAGCTGGAACGCAAGTTGGTCGGGTGTGACGTCACCCCCCAGTTCCCACTTCCCAGTTCCGAGGAAAATGGAACGCAGCATTACCTGCTACCCGCCAATACCAGAGAAAAAAAAAAAAATTCACGGCATATTTACCCGAAAAACGCGGATAAAACGTCCCGCTGCAGGAGACACAGGACTCTGCTTTAAGCAGAGGGAGACGAGCTGCTGCTACCAACGTAGCAAAGTAGCATCAACAAGCTAGTAAAAACTTAGAAATATATATTCAGGGATCAGAATAGAGGAAAGACAGGTAGAGAAGACGTCTGTGTGCTGTGGGGGTGTAGGGGGAGTGCAATCTTTATGACAGTGAAATGACGCCACTAGGGGGAGCTGAAGTTACTGAGTTCTGCTTTAAAATACCGTAAGAAACGCATCCAAAAACAACAGGATGTCACATTTACCGCAATATTTTACCGAGTAAAATATCCACTAGTTTGTCGCCACAAAGCTGTTGATCAAAGCAGGAGCATGTTGTCAGCTGTTTACCGCAGCACAGTGTCTCATAATAGATGCTGTGCATTTGCATCAGATGATCAGCGAATTAATTTGCCCTAAAATAACAAACATACACCAGAGACAGGATTCAGGTGGAGATGAGTGAATGAAATCCTGGTTTTATAGCAGTTTGCTTCTGAAGTGTCTCTGTGAAGGAGATCGCTGCAGAATGACGGCATCCATCCCCCCTCTCCTCCACCGGATGCAACAAGACATGAAGAATCCTTTACATAAAAGTGCACATTCTCTTAGCCCATGAATTAGTAATTAAAAATGAAGCCCTCAAAAAAGAGGAAAGTTTTGGGAATTGCTGCACGTCCCCTTAAACGTACCAGAAACTAATAAAGATAAAAAAAAAGAGGAGATAAATCTCATCCATCTTGGATATTATAATATGATATAGATGTTCTGTATGTTTATTTCAGTTAATTTGACTGGGTCTGATGTCTGTAAATAGTGCTTTATTACAAACATGTTCTGAATTTCACATACAAATATCTGCAGGTGATTGTCTCAGCAGGTCTGCCAGCAGTACATGTGACAGTGATGCTGAGATGGTGACAGATGAAGCTCCTACTCATGCTGCGTTGAACGTTTATCAGTTTTTATGAGATATAAATGTTCTGCTTAGTTGTTCTCATGAATCTGACTGGATCTGATGTCTGTAAATAGTGTTTTAGAACAAAAATGTGAGAATTTTACAACCTAAAATTTTAAAAGCCATTTTCTCAAAAATGAGTTTTTTTCCTGTTACTCTGGGTAAAAATCTCCACTTCAGGAGCACTTACAGAAACAAACTTTCAAGTTTTGCTCCTGACTGTATTCTTAAAGTTTCTACAGAAGGATTTTTTGATATCTCATTCACAGCCTGATTTATAGAACATTTTTTCCCAAAAATATGCCCCCCAAAAATGATTTTTTTTCCTGGTTGTTGACAGTATATTCGAAATTGTGAAATGATAAAAAGAGATATCCAAAATCCCCTCTGTAAAAACGTTTGACTTTAAGATGTGAACAAAATTCAAAAGGAACTTTGAACCTGGCTAAATCTAGTGGTTAGATTTTTTTTCCCCTAGAAATATATGCAAATTAGCCCATTTTTGGCCATATAACACCTAAATTGCATATTTCAACATAGAATTTCAGAAAACTTGCAATACAAAAAATGATAACCCTAATGTGAGGAATAAACCAGGAAAGTTTTATGGTGATACCAGATAGTTAAAGTTTTTACCCTATTTGCCTGTAGTGTCTCGCCTTAATTATCAACAATTAATTAATCAACAAAAAGTTCATCCTGCATGTTTATAGACTTCCTACAAATTACATAGAAATTATTAAGCTGAGAGAAAGAGGAAGTGTATTGACTGAACACTGCCAGAAATCAGGTGGTACATTCATCATATTTGTGTGTACTCTGCAGTTTAGCCATCAGTACACATAAGAGATACTTAAACTTGGTCTATAAGCAGACCGGTGATTTTTTTATACATTTTCATACAAAGCAAAAAACACAGAAACACCAGACAATGTTTTAGTCTGATTTTAAGCAGATGGAGTCACAATCTAATTTTAAAAAAGGCGTTTTTTTTAAATGTTGCTTTAATGTTAAACTGAAAGCTCTAAATGACTTCAGTGAGCAAATAATAAAACAGGTGATGTTACAGGAAGTAAGATCCAACACTGACGGCAAAACTGTGAGTTAAAAATCATTACAGGCAGCTTAAATTCAACTAGAAGGTCATTTATTTATTTAGAACATGTTTTGTAGGATTGTGTGAAATGTCATATTTACTGTTGTGTAATTTGTCTGTTATGTGGGTGTTTTTTTTCAGAACTTCTGCTCTTGTGGTTTCGACCTTGGGGAGAGCTGTCCTCTCTGTAAGGTTTTGGACGTAAGTTGTCTCTCTTTTTTTTGAGAATCAGACATTTTTCTAAAGTAGAAACACATTCCTCAGAAAAAAAAAAGGGAACGTTTGAGTTGATAGTTTATTGTCCAAGTCTGCTGCATATGTATAAGCGGCATTATCCGCTTATACCATGGTCACTTACAAAAGAAAGAAAGATATTTTAAGCCAATTATTAATAAAAGTTTTTTTTATTGTTAAAAGTAAAAACAACTTAGTAAGTTCTGTTGCCATGGTTACCAACTCGCGTTTGAGTCAGAGCATTGATTTAGAACAGGGGTGTCAAACATAAGGCCAGGGGGCCAAAACCGGCCCGCCAGAGGGTCTAGTCTGGCCCACGAGGCGAATTATGAATGACACATTTAAAACAACAAAACAAACTATAGTTTCTGATTGGTCCATATTCAATATTTAGGAAGTTTCAACAGAAAATTCATTTTATAAATTCAGATTTATATGAGCTTATATTAAAATGTATATTAATATTTTGTTATATAAAGATATATAATAAAATGTTGAAAAATGAATAAATAAAATAAAATGTAGTCAAATTGGAACCAATTATGTTTCTCAAGAAATTTCATGTTCATTTTTTTTTTCTAAAGAGGAAAGTTCATTAAATATAAACATCTTGACAATGTGCTAAAATAAAGAGAAACATTTGCAGTTATTGTTATTTAAAGGATGTTGTGTGATAATTTTTCCCAGTCCGGCCCACTTGAGATCAAATGGTGCCGTTTGTGGGTCCTGAACTAAAATGAGTTTGACACCTCTGATTTAGAACAATCGGAACTTCTTTCTAGGTGTCCTTTATCACTTTTTAACGGACACCCTGCAGCCAATCAGAATCGAGTATTCACCCAGGCCATGGTATATTGTAGAATATAAAGGTGTGATGTGTGTAATCTGATGTAGGACAGAATGCAGGAGTCCTTTAATCTGACGTGGTCACAGTGCAGCGTTTGTGCATTTTGCTCAGTTTCCTCTGCTCAGTGACCTGATGTCGTTTTTAAAGTAGTGACACCTGAACGCATCGTCTGTGTTTCTGTCTGCAGTCAGTCTGAGTGTCATAGATGTGCAGCGACTCGGACATGTTCTCCTGCTTTAGTTTTCTGTTCTGGGATTTCTGAGACGTTAACGTGGAAACTGAAACATGTCTTTATGTGTTACAGGACATCATGGTGGACTGTCCGCCTGAGGAGCCGATGGGCCTTCCTCCTTCTCTTCCTCCTCCCCCTCCTCCTTTCTCTCCTGCTCCTCCTCTCTCTCCTGCTCCTCCTCCTTTTTTCTCCCCTGCTCCTCTTCCTCCTCCCTGTCCTTCTTTCCCCTCTCCTCCTCCTTCTCTTCCTCCTCCCCCTCCTCCTTTCTCTCCTGCTCCTCCTTCTCCTCCCTCTCCTCCTCTATCTCCTGCTCCTTCTCTTCCTCCTCCCCCTCCTCCTTTCTCTCCTGCTCCTCCTCCTCCTTTCCCCTCTGTTCCTCTTCCTCCTTCCTCTCTTCCTCCTTCCCCTCGTACTCTCCCCTTTCCTCCCCATCATCATCCTCCTCCTCCTCCCCCTCCTCCTTTCTCTCCTGCTCCTCCTTCTCCTTTCCCCTCTGTTCCTCTTCCTCCTTCCTCTCTTCCTCCTCCCCCTCGTACTCTCCCCTTTCCTCCCCATCATCCTCCTCCTCCTCCTCCTCGTGTCCCCGCAGGGCCCCCCCACCTCCTCCAGCAAGCTCAGCTGACCAGTCAGGTAGGTGCTAATCAGCAGCAGGTGAGAGTGGAGGGAACAGATGTTCATTCTGCTTCATCCAGAAAGATGCTGATCAGTGATGAAGATTTCAGAGCAGTTTCTAAGTGGGAGGCAGACACACCTGAACAGGTCACCAGCCCATTGCAGGTAACAGACTGGTACCTGTCCAGGTGCGTCTGCCTCTCACCTGCTCATTGTTGGGTACAGAAAAGGAATTAATTTCTAATCAACTGTAACAAAGTATTTAACATAAAAATAACATTTTAACCCGTTGGAAGGATTTCTCTGAAAAGATGAATAATTTGAAACATCATCCAGGTGAACATGTCGCTGTTTCAACCCTCTCCTCTGATAGAAGAATGTGTTTTTTGTGTGAGCTGGTGGGCCGATGTCACCACGGCAACTATGTAATGTGTGTTTGTGTCTGCAGGACAACTCTCTGCCAATTATTCGGCTCCCTGACGGTCAGCTGGTGCTGAACTGTCAGACAAGCCCTAAACAGCTTCTCAAACTGCCTAACGGTCAGCTCGTGTACCCTCTCACACAACTGTAAGTGAAAAACAAATCCTGATCAGTGTTTATCATCAGCAGCTGAGTGTGTGTGAATGTTGGCTCTGTCTTCCTGCTTTAATATGTGTGTGTGTTTCTACAGAGTACCGGTACAGATCGTCCCCCCACTCCTGCAAAGACCACCAACTCACAGTAAGTTCTCACTCCAGATTAGGGCTGGACGATAATTCAATATTGATATATATCGATCGATAGAGGTTTTTTCAATAGAAAAAAAGAGAGTCAATAAAAGTTCAATACAGAAACACAGTTTTCCGCTGTAGCCTATCAGGTAGCATGATGCTACAGTCACTACTTCCGCCAAACCAATCACAAACGCAGACCCAGGCAAAGGCTGAATTGGAATTCAGTGTTAGTGTGATCTTTATTATGAGTAGGTCATTCAGCAAAAGCTTAAAGGGGAAGTTCAGTTTCTTTCAATCTGGACCTATTTTCTAGCATGAAATACATTCATTTACTCACCCAGACAGTTTTGGTGCAACTTGAATTCCTTCGGGAGATCCACTCCAGATCAGCGTCTGTCCAATGTAAGGAAAAATCACCACAAAAAAGCCTCTTTGAGGTCACAGGGGATCTGACTAATGTTTCGTAACAAAACATTGGTAAAATGAAGAAGTTTGTGGCAGATAATGCCTTATTTGGAGGTTGTGCAAGTTTGCCTCATCACTTCCATTATATTGGACATAGGCTGATCTGGAGTGGATCTAAATATCTACTGAAGGAATTCAAGTTACACCAAAACTGTCTGGGTGATGAAATGAATGTATTTCATGCCAGAAAATGGGCCTTGGTTGAAAAAAAAAACGAGCTTCCCCTTACAATGGCCAGGGATGCACCTTAAATGGCTTTTAATTTGATAATGGCTTTTTTCTTCTTTTTTTTGATAAATATCGATCAATACAGATTTTTTTTTATCGATAATCTTTTTTTCTATATCGCCCAGCCCTACTCCAGATCTACTTTTCTCTCCTGATGGGTCAGTAAATCAGGTTCCTGCCTTTTTCGTCTCAGTATTTCTCTTGAAGAAACTTTTTTTCTTTAAAGCGAGTTGTGATTGAGACGTGTGACTCTGCTCTGACTGTTTAATTATTTTTTTACCTGCAGGAAGAGGAAGCGTGACGTCGACTCCAACCAGCCCTACATCAAGAAGCCACCCAACGCCTTCATGCTGTACTTGAAGGAGCAGAGGCCTCTTGTGGCGGCTGAGCTTGGTGTCACCAACAGCGCGGCCGTGAACACCATCGTTGGGGAGAGAGTAAGTAAATGTGGTCCACTAAAAACCACATCTTGATGCTGGTTTGTGATCTGAGAGGCTAATCATGTTTTGTGGTCCATCCACAGTGGAAAGCCTTGACGCCGGAGCAGCAGGAAAAGTACCTCCAGGAGGCCCATGCAGTGAGGCGCCAGCACGAGGCGGATCATCCAGGCTGGTCCAGCTTTGACAATTATGTTCGTACAGCATGCTCACACACAATCACTCACTGACAGCAAACAGTTTCTATCAGCTGGTGTCAGAGGAAAAATCTCATGTGTCGTTTTCTGTGTTTTTAGGGCCAGAAGAGAAAGAGGGTGCGCCGGAGGCCCAACGTTCCCAGCACCTCTGGAGGTAACGCATGATCACAGCATGTAAACATATGATTTCAGATTGTCAGAATATGAAATGATTAAACCTACATTTAAACCCACCAAAAACGTTAAATCATGATGTTGTTTGTATGTTTCTTCTGTCTATTATTGGCACATAAGGGCGGTCATCTCCCAGTATACTGTAGTTCCAGAAGTTCTGGAACACGCTGAAATCTTCGTCACCGCCATCATTTTTGCATTTATTTTCCATTATTGTTTACATTTATGTTGTCATTTGATCAGCTGCTTTGTCTCTATTGTCCAGGTGAAGAAAATCCAGTGATTCCTGCATCAAGCAACACCTCGTAAAACTTTTGCATCCAAAGTGACCTGTCATCACACCTGCATACCACTGAACCTCTGACGAGACCCCAAGCCAACGCCATCACCAGGGCTCCAGACTACGACCATTTTAGTCGCATATGCGACCAAAAATTTGCTCAGTGCGCCTTACTTTTTTTCTTGGTTTCAGCGATGCGCCTAACCTTGCAGGTACAGGTGAAAGATTTTCTCACAGAAAGAGCCGGTCTTGAAAAAGCACATAAAATCCTATTATGGCAACTTAAGAAAGAGGAAACTTCAAGAATAAACGCAATTGAAACAAAAACAGATTCTGTGTCTTATAACCCGAAAGAGATCAATGATGCTTTTTAGATTTTTATACACACCTTTATACATCAGAACCACCTGATGACCTGGGTGAAATTGATGACTTTTTGTCGGGGGTTGAGTTGCCCAAACTTGAACAGGATGACCAACACTATCTTGAAAACCCTTTTACACTAAAAGAAATCGAAAAAGCTCTAAACTCATTACAGGCCAACAAGTCACCAGGAGAGGATGGATTCCCTCCTGAATTTTATAAGGAGTTTGAGGACCTACTCCTACCTCTTTTTATGGATGTCATTAACTTAGCCTCCAGGACTAAAACCCTCCCAGACACATTTTCTACTGCCATTACCACTGTGATCTACAAAAAGAATAGGGATCCATTGAAATGCTCTTCTTATCGTCCTGTCTCATTGTTAAACACTGACTACAAACTGATTTCCAAAGCCCTAGCTAACAGACTCAGCCAATACCTACCACAATTAATAAACTCAGACCAAAGTGGATTTATCTTAAACCGCTCCTCAGCTAACAATCTTTGTAGGCTCTTTAACATCATCCATCTAACAAAATCAGGAATTGAACCCAGTGTAGCAGTAGCTTTAGACGCCAAAAAATCCTTCGATAGGCTGGAGTGGCCCTATTTATTTAAAGTGTTAAACAAATTTGGCTTTGGCCCATCCTTTATTAATTGGGTTAAAGCACTTTATCATAAACCCCAGGCAAAAGTTAGTACCAATGGACAGATCTCATCCACATTCCCTTTAGGCAGATCTAGTCGGCAGGGGTGCCCTCTGTCCCCAGGACTCTTTGTTTTAGCAATTGAACCTTTGGCTCAAGTGATTCGGCAGGATCCACATACAAAGGGTTTTCAGGTGGGTCAAACAGTACATAAAATTAATCTGTTAGCAGATGACATTATTTTATATTTAAAAGACCCTTGTAATTCCCTTTCTAAACTTCAAATTTTACTAAACAACTTCTGCTATATTTCAGGATATGAGGTAAATTTGGAAAAGAGCGAAATAATTCCACTAACAAATTTTGTCCACTCCAAAATTCAACTAACTAGTCCATTCAGATGGGTGCTAAATGGTTTAAAATACCTTGGAATAACTGTAGATAATAATCTTAAAAATTTGTATAAACTCAATTACACTCCATTACTAAACAAGATTGAAGCTGATTTACAAAGATGGATGAATCTACCTTTTACTCTGTTAGGCAGAATCAACTGTATTAAAATGAATGTCCAGCCAAAACTACGATATTTGTTTCAAACTTTGCCCATACCCGTACCACAGTCCTTTTTTAAAGCTCTTCATAGATATGTAAGACAGTTTATCTGGAAAGGTAAATCACCCAGATTATCTATGGAAAAACTAACATGGGACAACAGATCAGGAGGACTACGCTTACCCAGTTTTAAAAAATACTACCTTGCAGCTCAAATGAGATTTATTTGTTCGCTCTTTGAACTGAAAGACGCACCCTCTTGGATACAACTTGCATTACACCCCTAAAAAGAAGAGGTATTTAGAGACTTTTTATACAAACATAATCCTAGATCCATAAACACAGAGACAGATAATCCTATATTAAAACACTTGATTAAAATCTGGTATGAGGTGCATCAGTGTCAGGGCTTGAAAATGGAACTTTCACCTAGAACACCTTTAAGACAAAACAAACTTATTCTTATGACTCTAAATAACAAGATTCTGAATATATGATGCTCCAAAGGAGTTCAGCATTTAGAGGATTGCTTCAGCGGAGGTTCCCTTATGTCATTCGAACACCTGAAAAAGAAATGTGACTTGCCCAATCAAACTTTTTACTGTTACCTCCAGTTAAGATCCTTCTTAAGAGCTCATTTAGGTCCTGATAAGACTGCCTGTATTAACAGATATAGAAAGATTGCTTATTGAGAGAAGCACATCTAAATTTATCTCCAAAATGTATCGTCTATTGTTAGATGAGGGTCCTAAACCAGGTCTGTACAAATCTAAGCTAAAATGGGAAGTAGATCTTGGAATCACAGTGAATAAAGAACTGTGGTCCAATTTGTGTCACAAGAGTGTATCAGCAATTATCAATCCCCGATTCAGATTAATCAATTATAACTTTTTACACCAATTATATTTAACCCCAGAGAAACTTCACTCATTCAAACCTACTTTATCAGAGATGTGCTTCAGATGCGGTGTTGAAGTGGGATCCTTTCTACACTGCACGTGGATATGTACGAAGGTGAGGCCTTTCTGGCACGATATCTGCGCCACCTTAACCGAAATTTTAAAATGTAAAATTCCATTAGATCCAGAACTTTGTTTACTGGGAAATATAGCAACCCTACAGAGCTTGCTACAGAACACACAAATAAAATTTATGGAGACTGCCTTGTGTATATGTGGAGGTAATCTAAGGTGGACTACATTACCCACAAACCCAAGTGTGTCTGCGTGGGACTCTCAGGACAGAACGCTTAGCCAATGGGAGCCAAAAAAAAGTGTAAAAGCTAAAAAGTGTATGGCAGTGTCATGGAAATCGGACTCCTCTCCCTCTATTAACCCTGTACTGGTGAAATTATATAGCCACCTGCATAAACCGTTCAGTAGTTCATTTATTTATTAATTAAACACATGTGGATTTAATAACATATATTTTACAAAAACAGATGAAAGTAACTTTATTCTGTTTAGGTCTGAAAATGACGTCTCTTCACCAGGAACAGAGATCAGGCTGAGTTTGGAAGCAATGGCATAAAATGACGTTGTGGTGCAAAATGGAGGAACCATCACTCCCAATTCTGACATTTTCCCGGACTTGCAACCTGCAAACTCCAACCCTTAATGTGCACTTCTGCCAAGTGCGCACTTCATACAGGGGTGTAGGCTTTAGGGTGGGTATTGGGACAGGGCCATTATCAGCTAGGTCTTCCCCTTAAAAAAAAAAAAAGTTTTTGAACCCAAATAAAACATAAAAAAAGTTCAAATTTGCGTTGAGTGTTGTCCAAAATAAAAAGAGAAATACATAAGTTCATAAACCGTACATAAGTTCAGAACAGATGAAAAAGTCTCTGGATGAATACCACAAAAGGTATATGTGATGTCAATGTCCTTTTTATATTTTACCAAAAATTATTTTACTAGGTACGTAACTTCGATGATTAGCTTAAAACAAATCCATTTGGATAACTACTCTGGGAAATTCAAATTTCCAGTGCCAACAGTAACAATAAAAGTCAATAAACTTTTAGTAAATGTACAAAATATTGAGTAAAATACAAATAAAATCAGGTAAATAAGACAAATATTATAAATGTTATTACACTATGGAGGCGAATGACCTTATTGTACAACAGCAGCATCCAAGTCTTATATTAATGACTGAGTAATTGCACAGTAAGTAACTGCTACTCCTTCCCTTCTGTCCTCCATATTCTACGTCACATCCTCAGCAGTTTCATGCAGATTTTGAAAAAAACGCAGTCTCCTTAGAAATACTGCGTTGTCTTCCCATACAGGTGGCTGGTGTGTGTAGTCCAGTTTGATATCCAGCAACAGCCCAAAGTATTTTTAAGTAACCACAGCCTCTACCGCAGTACTTTCTAATAAGACTGGTCGCTAACTGGACCTCCTAAAGTAAAAGACCAGCTACTTTGTCTTGCAGGCTTTGCCCTGTAGGGGGCGTTTTCAGCCATTTTCGACCCAAAGATCATGATTTTTACTAAATAAAATAAAAGGCACATTTCAACAACAGTATAGGTGGTTTTCATCACAATAAAGTAATACTAAGTTATTTGAAGCTCAAAAACACATTTTAGGATGCAATACCACTTTGAAATCAAATATTAGCATTTTAAGTGTTTATAAAATAAATAAAAATCTGAATAATTTTAAAGGGAAACATTCTATGCAACAAGTGAGAAATCATATTTAAATAAAAAAAAAAAAAATCCTAAAGGCCTCTAAACATGATCAATGGTAAAACACTTTGCACTGGTCGTCCCTGTCGTCAGCTGTACCCGACTAAGCAGTACCTCTACCTTCAGCGTTGCACACCGCTTAGATTTGCCGCTTACCGCTGCACTCATACTTCAAGCCATTTGAACTCAAAGCTCATAGTATTTGAACTTTGACCAAATGCAACAAAAACATATGCACATGTGGGATGACATGGCTCTAGCCAGGAGAAATGTCTCACACTCCAATGTGGAAGAACTCTGTTAAAGCTCTTAAATATGCATAACCCAACCTGCTACAATCTGAAAAAAGCTCCATGTTTTACTGTTTTGTGGGAGACAGAGAAGTTGTCCTGCATTAACAAATAGATGAATGTGTTTTCTTCCGTTTGGCAAATAACAAACCTTTAGTAGTAAAACAAAATTCATATTTGTACATAAAAAAACAAGGCTTGAAGAATACAGATCCGCACACCAGAAAATGTTCCTCAGAAGGATTTAATGCGTTACGTTTCGGGCTCATGCCCTTCATCAGACAAAATGTCTTTTGTCTGATGAAGGGCATGAGCCCGAAACGTAACGCATTAAATCCTTCTGAGGAACATTTTCTGGTGTGCGGATCTGTATTCTTCAAGCCTGTGCTTTATTTTGTATCCAGCACCCAGTTCATTCCTTGGGATGTGCGTGAGTTTACTGTCCATTACATAAAAAAACAAAACATATACTCAGGTTCTATCACAACAAAAGCAAGCAATAAAAGATGAGAATAAGTTAAAGACAAAAGAACATACTCGCAACATTCACAAAGATGTAAGATCAGAACGGGATAAGATGGCAGGAGTGCATTCAAGTCATCTGCAGAAAATTCCCTTTTTTTTTCATATCACAATCAACAACTGTAAAAAAAAAATGGGTCCAGTATCCAGTTACATCTGAAGAGAGGGAAGTGAAGCCAGTTGGGCGTTTCCCACCGTCGCCATCTTGCCGCGTGTCGTCACTCCCGGAAAACACTAAAATGGGCAAAGTTAGGGCTGCGGGGCAAATGATCAACAGCCAAGCTAACGCTAACCGAGCTAATCTGAAGTGAACAACGAAGATAAGTGATTTAAAGGTAAGGCACGCTCAGACTCACTGTTAACCAGCTAAAATCCGACGTTGTGCAACGCTGCTACAGGCTGGAACTTCCTGGGAGCATGCAGAGAGCCAACGTTAGCCTCCAAGGCTAAAATTGGCATCCGGTCTACTGCCGGTCAATTTAAAAGGACACGTCCCTAATTATGTATAATTTCAGGATTAAATAACATCTAAACAGATGAGTTATAAAAAAAAAATCACCCCCTCATAGTTGACATGAAGGTAAACTTGACCTATTAAACCCAAAACCAGGCTGTTAACATGTTTATTTCTGCTGCGAAGTTGGTCTTTTTAACATGGGAGTCTATTGGGATTCGCTCTGTTTTGGAGCCAGCACCTAGTGGATGAAGAGAGAATTACAATTACGTAACTTATTTTCTGGGCTTCACACTTTTCCACCGGAGTTTGCCCCCTGTTTACAATGTACAGTCATCATCAAAATTATTCATACTCTCTTATGAGTAAGGAAAAATTGACAGAAGTAATAAATAAAAATTTTATGAAAATTGTGGGATTGATTTTGAATTGTGGTTTAATAGAAATCTTAAACACAAACAAAAAATAAAACAAGTAAACCATAAACAAGCATGAAGGGGCTCCTGAACTAACATTTTGTTGAGAAATGCTCTGAGGCAATCACTGCAGTCACATGTTTTTTTGTAACGTCCAATCAGACTTCTGCACCTGATAGCACGAAATTTGGTCCACTGTTCATGAGCAAGGTGCTCTAATTGTTCTGGGACGGTTTTGTTTGTTTTGTTATTGTTCTTTTTAGGATTCTTTTCAACCATAATTCAAAAGCAATATTTTATTTCACTAAATTATAAATTTGTGATTTTTTATTTATTTTTACTTTTTTAAGATTCTTGTTATTTGAATTACTATTGTGAATTTAACCTTTTTTGAGGGCTGTATATTGTTGGGCAAGAAAAAATTGCAATGTCAGGTTTTGTTTTTTTCCAATATCGTGCATGCCTAGTCAGAATAATTTCAATAAATGCTGAGTGAACACAAACTCAGATCAGAAGAAAGCTGCACACCCAACTGAGCCAAGTCCCCAGGAGTATGGATGCTATCCTGGTGTGAATGCACCCCAGTGTTGAAAGCCTTTGTTCACCTCCCTCTTGAAGGTGGCTGGATCAAATAAGGCGAATCTGTATTTGTAGATGGTCTTGAGGAGACTGCCGTAGTTAGACACTTTTTCTGGTCACTGGTGAAGTTTCTCCAACCAACACATACTGTACCCTTAATTATTTACAGATATGCAACACGATTTTGAAAATGCAGCGCATTTTCTATTTTCTGTGGGCACGCATGTGTATTTTTACGGATGAAGGCCACCTAAATAATTTTCCACAAATCTAGCTGGGAAATGGTCTCACTCTTGTGTGGATTCTCATGTGTCGGTTCAAGCTGGTCTTTCGACCACATCTTTGCCATCATCATCATCATCAGATGACATCATCACCTGCTGCTGCAGTGTCAGTTCAGAAATGTCTACGTTTTTGTGTTAAATCATTTAATTCTCGGCATCCTGAAGGTGGTGATGATAAAAAGAAACGCGACTTTTCCTGGGACGATTTTCCTCCTCTGTCATATCGAAGGCTTTGCTCTGTCCATGCAGCGGCATGCGCTTCTTCGCGTGCTTGTATTGTGGTTTGAGAGGGGGCGGGACTTGGAGACGTGGAGACGGAACGTGCCTGGGTCTGCTTTCGTGATTGGTTAGGAGGGAGTAATGACTGTAGTTTTAAGCTACATGATAGGCTGGAATGAAAAACGAAGGGAGACTTTTTTTTTTCTATCGAACCTCCTATCGAGGCTCTCTCATCTATCGCAGGCACGCCTTTTCCATAGATATATACTGTTATCGAATTATTGCCCAGCCCTACTCCTATGGAGGGGTACCAAAAAAGTAGGTTGGGTTGAATATAAGGGTACCCGTCCCAGTTGTTATCTGTGGAGACACAAAAAAAAATGTGGACCAGCCCGACCCAGACCAGCTGGTGGAAACGGGGCTAAAGAGTTTCCTTTCTAAGCTTGAAAATGTTCATCGTGTCTACTTACTAATGGTTTCGTATTCTCCTGATGAAGGCACCAGCTGATCGCCGGAACTGTACCTTATGTTTTCACTCTGGACGCCTGAACAAAGAATACAAAACCATCAGTTTCCTTTCTTAGTTGTGTTTCTCACATTCTCTACTCATAATTACTAAAGCAGCGCCACCTCTGGCGGTGAGAGGAATAAATCATTTAGTTTCCAACTTTGGAGAAGGTGCAAGTTTGAGTCTTTTTCTGGTGACTGGTGAATTGCCCCCTAAAGTTTTTTAACCATCACATATGTACACCACACATTCTTTACAGATATGCAACAAAATTCTGAGAGTTGTGCAGTTTCTACTTTGTGTGGGAACGCATGTGTGTTTTTAAAGATGAAGGCCACCTAAATAATTTTCCACAAATCTCACAGGGAAATGGTCTCGCTCCTGTGTGGATTGTCATGTGTCGGTTCAAGGTGCTCTTTCGACCATATCTTTGTCCACATTCATCACAACTGAATGGTTTGTCTCCTGTGTGGATTTTTGCGTGTTCTTGCAAGTGTGTCTTTGAACCAAAACTATGTCCACATTCATCACAGCTGAATGGTCTCTCTCTTGTGTGGACTCTCATGTGTCGATTTAAGTTTGCCCTTAATATAAATCTCTGTCCACACTCATCACAGCTGAATGGTTTCTCTCCTGAGTGGATTTTCATGTGTATGTTCAAGCTTGCCTTGGTACTAAATCTATGTCCACATTCATTACAGGTGAATGGGCGGTCTCCTGTGTGGATTGTCATGTGATTTATAAAACTTGCCTTTAGGAGAAATCTATGTCCACATTCATCACAGCCAAATGGTTTGTCTCCTGTGTGGATTCTCATGTGTTTGTTTAGGTTGGTCTTTTTACTAAATCTGTGTCCACATTCATCACAGCCAAATGGTTTGTCTCCTATGTGGATTCTCATGTGGTCATTTATGCTAGATTTTCTACTAAATCTTTGTCCACATTCATCACAACTGAATGATTTGTCTCCTGTGTTGATTCTCATGTGTTGGTTTGAGTCTTCCTCTGGACTATCTCTTTGTTGGCAGTCGTCACTGTTTACACCTGACCCGTTTGCCCTGTTGTCATCCCAACTTTGGTCACTATCTTCCATTTTAGGCCCAAAATGGAACAAAGTTTTCATCTCAGAAGAAGTTGAATCCTTTTTGTCACTACTTGGTTGTATATAATTGTTTGGGTCTGGGTTGCTGGTTAGTCCTGGTCCTCCACAGTTCTCTCCATCAGCTTTTGATTTTGTTTGTTCAGACAGGTTGTTGGTTGAACCCTCTACCTCTGTGTTGCTTTCAATTAGGGTTTGATGAAGGTGGGCTGAATATGACGAAGGCTGAGGTTCTCGTTCATCATCTTCACTCTTCACAGGAACCGCCATCATTGGTAAACTGGTGACACTTTCCACGAACCCACCCTCAACTACTCTCCATAACCGGGCCATCGTTCCTTTGGTTCTTCTTTTTATGAGATGGGACTCTTGGTTTGTCTCTTTTGTGTCCAGACTCCACTTAGAGGGAACTCCCTCTGTAATCACTAACAGCTGCTGCACATCTGCTGGGAATACTGAAATGAAAAAGACAGATAAAGGTGGGTTTAACAACCACACAGCACAAAAAACACCACTTTACCCCCTCAGAGCCTCTTCAAAGTTGCACCCTTAAATATCTGCATGCACAATATCTCAGACAACAAATAGAGGAGTGTTGTAGAAAATGAGATGTGAACCGAGTCCCTGCGGAGAGCCGTGTCATTTTCTTTAGCACCACGTCTACAAAAAACCCCAGGGGAAACACTGATATAAAATCTGTCAGTGCAGGATGGAGTCCAACACACCTCTGACAGCATCATTTATCCATCACTCGGCCTGGAATCTTCATTGTAAGTTTCTGGGCCCACTCAGCTATTTCTAAGACACTTTATGCCAGAAAATTCTGAAAGCTCTGAGAAAGGCTGAAGTTGCAGCTGAAACCGTCAGCAAGGTAGGCAAACGTCTATCGGCAGCCACCAGTGGACAAATGTGAAGCTACCAGGAAGTCTTGAAAATTGTATTTCACTCCTTATCCACTAGGGGGTGGCTGCAAAAGGGAGTCAGTCCCCTCATGGTGCGTTCAGACCGAACATGGCAGAGGCATCAGGTTTGATTGCAAAGTCTACATAAACGTGTCAAGGAGTGTCAAAACTTCTTCCGGCACGTCACACACATCAAACGCAAGAGATACAAAATCTGAACTCTTGCCATTTTGACGCGGGGCGTCAACCAATCAGAGAGACTCAGTATGTCTCAGTGCTGGACAGGAAAGTAAATACCAAGGAGAACCCGGGGAATCTCTTCACTCCACAGAGACAGTGGAGAATAAAGTGTGATCTGCTTCTGGTCCTGGGTTTTTGAAAAGCAGGTTGACGACCTGCTGTTCCGATAGGATTTACAGTAATGGGCTTGTAATGCCATGGTGATGTGGGGCCACATCACAATGGCACAATTCATTTAAAGGTGTCATAACCTAGTGTTTTAGATACACAATCCTTCTTAAATTATCTTCAAATGAATTTTTTAATTATAGTTGGGTGGGACGAAAATTTAATGAGCTCATTTTAACCTCTTTTTATCCCCAACTTTTTTTGTTTTGAGAATACGCACGAGAATTAGACCTTTCTGTAAGCGTGTCATGAGGCAAGCATCAAAGTCAAAACAAAGTTTTATCAGGACAGACCAAGTGAAGGAAATGATGTCCCAACAGAGATAAACGTGATAAAATGTAACGGTACGGCCGATAGAGAGGATCCGCGGAGTAAAAGGGCTGGACTCTGATGAATATAAGGAGCGGACGTCTGACGTGAAGTTAACCAAACAGCGTTAGCTTTTGTAGCTACATTAGCAGCTTGTCCGTTCATCAACCACCGTTTACTGGTCTCTTTCACAAAAGATAATAAGTTACACAAGCAGCAACACTTACCGACTGCACGTCCTCACTGAATAACTAAATAAATGATAAATAATCCACTGCTCCCTAGGGATGTAACAATAAACGGTAAAATGGTTAACCGTGATAAAATTACCAACAATTTTAATACCGTTTCAAAATTTAAAGGAGCTGTATCATGCTTTTAAAATGTTCAAAAAGTAAAATATAGGATATATAAGAGAGATATATTCTCACATTTAAAGAAAAAAAAATGGTGTGAAATATAAATTTTTTGATGATATAAAATCTAACAGGAGGAAAGAGGGGGGATGAACTGAACGGGGGGGGAGACAAAAGAAGATAATATATTATACCCACATGACGTCGGGCGGGAGAGGAAGAAATAAGAAGGGAAAAGAATGAAGTACGGGCACCGGCAGCTTGGGTGGATGTAATAATAAAATGATGGATAATTACATGACGGGGGGGGCAAAAAGAGAAGGGAAAGGGAGATGAGGGTTGACCAGAGTCAGATAGGAGATGAAGTAGAAGAGACCAAGAAGTACAAAGAGACACAAGAAAAGAAAAAAAAATAAAGAAAAAAAAAAGGCAAACAGTAGGGGTGAGGAGGAGACTAAATGGATAAGAAAAATAAGGAGAATGGACTCGGGAAGGGAACGAAGGGAGAGGGGGGATGGGAGGGAAGCTGTAGGCTGGAGTGGAATGGAGAAGGAGTAAGTAAAGTAAAAAAGAAAAAGACAAGAAAAAAAAAAAAAAAAAAAATAAAAAAAGTAAATTAACAATGAGATGAGGATGATAAGTGTTCAAGTATTTTTGTTGTGTATGTGATGAATGAGAAAGGAACAAGGTTAAGAAAAAAAATAAAAAAAAAAAATACTTCGAGATAGAAGAAGTAGGAGGAAAAAAAAAAATTAAATTTTTTTTTTTTCCCCTCTTCAGAAAAAAAAAACAATCTTCAGGAGATCAATCAATACAACAAAAAAAAACACCCAGATAACAAACGAGCTTGACGGAATGCTTTTTTCCCAACTTCAGAACTAAAAAAAAAAAAAAGGGAAAAAAAGGAAGAAAATAATGTGAATAAACGAAGTTCTTAGGGGGGGTTTTTCGAGGAGATATTTTCGTGGTATTTTCATAGGAGAGGTAGGTATGTTGTTGGTTTCTGTAAGGGGGCGTTTCCCCGAGAATGGGATAGTGTTTTTTTAAATGAGATGGGGGTAGGTATAAAGAGGGGGGGGTAGCGTGGGTTGGAAGGGAGGGAGCGTTGGTAAAAATAATATGAGAATACACATATATAAATAAGAAAAAAAAAGGGATAAAATACATCTCATGAAAAGAAAACAAATGCAAAGAAATGTTAAAAATTTTAATTATCGTTAAAACCGAGATTGATTACTGCACTTTAAAAAACTCCCAGTGATGCTGCTCATTGGCTGGAAAAGCAGCAGCAGCAGCAGTTGCAGTTTGCAATTTCTAATTTATGAAAACATGGTGGAAGACAAAAAGACACCCACAAAGACAGTACTCTTGAGATTTTTCTCCCTTTAAAGGGGGCAAAGAAGCAGTCTAGACCCATTTCGGACATTTTTAAAGATGCTGGGGGTATTTCTATAATACCGCAATAAAAATGATAACCCTGATCATTTTGGTCACAATAACCGTGATATGAAATTTTCATATTGTTACATCCCTACTGGTGCCTGGTAGGGCTGGGCGATTTATCGATATGAAAAATATATTTTTAAATGAGATATGGAATTGGACCATATTGCATATATCGATATACAGTATGTAGTTCAATGTTTGTTTGTTTTGTCTTACAGAAATGCTGCTCTTACTAGGGTTTGTCATGATTAATCCTTTTATAATGAGCCTTATTTGCCTCGACTGGGTTTCTTGTACGGCTAAACAGTATTTATGTTTACATTTTATTATTCTTTGAACAGCTAAGCATTATTTCATCTGGCCGGTTTAAAGAGAACTACTTGTGACGTCATATTTGGCTTTGACTGAGAGTAAAAATTTGCTCTTACCTTGCAATAAAAACATCAGGATATATATCTTATACCGATATTCAGCCTAAATATATCGAGATATGACTTTTGGTCCATATCGCCCAGCCCTAGTCCCTGGTAGTGCTATCCCTCCTGCTGCTATTCAGGTGATGCTAAAGAGGCTAGCTTAGCAGCTCGCACCTGCTGAAATTCGGAGAAAAAAATCCAAATCGTGTTCTGTGGAGAGCGCATTCTTGTGGCCGATTCTGGTGAGAAGAGAGAGCCCGCACTCAAAGAGTTTCACTCTCCAGAGTTTCTGGCACGTTTTAACTGAAGTCCTATTCCAATACACATGTTTTAACTTGAAAAAGTGGGATTTTCAGGTGATGACTCCTGTAATTTAAACATTCAACCTGTCGCCTCCAGATTTGTTTGGACTATGTCTCTGTGCAAAGCGCTTGAACATTTGGGAACTTCAACAAAAAGGACTCTTCAATATTTGAATAAAACCTATGACACCTGTCATAAATGTTTATTTTGATAATGTCAGCTGTCCACATTTCTTTTTATTTTACATCCAACAACACTGCTGGAGAATCAGAAAACTTCTGAAGGTAAAGACTACGTTGTACCTGATGTCTATACTGTATATACCAGGGGAAGCAAATCTGCACTACTAAAAAAAATGCACCCCCTGCTTTTGCAGAAAGAAAAAAATTATTCCATTAAAATGAAGATTCTTACATTGGTGTATTTGACTTATCAGTGTGAATTTCATTAAACCAAAGGATCTGGACCCCAGCAAGCGGGTAATCTGTACTGCTGAAAAATCCATCACGATTGCAGGAATACAAACAGTTAAGGGTTGAAATGGAGACTCCTACGTTGTGATAAGTACATTTTAATGACTTTCATTCTATCTTAAATTTAACACAGTTTATTTATAAAGCCAACTTTAAGCAGTCATTTTCCCAAAAAACTGTACAGTATGAAGCATATAATAAATGAATGCATAACACCAACATATCCATGCACAATATATAACAGGCATTGCACAAATAGGTTAAAGAAAAGCATGAAAGCAAACCCTCTCAACCTATGATCTGCATGGAGCCTTAATAATATTCTTTGGGTTACTTTTGAGCACCCAAAACCTGTCATAATAACTAATTAATTTCAACATCAACTGGTACGCTGCATCATATCTTCTAACTGTCACGAGCCAGTTTTATCTAGGCTCTGTGACTGAAAAGCTGTCAAAAACTGGTCAGGAGGAGTCAGGACAAGTATTACAGTACACTTCTTACATCAGCTGGTAAAGCTAAAGAGACCTCTACTCCGAAAGTGGCTTTACGTATTTGCAAAGTGTTTTACCATAAAAATATAAATAGCAACGAGTCAACTCCACCTGCTCAGCGATGCGCGTTCACGCGTTGGGCATGCAATTCTCTGCTGACATGTTTTCGGCATGACAACCGCTCCACCGCAACAACAGCTTCCCCTCACTAAACACCCAAACATTACAACCACACAGTTCCCGCGGATATGACCACTTTACGGTTATATGAAACACATCAAACAAAGATGGAAATTCTCACCTCCTTTCCCGACGAGGATTCCCTCGATCCACAGACCGTTAATCGCGTCGATCTCAGCTCTGTCTGATCGTTTTTCCGTCCCGTCGTTTCTCCTCAGCGAGCTGACCTCCGCAGAGGAAACAAGTCAGATACGTCGGAGTCTCCAACTGTAGTTAAGGTTGCAATTTAGGCTGAATAACGTGCCAGAAAATACTCTTGTGTCGAGTATGGATGTGCTGCTCGAGCCAACCGGAAGTTGTGATAGCAGTTTCGATTCTTTTCTTTCTTTTTTAAGAAAATAAAAGAAAATCTTTATTATAAAATTCTTTGCAATATAAATTTCTTTCTTCGCCCCCCCCCCCCCCCCCCCCGCAAAAGAAAAAAAAATAAAAGTGCAAAGATGATTTTGTGTCTCTCCACTCAGATCATAGATAACCACCATACCATCATGTCGTCTACCCAATCCCTCATCAAATCTCATCAATATTGTAACTCCTCCATTTTCCTGCGTCTTGCCTTTCTTTGAAATCTGACATAATCAGAAATCAACATGAATTATTTGAATTTCAGTTTGGACTCAGTTAAATATGAAATCGACATCAGATATTAATTTGTACTGTTGTTCTATAAATGTGACTATGATCCATAACATACTGAAAATCTGCTATTCCAGATCAATATTGGGTATAAAGGAGGGTGTCTCAAATATTTTACTTTGATTAAAATGATTATTGGTCTTTTTACCTTTTTATTGGAAACATATCTGAATGTAAAGTCCTCTTATCTGAAAATTAAACTTTTTATGGATTTCACTGGTGCTTCATTTTAGCAGACAGTAGCTTGATTCAGATCTTCACAAGTTTATAATGTTTTGTTTATTTATTTACCTTCAAGTTCACGTAAACCCATACGAAGAACATCTTAAGAAAATAAGCAGAATCTCGCTATCTTGCACTATATTTTACTTGCGTTTGTAGGTGAAAGACAGTGGAAGATTTAGTTTTACAACTGAAACAAGCTAATTCATTCTTGTTGAGTTACAACTAGCCATGCGCGAGCTCTTCTACTAGCAGCATATATGATCAATTAATGCTGCCTAAACATGTGCACTATGCTTGCATAAAGCATCAGTCATAAAAAGAATACGAAACCGATGTGTGGAAAAGGTCTGAAGATCTTCAGTCATTTAGAGGCCAAACAGTCTTCTGTTGGTGTTGTCTGTGGTCATGGTGGGGCTGGCTCTTAGTGGGAATGGACCTTAATATACATAGTTTCCTCACAGCGGCAAGCCAGATATTTACTTCTATTAGTACTTTTTTAGCTGCATTTAGTTTAGAACAGAAAGTAGGGACTAGACTTCATTTTTATAAAGAGGGGGAAGGGAGGAGGGTGTGTGTGCTTTCTGTGTGTGTGTGTGTGTGTGTGTGTGTGTGGTGTTGGTACTGAGATTCTTTATGAATCTTTCTATACACAGTTACAGTAAATTTAATGAGGGTTTATTAAAAAAAAAAAAAAAAAACAAAAAAAAAAAAAAAATAAGAAAAAGAAAAAAAAAAAAAAAAAAAATAAGAAAGAAAAAAAAAAATTTAAGAGGAAAAAAAATTATCTAAGAGCCTTTGTCTGAACTTTGGTTCAGAGAAGACAACTGGATCATGTAAACTTCGCTTCTTCTTTGCATATCTTCAACTTGCATTTGTAGTGGTATGATTTTCAGCTGTGCCCTTTTTGTAAACGCCTCCAGATTTGTATTGTTTCATGATATTATATATACCATATGATTTGATATTGTATATACTATATGATATGTTGAGGAACATTATTCTGCATTTGCGTCAGATTTTCTAAACACACGTTTTGCAGATTGTTAAACCTTTACCATCTTCACGAGACCGGAGCAGTTGTTTCAAAGATAAAAACAAAATCTGAAACAAACAAAACAGCAAATGTTAATGAGAATCTGTAATGACAGTGTAATCATCTTGTAAACAAATGTGTCACATTCTCACATGAATATTAATGAACAACAAAAAGACATAAGCAAATAAATAAATAAATAAACAAGGAGAAAACTGGATGAGAAATTATTATATATATTTATGCTGTTAAAAAAAGGCTTTATTGTTAATGTGGTAAAACATTTCACGCGATTAAAGTTTAGCTTGCATTTTTCTTGTTGAGGAGCAAAACATAATGTTTATTTGTAAAAGCAGAATAATAGACAAACTGATCAAAAACAAAGGAAAAAACTGACAATCAGTTTCAAACAAGCTTTCAAATCTGAAATTTTACTAAAACTGTTGTAATTCAGCTGCTTAAATATTGACTCAATTGTTTTAATAAAATTTGCAACCGTTTAACTGTCAACTTGGTGCTTTATTTATTTATTTTGTATATTTTTTTCTTTTTATGTCAGTATCACTAAGATGTGATTTTACTTACAAAAACCTCTCATTTTTCATAAAAGGCCGGAGTTAGAACTCTAGCTACAGCAGCTCATCTGTTGTGTTCACCAACTTTAATCACTCGATTATCAGCATTTGTGTGGGTTTTTTTCTAAAAAGTTAGATGATGAAATGGTTCTAAAAGCCTGGTATGCAGTGCACAGCTTTTTATACTTTGGCTGTCAGCAAACTTGCCACAAGATGGAGGCAGGGAGTTGGATTGATGTGAGACACAATGAGGGGATTCCCAAACACTCTTCCAGGTTTTCTATTGGCGAGACGAGTACTATAAAATCATATTTTCTCACATTTTATTTAGATTTTTAGTCTTTCCATTTCCATTGTTATTGCAGATACAGTGATGCAATGAAGGAAAAAAAGAGAAATCTACATCTTAGCATGTTGAAAACAGCATATTCATTCAACTGAAAAGAAATTTGGTCAGCCTGAAACAGAAGTGGTGATTTGTAGTTTCAATTCTGAGGAATGCAGAAAGAGAAGGAGAAGGTGGGTATGCTGTAAATCAGAGGCAGCTGGTGAGGCTGGTTGCCAGATTGCAACGGTTTCCTTATGAGCTTAAATGGCACAAAAATCTCTGTCAAGTCCCACATCTGGTTAGTCTCTCGTCTTCTTATTCCAATATTTTTAAAGTAATGCAAAACTTTAGAAAGGCAAGACATGGATATTGAAATAGACCTGTAACTTAAGTGGTTTTATTTTTAAACATCCAAAATGAAAGACTGGAGGAAACCTATCAAACATTCCAAACTGCACTAAAGCCATAAAAAGCAAAGAGCCAAGCGAAGCCGAGCAGGCTGGAACATGCTCACCTCTCCTGTTGACTCAACAACACTGAGGCTCTGCATTGTGCCGTGTTGTCCACGGTCGTTGACTACATTTATAAGGATTTATCCGCATGACAAAAGGCCTGATGACAACAACGGCCTCTGAGCTGAACACAAAGCCCATTTGTTGTTGATGGGAAATCAGCTCAGAGTCAGATTGTTGCAGTCATGCGGATGTGAGTCTACACAAGTATCGGGCAGTAATGTGAAGGGAGTGTGGTCAGCATGCTGAACGTAACCTTTGTATTTGAGCAGCTTTTCCCAGAGGAAGCTTTGTGTGGGTCTGGTCTGTGTCCCCAGTTTTACTGGCCGAACTGAGTCTAACAGAGCATTTAGGTCACATCTACAGTACATGATCACTCATTCTGATCATGACGCATTAAGATGGATGGAAGTACACTCACTGGTTCCTTTATACTGAGGCATTATAAACATTCCTCAGAGATTTTGCTCCATATTGACATGACAGCATCACACATTTGCCAAAGATATGTTGGCTGTACATCAATGAAGAGAATCTCCTGTTTTATTACACCCCAAAGGTGCTCTTGCATTGAGATGATGATGATGCTTCAGAAAATGGTACACTGTGGCCATATGGAATGGACATGGTCAACAGTGGTGGACTAATAAACATATCTAAAGATAGATACAGTAATACCAACATTGTAGGTTTCAGTCCATAGTGTAATAACATCAATACTTTAATGTGGTGTTTGAAAACTATCAGAATCTTCAAAAATAAGAGAATAAAGTGGTTTTAGGTAGATTTAGTTCACTGCTGTAACAAGACACCATATGCCCAAAATCAGCTTCTCTCACTGAGATGATGCCAATTTCCGATTGTCATGGTGGAGTAATGATTTTGTTTATGAGTTAATGTGTTTAAAAAATTGTTGCATTAATTCCACAGATTAATCTCTGCATTAAGCTTTAAAGCTTGTTACATGTTACTCCACCACAAGTGAGGACTTTCTTCTTGTTCTTGAAGCCAAGAGAACAAAATGACGTCATTTTGTTCTCATGGATGTGATTGAAGACGTCTTGGGGTTTGTCCTTGACACATCAGCCAAGCAGAACTTCCTTCTAATGGGGCTTTGAGAAGTAGTGTGTCATTAGTTGGACATTCGAGGTGGGCATGGTCAATGCGGAGAAGCTTGAACCAGAGAGCTGACTTCTGTATTTCTGCAGATGCAGCTGATCAAGGTGGTGAGAAAGTACAAAAATACAACATGGCGTTTAAATACACGGACACCACCGCATACACAACCCCACCCTGGCACAGACAAGGTTTGTCGTAAAATATAAAATCCCTGTGTCAACACTGTCATCCCCTGCTGTAAGGGCACAGTCTTATGGGTTTTCTCAAATGAACTAGACTTGAAGAATCTGGATTCTCGCAGCAGGGGTCCACGACAACTCTGCGCAGTCTCATGGTTGTTTTCAGAAACGTTTTGAGCATGAAACTGTCATCATCTTGCCGTGACGCAAATAGAAAGTGATGGTAAAATTCCAGTCCAGCTGGTGGCGCTAATGGTCACTACCTACTCATGAGTCTGTCCCTTAAAACCAAAGACAAACAAGCATTTACTGTAGGTGCCTGCCGACAGCATGGACGCTGTACTTTTGGTCAACCTTTTGATTGTTTTTCTGCAACAATTAATTCATTTCCAGTCAACGGGGAGTAGAAGAATACGAGCAAAGGGGAGAAGAATGCGGTAGTGTGGTAGAATGCGCAGTAGTTAGACATAATGTAGCGCAAAATCTATACGTCACCACCCCTTTATCCCTCTCTCCCCCCCTGCCCCTTGTGTCAAGCGTTCCAGACTTTGCAAACTTACAGCCGGCCTCTTCCAACCGTTCCATTCTGACAATTATTCCGGACTTTTGGCACGGTCAAATGACACAAAAAAACACAGATCTAATCCCTTTTCTGGACTTGAGAACGTTTTAATCGTGACAAAAGAGTCCATGTGACCCTAAGGTAAGCTGGCGTGGATGAAGCTTCTTGTGGAGTGTGTAATGACTAAAAGAAACCGTTTTCTTGTTCTTGCAGCTTCGAGAACAAGAACAAAGTCCTCACTTCCCGCGGAGTATGTAACAAGCTTAACTTTGACAGCTCTGTTAAAATGTATCGAAGATACTAGCCCTTTATTTACTTGGTATCATCTCAATACCAAATCTAGCAGTTGCTCACTCCTGATGGTCAGCAACAATACTCAGACTGTGGTGTTTAAACCCTCCAATAATGGGACTAAAGGCCCCAAAGAGGGCCAGGAAAGTTTACCGCTGAGTTTCTATCATTTCCAGCCAACCCATTCTCCTCTGACTTTTGACTTCAACAAGGCATTTCCATCCATACAACTGCTGCTAACTGGATATTTTCTCTTCAGACCATTCTCTGTAAACCCTAGAGATGGTTGTTTGTGAAAGTCCCAGTACATCAGCAGTTTTTAAACTACTCAGACCAACAACTATGCCATATTAAAAGTCACTTAATCCTCTACCTGTCTTTCCTCTATTTTGATCCCTGAATATATTTCTAAGCTTTTACTAGCTCGTTGATGCTACTTTGCATCACAGGTTTGCCAAAGATATGTTGGCTGTACATCAATGAAGAGAATCTCCTGTTTTATTACATCCCAAAGGTGCTCTTGCATTGAGATGATGATGATGCTTCAGAAAATGGTACACTGTGGCCATATGGAATGGACATGGTCAACAGTGGTGGACTAATAAACATATCTTAAGATAGATACAGTAATACCAACATTGTAGGTTTCAGTCCATAGTGTAATAACATCAATACTTTAATGTGGCCAGAACCCGACTTTTAGTCGGGTTCTGGTGCGAACCAGCACTGGAAGCAGCTCAGTGGATAGGGGACCTGAGTGCTTTGCAGCCGTTTCTGTTGTCGCAAGATCTGTGTCGGGTCTGGTCAAGCAGACTTGCAAGTGCCGCTTACAGGCCAGAGACACCGGGGGGAGGCTAAGAGACATCTAATCGCTCCGTAAACACTTTGTTTAGCCCCACAGGGATTCTGAAAAGCATTTATTGAGGTGAAAAAGTTACTGAGTTCTGCTTTAAACTTTATAAGTCATCTTCACCATGTCTGCATGATTAATGTGCCAAGTTGCTGCCATGTGATTGGTTGACTAGATATTTGTGTTAACAAGTAATTGAACAGGTGTACCTACTAAAATGGTTATCAGTTTATTTTACATAATGCATTTGCTGTTGCACATCAATACTGTAATATAGTATAAAGTTATATCAATTCTAAAACTATCAAAAAAATTGGTTAAACGGGCTCGATGCACTACTTCCTGAACTTAAGGTATCTTTTTTTCCCTGTCTTTCATTATTGGACATTCTGAACCACTGTCGTCATGGTTACTGGGGTCAGACACACCTGGATTAATCAGTTCATCCAGTAATGAAAGACAGGAAACAAAGGAAACAAAGGAGCTACCTTAAGTTCAGGAAGTAGTGGAACTGTGCATAGAGCCCATTACTTTCTGAAGTCAATGTTTTACTAATACAGATAGTCAGTCATTTTCTGCGCCGCTTATCCAGTTCAGGGTCGCGGGGGTTGCTGGAGCCTGTCCCAGCTATTATCAGGCGAAAGGCAGGGTACACCCTGGACAGGTCGCCAGTCTGTCACAGGCCAACACAGAGAGACAGACAACCATTCACGCTCACATCCATTCCTAGGGGCAATTTAGAGTCTCCAATTAGCCCCCCCCCCCCCCCCCCCCCCATTACCTAATGCAGATAAATTGGTTTAATTGTTTTTTCATTTATTTGGAATAGGAATTATGCTAGTTTTGCTATTACAACATATTTCTTATGCTGTAAAAATACAAGCTACAAATGTGCTGTTTTAACATTTCTGTATAAGTTAGCAGAGCAAATTCTGAATTTGCTCTGCTAACTTATACAGAATAGTTTCTATTGTGTGTGTGTTTTTTTTAGAAGATTTGAGTAAGATGCCTTGTCTAGTGTATGGAGTGATTGTGTGTGTACTGGTAAATTCTCTTTACGGGATATAACTATATTGGCATTGAGGTCATGGGTATATACTGCACTTCAGCATATAAAATGCTTCCATTGAAATGTTCGGGTGTTCTTTATAAATCAGGTAATTTTTTAAAGGGGTATTTTACAGACGTCCTGGGCTGCACGGTGGTTTTCCAGTGTATACATGAGTTCCTTTTGGGTGCTCCAGCTTCCTCCCACAGACCAAAAGGTTAATTTTTCACTCACACAGAAGTGAGTGTTACTGTTTTTTTGTCTCCCTGTGATGGACCTACGATGTACTGGTGACCTATCCAGCATGTACCTCTCACCCATTAGCTACTGGGATAGGTTTCAACTTAACTTGAGTTGTTTCAGCTCAAAGACAAGAGTAGACCTGAATACTGTATCTATTCTAAGTTTGTCAAACTTTGATTTACAAGTTTGATTTAGATTCGCACCTGAGTTGCAGCTGGCTGCCATTAAAGGATAACTTTCTTTTTTTTCAACCTGGACCTTGTTTCTAGGAGTATATACGTGCATTTACTCACCGGTAAAGTTTCTGCATGACTTTGAGTGAGATATTACCCTGAGTTGCCCTTTGGTGTTCCTCCAGTAAAATAGGAGATATGGGGCAGCCACTATAGAAGACATTATCTGGAGTAAAACTCCTTGATTTTCACCAGCACTTTAAGTGGAATGAATGAATGAATGAGTACTATTGTCCCGTGAGTCGACATTTAGCTTTCCGTTACTTATCAGGGTGTACTACACACTTTTCGGGGCCGCGCGTTAACAATGAGCACTTCCGTAGTACAGCTGAGAGAAGCAGCTCGCTACCCAGTCAACAACAACAAAACAATTTGCGAAACTCTGACCTCATAGGACAATAGTACTCATTCATTTGTTCATTCTTCTGAAAGCATTGATGAAATAAAGGAGTTTTGCTGCAGATAATGTCTTATATAGCGGCTGCCCCGTCTCCACCCTGATACTGGACGTTCACCGAAGGGCAACTCAGCATAATATCTTCCGAAGGACTCAAAGTGATGCCGAAACTTTACCGGTGAGTAAATGCACGTATATAATCCTAGAAATAAGGTCCAAGTTGAAAAAGATAGAAACTTATCCTTTAAGTTCAGTCAACTTTTTTGTGTCAGAGCTTGAATAAAGACAACCTCAGTTCTGTTTCTTTGTTCTTAAAGATGTTTCACTTTTCATCCCAATGCTTCTTCAGTTCTTACTGCACTAGTTTGTGGGGAGTCCTTTAAATAGCAGTGACCAAACAGTCACTTCATGAATGAATAAATGATGCTGCTGGCTCACTGAATGCACCTTTTGACCCTTTGTCAGGCCCATGCATTAGCAGTGCATATTGTTGATGTGACGACACAACAATGAACATCTCCTTCTGTAATTTGTGTTTTTATGGAGTTTACTGTTTTACTTTTATATGAATGACTCAACTGCAAACCAAATTTACCTGTGGGTACTAATAAAGTAAAATGAACTGAACTGAATCATCCCAGTCAGAACAGAATAGGTGCCCTCAGGTATCATCCTTATCAGCACAGTAGCATCTAGCTTTGACTTTCCTCCCATTGGAGGATTTGCAACCATTCACACTTTGAAACAGTTTTGGTCCTGCAGGTAAACCCACAGGTGACATCTTCACCAACCAACATGGCTGTAGCGTCACCATGTATGATAATAATATTGATATCAATATTTCTATTAATATCAATACTAACCTCGGAGCACCACCTTACTTATTTGATATGTAATGGAAGCAAGGAAACCATTAAAGTCTTAAATCAATTCTTAGATTGATTTAATGAAGTGATCAGTCTCAGGACGCTTTCATGAGTTCTCGCTTGAAGTGACCTTTCATGATACATCAGAAAAACCACAAACAACGACTAGTTAAGAAAATATGGAGTATTTTTTAACTAGTCTACGAACTACATGAGATAAGGTATGTATGAGATATATACAGGAAATATGTGAGCATGATGATCAACCAAAAGTTATCTTGTGAAAGAAATGTGAGATGGTATGAAAATGAAACATAAACTAAGTAAAGCTCAGTTAATTAATAAATGTTCAAAGAAAAAGAAGGAAGGATTTCTTAATCCAACTAAACAAAGTTAAATTGGGTCTGATAAACTGTAGGCCTGGATTAATTCACTATCACCAACTTCTCGTGACATCAGATCATCCTCTCCTCAGAGGTGAATGAGATGATTGACTCATGTCCTGGTTTTGCTGGACTGTTCCTCAGTCCCTTGGAAGACTGTCGGGTGGATGGACCCCAAAAATCTTCCAGATCTCCTGGAAGTTCGTCCGGCTGTCAGCTCAGTGGTGGTTCTGGTTCGTCCTCTCTCTCTCTCTCTCTCTCATCCGTCTCCCCAGAGACGTGCAGCTTCAGGATGATGTCACGGGATGGTTTATAGTAAAAATACTGGCAGACAATCATGGGAGTGATTCAAAAATCAAAAATATCTTTTGGAAAAGGTACAAAAATATGTAACTGGTTTACATATGGTTTGAAGTCCTCTTCTTCTCTCCATCACTCCTCCCTGAGTGATCGATGGTTTTGAACTCTGCTGAGTTCAGAGTAGGTTTTGTTTCATTTTTTCCCCATTGTTCCAAGTTTTTTCCAGTTCTGCCTTGTTCGTTCTTCCATGTGTTCAGATTCGTGTTCCGATTCTCTCTGTCAGTTCAGAGCTTCGCGCTCTGCCTTGGCAGCTTGTCAGTCAATGGGAAGTTGACAGAGTCAGGTTTCATCCAATAGTCAGACACATCATGGATGATCATTTGACTATCAGTTAAGCTTAATGGTTGTAAACATCTACTTCCTTCATTTCTCTTTGGAAATATCAGATTTAGACATTTATGAACACATCTGTGAATTCTAAGGGATGCATGTGTGAAAAATGGATCAATAATTCAAACATGATGAAATAAAATGAACACAATAGAGATAAAATAAAACAAATATATAATGAAAGTGAATTAAGGAAGACATTAAAATAAATATATCAGCTAAATAGATAAAACAGAATTAATCTTGATGATTTTAGATTCCTGTAAAGAAAATACATGTGTTAGACATCATTTGATGTGAGGAAATCCATATCTTTCATAAAAGTGGATTTCAACAGTGGGGGTAAAGTGTCGGTCTTCACCCTTTACGCAACAAATCCTGGAATGGATGTGATGTGAATTTGGGGAAGAAACATCTAGTTTCTAATCACCGAAGTATGTCATGTTGCATATCATGGAAAAGTCTTCATCATGAGATTAACATGAGCTCACTTTCCTAATAATGTAAAATAGTTCTTGAATGTTAAAAACACATTACAAAATTGCCTAAAAGAGAACCAGTTTATAGCAGGTCGTAAATACTGTGAAGGAGTTTGCTGTGGTATCTCCAAGCTCGGAGGATGGGTTCAAAGTTCAACAATTGGCCTTTTGTTTGTTTTACCAAAATCCAAGTTCTGTCCTGGTCGGGGTCATCTGGATTTTCTTGCAGATGTGGTATCCTGAGTTGCCCTCAGGACAGTAAATCAGTGTTTTGTCAGAGAATGTCCTTCTCTGAGCAGAGAACTTCTTCGAACATCTGCTTTAACTCCAACTATGGCATTTATTGATCAATAAGTGTTCCAAAGCATATTTAGTCATGTTGGTGTGTATCCTTTTGCTGAGACCTTTGGGCTTGAGATCACTACCTGGCAAACTACTGTAACCAAATAACAGCAGCAGAAAACTTAAAACATAATGCAATCCATCCTATTCAGGATATTTTCTATGTTCTCCGCCATGTTGAAAGGTCACAGTTTACTTCATCTCGGCAACTCAGGTATCATAACATTTTTCCAATTTGAAAAATTTGCAATTTTTACAACGCAAGTGCGTGATTAAGTGCAATTTTGACATTGGACTTTAGTATTTACCATAAATACGATACCACACGAAGGCAGCATGATTCTTTAACGGCAAAAACAAACTCCCAACAGACTCGTTGGTACTGAGGAAGCTTTTTGAATGAAAACTGAAACATCTTCAAGAACCAACAAGCAGAAGTCAAGTTTTTTTTACTCTTCAAATTGACCTTGATGACTGAGAATATACACCAACAGCACATTTATAGGCTACATAAACTTTTATAAAAGCTAATTTATAAACTACATGAATAATTCTGTTGTAGTAGCAACAGAACTAGAGAGTATCGGGAAAATCAGGTAATCAGGTAAAAAAAAAAAAAAAAAAGAAGTTTATTTTGTTAGCGAGAATCCCTAAGTAACCAATCACCGAGGCAGAGATGGAAGTAGTTCAGTGGTACACGGGCTTGAATGGTAATTCCCAATCTGAACATGGATTTCTTCTGGGAAAAAGAAGATTTATAAGAAGAACAAGGTTATTATCAGAAACCAGTTCTTCAGAGGAAAATGTGCTTAGCTAAGTGTTTTACCATGAAGGCAATACAGTAATCTCACAATGAGTAGACAGCTGACTGGAGTTTAAGAAGGCAGACTGCAGCAGGTGAGTTGAATTCCCCATCAGCCCCACCACCACACCCAGCAGGAAGTCCCCAAGCCACAAGAAAAGGAGACGTAAGAAAATAAATGCCAAACAAAAACATGAATCCAGGAATTTCTCCAAGTATTTACACATCTGCTGTAAGTCAGCATACCTGTAACAATTACCGGTAAAATGGTTAACCGTGATAAAATTACCAACAATTAGTAATACCGTTTCAAAATCTAATTATCGTTAAAACCGTGACTGATTACTGCACTTTGAAAAACTCACAGTGATGCTGCTCACTGGTTGGAAAAGCAGCAGCAGTCCCAGTTTACAATGTTTAATTCATGAAAACATGGCGGAAGGCAACTAAGGCACCCACGTGGACAGTTCTAGAGATTTTTCCCCCTTTAAAAAGGACAAAGTAGACATAAGACCAGTTTTGGATATTTTTAAAGATGCTGGTGGGTATTTCTATAATACCGCAATAAAAATGATAACCATGATTGTTTTGGTCACAATAACTATGAGATGAAATTTTCATATCGTTACATCCCTAATACCAGCAGGATGTTTGCATGTGAAAGCAGCTGGCTGAGCTTCCAAAAGTTAAAGTAATGTCTGGAATAAGACTTCAAATCCAGAAGAGTTTTGGAGGAGATAACTATGGTGTAGAGTGAGAGCAAATTAGAGAGGAAAAAAGACATATTTTAAACTAGACGGTGCTGATATTGGATAACAGCGACTGTGAATGCGTTAATGTTGAAGGCATTAAACTGCAATGTGTAGAGACAAAAACCCTGTTGAAAAAAAGCGTAATTTTTTAAACGGTGAAAAATAAGCAAAAGATTATATTTCTTAGGGCAGAGACACACTGGACAGACTGCCAACCGTCGCGGTCGTCGCCAGAAAATGGGGTCGGGCTGATCAATCGGCTTCAGTCAAGCTGACACGGTGAGAAAAGTGCCCAGGAACACATCGAGCCAACTCCAGGAGTGAGGTCTATCTACGACTCACAAGACAGAGGCGTCGTAAAGTGGGCGTGTCACACCCACCAGACCTATGAGAGCACGGTAAAATCTAACCCTACTCTCACCCTTGCCCTAAACCTAACAAGACCCACCCACTATGCAACACATAGTGTTTGCAGCAGGAGGATCACAATATGAAGTGTGTGAAACACATCCGTTTTTTCTTTTTAAGAGCAGCGAGCAGCCATGTTCTCTCTGTTTGTCTGCACTGAGATGCTCACGGCGAGTTGCGAGCGTGCGCGCGAGGACGGTTGGTGCGAGACAGAGAGCAGTTGAGTTTGATGGACATAAAAATGTGTTTCACACATTCACAGTATAACTATTTCTTCATTATTATGGGGAATAATCTGAGATCATTGGCAGCTTAAAGGCATTGTTGGGGATCTTGGAAAAACAGTTCGAACAAGCTACATTTGAAAAAATATACACCCCCCGAAACCGCGCCTCCAGGGCACAGGACCGCGTGCGCTCATAGTTATCGGCGAAGATAACCGAGAACAGCCGAGTGGCTAGCTTGTTAGCTTCCAAGTAAACAGCAGAGGAACCACGTTTCTAAAAGTGATAATTATCTCACCTCCAACTTCTGCGGCGTAAAACATCCTCACTGCAAACACCTACACCTCCATGACTTCATCCACATCCGTTTTTTCTTTTTAAGAGCAAACAGCGGCATAGATAAGAGCAGCGAGCAGCCATATTCTCTCGGTTTGTCTGCATTGAGATGCTTACGGCGATTTGCGAGCGTGCGCGCAAGGACGGTTGGTGCGCGACAGAGAGCAGTTGAGTTTGATGGACATAAAAATCATTCAATCAATCAGCACAAGCCGTTCAAAACTTTTTTCCAGTGCTGTATGTTCCACGGGTGATTATTTCTTTTAATTTTTGTGTCAGAACATTTAAAGGGACTTGAGGCAAGATTAAGAAACAAATCTCGCAACTGCCGCGACTGGCGCATCAAGTAACTGCAGCCACAAGCCAAGCCGTCATGGGAGCGTGCACAAACTGAAGCTATAATGTTGTTTACTAACCTTTTTCTTCGTAGTTACACTTGTTAGTGGTCTTTCAGTTGATCTGGATCGTTTGCTGACGGCAGAAGAATCCATAACTATCGCTTACAGTGTTTGAATTTAACGCAACCGTCGTCTTCTTCCTGTATCAAAACTGCGGATGTAGGTCATTTGATGTCACGTCCGTTCAAGGCAACAGAGAAAAACGTGGGTGGAAACGTTATTTTTGGTATTTAGCGCTTCATCACCCATTAGTATAAAAAAAAATGGACATGCATGCATGTTTGTTTGTTTTTTATTCCTGCCTCTAGTCCCTTTAAGTGCATTACAGAAAATAAAGAACTTTATCACAATATTCCAATTTTCTGAGACAGTCCTGTAATTTGGAATTGACAAAAATAATAATTGAATTTCTTAAATGAAAATTATGAAATTGATTTAGAATTGTAGTTCAACAGAAATATTAAAGGGCCCATCTTTGATATCTTCATGTAATATAGGAGTCATGGTTTGATCAAATCTGCCCTCAGTTACAGCTTCAGCTGCTCCGCATACCCTCCTTTTCCTCTTCTTCTCTCAAACGCATCTTTGAGTGCGTTGCATGAGCAGCTACAGCAGCTTCATTGTTTCTCGTCTCTACTGGTGTTGTGCAGGACAGCATGCTAGTGGAGTCCTCTCTGAAGCCAGAGACCGTCTCAGTCTTGGAAGAGGAGCGGCACTAGTCACTAGACTGGAGTGACCAGTCAGTGACGTCTGCACACACACCAAACGCGATTTGGGCGTCAAGGGGCGTCAGGTTTACGCGTGTCAATGGCTGACATGCGCCCAGGAGGCGTTGATAAGTCTGCGGCATGTTTCGCACGTTGGGCGTGGTCCATTTTAAGCGTTTTGGTGTTTGACGCCTGATGAGTTGGAAAATATAAACTTTTGCAGTGTTGACGCGGGGCGTTAACCAATCCGACACACTCAGTTTGTCTCAGTGTCATAAAGCAAACACACATTTTCTGGCAGGACGGGAAATTCTGAGGAGACCCCAGAGAATCTCTTCACTCCATGGAGACAGTGGAGGAGAAACTGTGATCTGGGTCCAGTCCCGGGCTTCCAAATGACGGGTTGATGACCTGCTGTCCCGATGGGATTTAATGGGCTTATAATACTGTCCCCATGCGGGACTGCAGGTCATTAAACTGGGCCGGGTCAACCAAAAGCTGCGTCCATTGTCGGTGCGCAGCTCCTGGAGTAAATAATGAAACCCACCAAATGCAGACCACCTCTGAACAATCTGATGGATCAAGATTCGGTGCAAACCCCTGACAAAGTCGTTCTCTGGCTTTGTGGAGCAAATAAAGCCAAGCAGCTGCTCAGTTTTATCCACCATTGTACAAAGACACATGCAAAGGAAACAAGCGGGTCCACCACCACACTCTAGACACTCTCGCATCAATAGCGTTTTTGTCTTTGAATTTCAGCGTCTGATTTTTCTGATTTTTTTCCTGATTTTATGTGAACCAGTCTTTGACACCCAAATCGCGTTTGGTGTGAACACAGCGTAAAATGCGGAAGTCATGTCAATCGTTAAAAAAAAAATGCTTCCTTTAAAATTTTTGAAGACTCTTAATAACTATGCAGTTGTTTTTTATGGGCATTTTTAGTCTTTTAGTAAAATAAAACACCCAAGAAGACCATTTCAAGCCCTTACAGTAAAAACAAACAGATAAAAAATAAAACAAGCATGATGGGAGCTCCTGAACTCAAATGTTGTTGAACAAAACTTTAAGGCAATCACTGCACTCAAGTGTTTTCTCAAAAAGACTTCTGCACCTGCATTGCCCCTCCCTCACAATGTCCTTTCCAGGTCATGTCTTTATAATTGTGTTTCCAGAGCTTGTAAAAGTGTTTTTAAACCGTCACAAAGATTGTACATGTGTTTTCTGTCAATGTGAAGTTGTTTTATTGGTGTTTAAAGTGTTTTGTGATCAGAACTTTGTAAAAGTGTTAAGCAGGTGCACATACAGTTTGCATCGGGGATGATAAAAGTGTTTCACGTTTTGTACAGCTGTTTTATTTTTCTGAAACGTAAAGTCGTTCTGCCCTCAGTAAAAGTGTTTCAAAACAATATGTTTGTTTAGTTTTTTTGTAAATGTGTATTGTAAAAAATGTAAAAGTGCTTGACTCGGTGTCATGTTGTTTTGGACTTCCTGGCCACCGTACAGTTCTTACTCACAGTCCTAACTCAGATGGAGCATCTCTGCATCTCAGACTGGTGTCTGTTCACCAGTTTGTCCAGCTTTTTCTGTGTGTGACATCATCAGCTCTAATGCTGCCAAGCTACAACACCCTGATGCGTTCATAGAAATCTCTGATGACTTCAACCACACCTCTCTCTCTGCTCCACTTTGTCAACTGATTTTTCCTTTTACTCTTTTTATTATTTTTTTTATAGTCTATACTGTAATCATATACATTTCCTCTGAGGAATTATCATTATTTCAGTTTAACTCAACAGTGGTTCTGAAGTGCCTCCATGTTAAACCATTGCTGTTACATATATCAGTAAACAGAGACAGTTGCAGGCCCAGGCTGCAGTATTTTACTCTATTTTTGGATGTATTTGTCATTTTCACTAAGCTTTGGTTGATGGTGAAACACAAAGCAGGCTCTGTTTGTCTTGACACCATGCCACCAACATTTCCCAACATGTCAACGTTTACCTTGTAACCTCAACAACTGTACAACTGGTTTTTAGTCCAAACTCTTAATCAAAGGTATCTGCTAAAACAGATAATTCCCCCACAAACATGCCATTACTATGGGGAAAACCCCGGACATGTGACAGCCGCTGCTTCTTCCTCTAGCGCATCTTTCCCCAAAACTCCTCCAGCTCTCTTTTTACTTTCATTTCCATATTGGCCTCTCATCTTTTTTCTCACAGCTTCTATTCTTTATTGTCACAGGGTTTGTAAAATTGCAGCATTTATCTTTTAACTACTGGTAAAATAAGTTTCTAACTTATTTACACAATGAAACGACAGTATATCTCAGTGGTTTCATTGTGTGAATTTCAGGGGATTTTGATGTTTTTTGCAAAATTCCCATGAGAAAGAAAAGTTCATCTGTTGATAGTTTGGGAGGAAATGTGTAAATCACCTCACTTCCCTTTATTAAAAATGTCTTTACGTTCAAGCTTTGGGGACGTTTTTAAGCTTTTGATCCGGCATTTGTCCACATCCTCTTTTTGCCCACGATGAAGCATGATGAACATTTTCATATGAAGGTTTTTTAAACTGGAGGAACTGAAAACTGTCTGGAGGAATTTTAATTGCTCAAACTGACGCTACTGAGATACAATTGAGTTGTGTCTGATTCTCTGCGGCTTATCAAAAGCATTACTCACACAAGCACATACACACACACACACACACACACACACACACACAAAGAGGCATTCATCATTAAAAGCCATAATAATTCAGGAGAAAAAAACAAACCATGTGAGCAACATTTGTCATAGAATACTCTTACATATGTGCAGCCATATCACATTTATGTTCTGGAACAGACTTTACTGCAGGACAGCAGTACCATTGTTTTCTTCTCTCTGAGAAAAACGCTACCCTACGACTACAACATTAAAATTCATATTACAGCATTCCACTGCAGGACACATGAAAGTATCATAAAGAGCAGCAAGGTCGACGTAGACTAGCGCAGACTCCCTGGAGGTCCCAGTGGGGATATTATATGAATATTTCACATATTTCTCAAAGGGTGGACTAGCAATCACCTTTTTAAAACTTTGCATGTCCCATAAGTGGGCAACACCCTTAAGTGACCAAACGGCACATTGTGTTCTGCAATAAGTCTGTAAAAGACCTTTCATGACACATTTCACCAGCAAAGAGGAGAGTGAGACGTTGCTGGCTCTGCAGACAACAAGCAGCAAAGCAGCGATTCTTTGGGTTTATCATGCATCTTCTGTGCAGTTCCTCTGAGTTTACCAGCTGCGTGAAGGAGATAAAGTAATGACTGTAAGGAGCAGTGCTGCATTCAGCTGCTCCGGGTGACTCCAGTATCAGCTCAGGGGAAATATCGAAGCTGGACAGAGAGAAAATGTTTAGATCACATCATACAAAAATGAGCTACAGATGCTCATACAAGAAATAACCAAGAGTAGAGATCATAATGTCACATGTAAGGTTATCCTCAGCCCACTATAAATCAGCAGCTACACCAGTGGAGAAGTTATTAAACTGGAAGTCGTTCTCAAAGTTTTTTTTTTTTTTTTTTTCACCATATTCAGGCCATTATAGCTTTGTAGAACGGGTAGTAGTAAAAATAAAGTCTGTTGATATTTTACTATACATATTAATGAACATATACATGCAAATATGTAAGATTATAGCCAATGGCTAAGTGACACTTTGGCCAAATATTTAGATGTTGACTCTGTAAGAATTCATCCTTGTTGTTCATGAGTGACCTTAATCCAAATCTTAGTGGATTTTCCCCACAATTTTTTAAGTTTGCTGCAAACATCCTTTTTTTCTGTTAGATTGCCTAATCTAGTGTTCACCCAAACTGAATTCAATCACAAAATAGCTTAAATAAGTACACAGGCAGATTTAAAATATGGGTTTTGGTTTCTACATTGGCATATACTACAGTATATGTAGTGTGTAATTAATCTTTATCCATTTTTTAAAAATGTTAAGTCATGAATTAAATACAATAGAAGCAACAAACTATGTTGAAATTTTTATTTTGGGTGTTACAGAACCGTATTAGATAGATTGAGTTACTGAATAAGAACTCAGGAGTGTGAAACATATGGCCCGTGGACCAAAACTAGCCCACCAGAGTGTCCAATCTGGCCTGTGGGATGAATTTAGTAAATATAAAATAAAGGACAAAAAGTGCAATATTTCAATGAAAGTAAGTTTGAATATGTCTACAATTGATCAGATCTTAAAAATGAAAATAAACATATAGACAAAAAAAATTAAAAGATGAAAAAATGGGACAAGATTTATATTTATATATTATTTCAAATGACCCATTGAAACTGCAATTATTTTCCTCCTGAGATTTCAGGTTGTCCATAAGATGTTTTCTGAAAGGGCAGTTCATTATGAAACACACTGATAACACCTGTAACTCTTTGTAAGGAGAAAAATTTGTGCTCCATAAATAGAACAACAAACACCCGATCTCTGTTTGGGAACCAGTCTGGTATTATATCAGCCAGCAGGATAGCACTTAAATATTGCTGCTTTAACAACTGATGTTATTCTGAGAGGCACATGTAAGGATTTCCACACCCTGAATATAAGGCGCTTTCAAACTGAAGGAACCTTTTGGAGTTCCTAGAACCTTTTCGGGAACCAGGCTGTTTTTTTGCATATTCAGACATATAGGAACTAGGGACCTCGGACCTCAGTTCCTATAGCCTTTTTAGCTTCTACTTCGAGGTAGGGTCTTTTCGGGGTTCCATAGGAACTGAAATACGTAGGTGTTTGGTGATTGGTAGAACTGACAAGCCCCGCCCCTTGCGTGAGCTCCGCTTCCTCCAGCCCTGACATATTTAAAAAGTCTCACAGCTGTTACAACTGTTTACCCAGATTGTCACAACAACAAGAACTATTACAACATGAGTGTACCAAGTCATTATTAAATCCATCACAATGGTGCACGTCCCGAATCAATAACTATTTTGAAATGTCCAAAAGCAATTATTTTATACTAATTTAATGACCATACACAGCTGCAAGGTATAGCCGTAGAATCTGCGGCTGCTGCACGGACACGGGCTGTTCCATTAGATGATACTATGACCGTGATGATGGAAAGCTGGTAAGCTAGCTTTGATAATAGCTTTGAATAAAAGAGATGAGAAACTCAGTTTTGTATTAGATCATCTGGGGCATAAATTTGTCTCTGTCGCAACGATTGCGTCACACATGGTCCCTAACGAGGTCCTCCCTCATGTGCAAATGCACACTGAAGGCGAAGGGTAGTTCTTATAACTAAACTCGGAAGGCGTAGTTATAGGAACTGCGTTCTTAGAACCTCTCTGTCCGAATGTGCCTATAGATCTAATTATGATAGTAAGTATGGATTTTCTTTGTGTTATTTTTTAATATAACTGTTATATTGAAGCCCCCCTGGTAGTTAATATGTATAGATTGTTATATTTACTATATATTTTTGTCAGGCCAAGAAAAAACGACAGTAAAACTTGAATTATTAAAAAACAAAGACAAAAAATTGGAGTTTTAATTATTTATAGACTATTATACTGTTATTTTACTGGTCTTGAGATTAAAATTAAGCTGAATGGGGCCCCTGAAGTAAAAGGAGTTTGACACCCCTGAATATGTTGCTCATATTATTTGTCTTTTTTTTTTTTTTTTGTAGTGTACAAAATCCCATCATTGACTGACTATTAAACTCATATAGTGAATGGGGGGGGGGGGGGGGGTGTCTAATTTCTCTGTTAAACTTGAACAGAACAAGTCCAACAGTGGCAAAATAATGACATCTATCATTACTTTTTGCTCACGTGACCAGTTTCCGTCAATGCCAGCTTTCCGGGAACACCGTGAACGCCTCATAGCGAGTGAGGAAGACGTCCAGCAGTTGTTGAAGAGCTGCAGCCTGAAAGAAGCGAAAGTGACTGAAGGGCAAAGTAGTTCTTTAGAGAAAGCAAACAAAGACGGCAGAAAGCTGCGGGGCGTTGCTGCGTTTATCACGTACGTTTAAAACCGCAGTTTGTTTCCTGTTGTTATAAAGTTGTCTTCAGCCGACCTTTAAATGCAGGGGATCCAGTGACAGATTAGGACGCACACACAGCGAGCAGAGCCACAGACATGGTAAGTCAATACCCGGCTCCCCCCGGGGCTGAAATACTTTCCTACACGAAGATAACGCTTTGAGCTTAAATAAGATACGAAAATGGGAGATAAGTTTGCTTATTGAAACGGTGACCAACAGTGACCTTTCCTATTCTGTAAGCAAAGTCCAACAAGTTTATACATGTGCAGACGCGAAAGCGTCGCTGCTGCCAACTTAACCTTATAAAAGCATGTTTATACTCTAATGCAACCAGAGTGAGACACAATAGATGTGATTTAATAGTTTTGAATGAATAGAATTTAATCTTAAGCCACGTAGTAAACGGAATTACTGATAATATAAAGACAGCCAACCTAGTTTAATGTAGAAACACGTGTGAGTGAGGAACAGATGTGAACAAAATTCAAGTTATTATCTAAGTTTTGCCCTCTTTTTTAATTTGTCTTTTTTTTTAACATAGCATATTTGTAACTACTGTGTATAAACACCCAAAGAGTTTCAACTACTGCTTTTATTTGATATACAAACAATATTTAATATGGCTTGATTAATGTGAGTGAAACAATCCATTTACTTTGAATTTAATTGGATTTCTCGACATCCCTTGAGATGAATTTGTCGTTAATTGGCGCCATACATAAAAATGGGCTGATATTGAATAGATGCCAAACTAAACTGCAGGGAGACTGCTACAGTATAACGTAGGTGTTGACTCTGGGGCGATGGCAGGTACATTCATGCAGGCATGAGGGAGGGAATGAGCGAGGTAAGGAAGGAAGCAAGAAAGGAAGCTGGAATGGGCAGCAGTTCCTGTGTAAGACACCACTGCTTGAATTTTAAACACTGACTATTGTTTGGCTACTTTTTTGGCATGTCCAGAATGAGATAAACACGCTCTCGAGGCATAAATCTCTTTTCACCACCAGATTTGCTGTTTTTAGACTCATCCACAAGCCAGCTGAGAAACTGTCATAACATTATGATGTTATGAACCATAATGAGCCGAAATGAAATGCTGAGCATGTAAATGTTTTGTTCTGTTGGTTTCCTGTTCCTGTCACCTTCTGAGGTGCTGGTTTCCTCCCCGCGGCTCAGAGGGCAAATGTGAAGGAGAAAGCTGTCAGCATACAAATTATCCTGAGGTCAAATTGCTGTTGAAACATCCTGCTCCGGTGTTCTTGTTTTGCTCGATTACTGCGCTGCTCGAGCCACTCCTCATCATGTGGGAAGACCTGTCCTGCTTCATTTTATTCATTTAATGTCTCACAGCTTCTTTCAGTTTTCTTTCTCAGCAAGGTTTCACCAGTATTCTGGAAAGATCCTCAAATATGAGGATTTAGTTCCACTGCGTGGTTTAGAAGCTAAAAACAGTAATAATCTTGTTCTTACCTGCATGAGTTGCGGGTCACTGCAGGAAGATATGATCTGCAAAGTCTGTTTATAAACCAGCATGTCAGCCTGATCTGTATCAAGACGTCAGCTGATTTTTTTTCCCCCAATAATAGCTATTTCAATCTAATTCCTGTTATAATTTGCTAAGAAATCAAACATGACAGGAAACAGAAATGTAGTAACAGAAATTTTCTTACCTAAACCTCACGCCCTGAAGAAAAAGCATACACCCTTTCTCATAAGGAGACACGATTTCCTGTTAAGCCGTTAATTATCTGTAGCAGACTAAAATCAAAATACCATAACATCCTCCTGTCTTTGCACTTTGTATGACATAATGAATTTGTCTCATATATGATGGACGTCTTTGTCAGAAATAACAAAAAAAGTTCTAAAAGTTCTCTGATATATTGCAGTTATATTAAATTTAAGTCCAAAGGGACTTGAGGTACTTGGGAACTTAAGAAATATGATCAAATCATAAATAAAAATAAAACTTGACTTGAATAAATTCCAACATTGGCTGTCTAATGTTATTTTATCTTTTTAAGCACAGCCTTACTTAAAGGGGAAGTTAAGGATTTTTGACAAAGGGCTTCATTTACATGTGAGCCAGGGTCCTACTTATCACTGAAGACAGTTTCTACATATTTCATCCCATTGTTCTAGTTCCAGGAGGTTGCTGATGCTAATGCTAATGTGAGTCAATAGGAATCTGCTAGCCTGTCATTAAAACCAATCTTATCCACTCTATAGACCATCTGAGGCAAACCAGCAAGCCTGTCTGTGTAAATGCTGTGTCAAACTAGTAAACTTGTGTGTTAAACAAGTAAAACTAGCCTTGTATGACAAATTTTTCATTACATATGAAGGAACTAGTTTCTTACTGGCTGCTTAATTATATACTTTGCTTCTAGGTGGTTGTGTTACTACCGTTGTCAGTGTATTCTGGTTCATAGCGATATGGTGACAGTTAGATGAAAAAAGTTTGAAATTGTGTTCAAAATCTGTCATGTCCTCATGCCTTTCAGACGTGACCATAGTTTTGACTGTATATTTGTGCAATTAAATTTTTTCATGCACGTAGCAGCAGATGGCATCACTCTGCTGCCAAATACAGTGTCTCAGCTGCAACAATCAAAATGCAACAAAATGCAAGCTAAGTTTTATTTGTAACATTATACTAGGGCTGCACGATTCTGGTAAAAATGTGAATCGTGATTTTTTGAATAAAAATAAAAATAATGATTAATAAAAAGATTTTTTTTCCATGGAAAAATTTTATAAAAAAAAAAAATAAAAAAAAAAAAAAAAAAAATATAAAAAAAAAAATAATATAAAATAAAGATGGGGTAGAAGAAGAGTTTTGGAGGAGCTATTTGGGGAAGAGAGAGGTGTAGTTCTAAAATTGGGGGGGGGGGGAAGGAGGGTTGGGGGGGGGGGAAAGAAATGAGGGGGGAAGAAAAATTGAGAGGATAAAGAAAAAAATATAAGAGGTGGGGGGGGAGAGGTGTGGAGGAATAAACCACATTATACTATCACTGCATTTACACATATAGTCTTATTAAATAGTCTAAGTTATAAATTATTTGCCTCGGAAGTTCTGTGGAGTGGTTAAGATTGTTTTTAATGACAGCCTAGCAGATTCCTATTGACTTACACTAGCATTAGCATCAGCGACCTCCTGGAGATAGAATAACAGAATGAAAAATGTTGAAACTGCCTCCAGTGATAAGTAGTATCCTGGCTCACTTGATAATGAGGCCCTATGTCAAAAATCTTGAACTTCCCCTTTAAAGTTGGTAATATTGACATAGAAAACTCTCACTGCAGCCATGACAGGTGATACTAGCTGTCCATGATACGCAATATCTTCTGTTTACCCCCAAAACAAGGCAAGCATGGCTGCATGTGTGTCAGCTCACACTAGCTAGTTTCAGTTTCCGTTCTAACAGGGGGCATGTGGAAATTCCTCCCAAACTTCACTTGAAGCCTGTTTCTTACACTGTCGTGTTGGTGTTGGTTTGCTACAGGAGAATGGGAAGAGCCGCCTGGAGCAGGTGCAGGATGAGGTGGAGGAGGTGAAGGTCATCATGCTGGACAACCTGAACAAATCTGAAGAGAGAAACGGCAAACTCAGCGAACTGGATGATCGGGCTGATGAGCTGCTTCAACGGGTAAGCCAGCGATCTGAGAAGATGCCAGAGTGGAAAACATCTTCATCACTTCACTTTGTTTAGCTAAGTTTTCTTCATGAAGTGGTCTGAAAGGTGTGTCACAGGAGCAAATGGGTCATTTGGGTTAAAATTAAGAAAGGTGTCATATTGATGTCTATAAATACTCCTTAGGTGGAGCTGGAGAGGAAAACAAATGTACAATTTACATCCTGATTGTGTTTTATGGTGCTATATTTAGAAAGGTATTTCCTATTGTTTCCTAAGATGAATGAAGCAAGCTGGTCTCTCTGGGTATGAGAGAGTAAGTCCAGGACATGCCACGAGGCCAATGTCCGTCCGGGGGTCGACAAGCAGGTCACATCTTTCCCACATTGCCCCCGCTGGCTTGTGTTACATGACGCTGTCAGGTTTAACTCCCAGAGAGCTAAAAAAGCATGAAGTTTCAGCTTAAACACGTGGATCCAGTTTCACACCAGCACACAAACTAGGAGAGCAGATCTTGAGCTGAACATCAGTTTACTGGGTGTTCTTTACAAAAAGATCTGAATAAAAGTGTTAATTATTAATAAATATTAAATAATCTGACAGACTACATCTTGGGAGCTGGGCTCGGTGATGTCACTCAAAGCGTTTGGAAAAAGATTGATCAGATCAGCTGATTGGTAGGTCAGACTTTTATCAAAGCTATTCATGGGAAGAATGCGAACATCTGTGCCAGAAGAAAACCCTGCAGGGTCATGAAATACTCTCTTGTTCTAGTATAATTGCGGATATAAATAATACATTTTATTTAAAGCACCTTCCAAAAAAGCCAAGGACACTGTACATACAATAGATAAACAAATCAAGAGGTACAGCAAAAAATACCAGAAAAAAACAGAAAATAAAAGAACATGTAAAAAACATTTTAAAGAAAGAGCAGAATATGACGGTTTAGCAGATGGATGGGATGATGTCAGAGTTTGTAGGTAAGTTTGAACAGGTGGGTTTTGAGATGTGATTTTAAAAGAACAAAGGAGGAGGGGGTTCCAGAGTTTGGGTGCAGAGCAGCTAAACGTCCTGGTCCCCATGGTAACCTAGTTGAGGCGAAGACCTCCACTTGTATAAGTAATGAAAATCTCACTGGCGATACAGACCTGAGCTTAGTCACTTATTTTCTATACCCACTTTATTCTCCTCAAGATCTGGACCCTTAAGAAAAATAAGTCGTCCTCAAAATTATTCATACTCTCAAATTAAAGAAGGAAAAAATGAGCTGTCAGTGAAATAAGTTGAAATTGACTAAATTAATGATAAATAAAAATTCTACGTAAATCTTGACATTTATTTTGAATTGTGGTTTGAAAGAAATATTCAATACAAACGCACAAATAACAAAACAAGAAAACAAGCATGATGGGGCTAAAATGTTGTTGAGCAACACTTTGAGGCAATCACTGCAATCAGGTGTTTTCTGTCATGTTCAAAAAGACTCCTGCACCTGCTGACAGGTATGCTGCTCCACTGTTCATGGGAAACATGCTCTAATGTGTCTGGGACCGTTTTGTTTGTTTGTTTGTTTTCTTAAATTATTATTTCCGACCACAATTCAAAAGCCATATTTTACTTCACTAGATTATAATTTTGTAAATTTTTATTTTTTGTTATTTTCTTTAGTTTCTTGTTACTTGAATTACTATCGTATATTTAGTCTTTTCTTTAACTGGAGGGTATGAATAATTTTGAGGACACACATATACATTATATATAGATAGATAGATATATCTACAGTATAACATAATAATATAAATATACTTCAATAATCCATATTGGGAAATACTTTCTCTGCATTTTACCCATCTTACTTTGACAGGGAGGAGTGGGCTGTTAAGTGCCTGAGGGACAGTAAACTGGATCCTCCAGCCCCAAATCCACATTAGCCACCATTCTCCCTGTAAAAACTATTTACTGTTATTCTCTTTACTGCTAAAACTACTATAATATTGGCCGCTTCTAATATACTGGTTTAAGGAAAAATTTGAGATATTTATTATGTAAATAAAGAAGAAAAACTATGTAGAAATATGAAAATACAAAGGAGACTTAAAACTATGAGTCACAATTACAAACATCTTGTGGTCAACTTGAAGTATTTTAGTTTTATGCTTTCATGTGGTCTGCATTGGCTCTTTGAGGTCGCCGTCACTCCCTGTGTTTGCATTCTGTAATAAGTTTAGCTCCCCATTTGTTAAACTGCATCACCAGCTATGGCAGATTTGGCTTGCAACAGCTGCACCCCCCTGCAGATGGCGGCCCACCACCTGCCATCGTTACTTGCAGGAAAAACTGGCCCTACTATGAGCATCTAGGCCAGGGCTGTCCAATTTGGGGCCCGGGGGCCAAAGTTGGTCCACGAGTGATTATTTTTGGTCCGCTGTCTTCTTTAAAAAAAAATTACGATTTTTCCCAGTAGTGTGAAAAGTTCTTTTGATATTTAGGGGCCGTTCACACGAGGACGATTGCGGGAAAAAACGGAAAACTATCAGAAGTGCCTTTCGTTCACACGGCAACCGCGTTATTCTGGGTTGCAGACGCAAAAATCTGAAGACTCATTCCAAAGTGGAATCCCTGAGGATGCAACACTGTTGCGCCCTCGTCTGCACGGTTCAAAACGCAGAAATGATGGTGGACCCACAGACCTGCTGACGCCGTGCTCACGCGGCATGCGCGTGACGTCACACAATACAGGAAAAACAACAATGTCGGACTACGGAAGCCCAGCGGATCTCCACATTGCGAGTTTGTAATTGAGTGTCGTTTGGAGAAGAAATTCTACCTCCTCATCTGTCCACACAAAGTTCCTCCTCACCGCCGCCATAGTTGTTTTGATTTTGAAGTGAACAGAGACGAACGATTATACGCATGCGTGCGGACACGGTGGAGTTCTGTCACAGCACCACCTAAAGGCCCGGCGTGCATATCCAATCAAATTCCACACATGCTTGCGTCCTCGTATGCACGCAGATTTCTTCATGACGATGCTCATGTGAACGCGGATAAAAAGATGAAGACAAGACGCCACTTTTGCGTCTTCTCTTCTGATCGTCGCCGTGTGAACGTAGCCTTAGTGATTGTTGCACTTCCTTTCCTGATCACCAGGGGGCGCTGTGGTTCGTCTATCAGCTCAGATCTGGAGGCCATGATCAGAGAATAAGTGAGAAGACGCTGTCCAAAATAAAACCTCATACAAAGTAATGTGAAAAGAATAATAATGAACACAGTAAAGAACAGTGTAATTCATTTTCCAGATTACTTTTTATGTGGTTTTATTTTGAACAATTACGCTATGGGCGGAGCTAATTTAATTTCTGATACATGAATATATGGTTTTGGCCCGCGACTCTCCACCCGAGTCATTTTCAGCCCTCCAGTATAAAAAATTTGGACACCTCTGATCTAGGCTAAACTCTTTAGGAGTTGCCTTTACTGAATGTCGTCACACTTCCCAGTCCTCAGTGCATTGTTGTGGTTTGGATGTTGGCAACGTCCCTGTTTAGTTTAGTTTTCCAGCTCTTTTCCAACAGCTGCAAGCAGATGTTTACAAAGAAAAGATCAGATGAATCCTGTCTCTGATACCTGGTGGCAACACAGAAGGCCAGAAATATGACTCCTCACATGAATGCCTGCTGATTTCATCAAGTTTAGGATTAGTATTTGGCTGATAACGTGCACAAGTTATGTTAATGTTGGTATTCAGCTGTATTTTTCCCAGTAAACCTCTTTAAACGCTGAAGTGCAGCATGATGGCTGCTGTCCTTCTTTGTTTGCTCCAAATCCGAGTGATGTGAGTGTGTTTGCCTCTTGAATATAAATCTCCATCATTAGCTTGTTTTGTCCCTCTGAACTAAACTGTGTACAGAGCAGCAGAGCAGTGTGGGAACATCGTGTCCTACTTGTTGACCTGCTGAAGAAATCATGCAATCTTTCACTAATATAGATATTGAATACTGAAGTAGGAAAACATCCTTCTCACATGAAACATTTTGATGGATGGGAGAAATGTTCCTTCTGCTCTGGACATGTTTTCTTCTTATTTGTTTTTATTTGTATGCCAAGAAACCCCTTGTTGCTTCTGGGATTTCCATGTCTGCCTGTTATCAGACGTTTCAGTGCATGTAAGTGGTGCAACAACTGATTGGGTTTGTGTTTTTTCCTGCAGAGTAAAGCCTTTGAAAAGACTGCCAACCAGGTGAAGCAGAAGAAACGATGGGAGAACAAGAAGATGAGAGTGGTGTTTATTGCCGTTGGAGTGGTGGCTGGACTCGTCATCCTGGGACTCATAATCTTTGCCATTGTTGGATAATGCAAACACAGTTGCTCTGTAACTGGTCCAGGAAAACCACCAAGGTCCTGGATAAAGGTCCAGGAAAGAGGAGCTATAACTGTTGGACTCCCACATCTTCTCTGAGCTGCTCAGTCGGTTATTTCTCTGTGTTTTAAGATATTTATGGGAGTCATTCCCACTCTTCACTAGTTTTCTCCAGTTGATTATGGTACCATTGATTGCTCGGCTATTTCCTCTTCCTTTTTATTCCTTTTTTTAACGGCCTCTGCACAGCCAGCGTTGGAAGGACACAGCAGCTGGATTGAAAGTCTTAAAGGTGAATGGACATTCAGAGAATGTCTTCCCTGTTGAAACCCATTGTTACGATTTGTTAAAATGCTGTCTGTACCACTCACCTCTTAAAACAAGACCATGAATTACAGATATTATGAAGCAGACATCACTGCGCTACTCCTGTTGAATTCATTTTAGCCATGATTCTGTGGATGACAAAAAGAAAACAGAACAAATGCCTTGTCTTGTAAATATGTCCAAGCTTCAAATAGCTTAAAAAAAAGAATGAACAGATGGTTTGTGATATAAGATTTGATCTATTAAGAAATGGCTGCATAATAAAATATGTTTAATTTATAATTTGAGTGACTTATTTTATATTTAACTGTTGACATTTTTGATGTGGATGTGTTGCTCTAAGCATCAATGTAAAATATGTCAGACTGTGCAGAAATTTGGGTTGGGTGTGATACAAGGCAACAGCCAAGCCACTTGAAATAATGTCATTTTGTCTAAGTGACAGAACAACTCATTAGAAATGACAAGCTGGAGGTTTGTGGTTCTTTGGGTGAAAATCTGTGGATAACAGTGACCCCTGGTGGCCAATACGTGTACTTCAGATGCATGAAAAAACAAATGTCTCATCCTGCGTTGCATCTTCTTTGGAGAGTAATTTCTAACTAATTATTAAATTGTTTGCATTCATCATTAACTACAGTTAGAATCATAAATCTCCACAACGATCCTTTCCAGTATACGCCACAGAAAGATACCGAATACAGCATGTAAACATGCAGATTACTGTACATGGACATTTGACAAAGTGGAAGAGGAAGACTGAGTCACAGATTTCAGCCCAGATAAATGGATTGTTTGTTTACGCAACTTAAATTTATGTTCTTTATTTGAATAGGCTGCTCCTGTCTTTAAGTGGTTAGACATTTTCCATTATCTTGCTATGAGTCTGCAAAACAGAAAGCAATTTCTTGTCTTATGCTGAAATAGGACGTACTCGACAACAAGTGATGAGTCAAATGCAACGAGATTTGAGAAATCTTCCAAATAGCAATGTCTGACATTAAGATATGCCTGTTTTTGACATTTCTGATGTTAAATATCCTGTGCTGGGGGGCATCACGAACTGTATGTGCAGTATGTGTTTAAAAAACACATACAGCTCAAAATATTTGCCTATTGTCATCACAGAGTCACACTTCCCATCAGCTTATTGTGGTATTTCAGAGTTCTCAGCACGTTGTTTAGGATTTGATGTTGTCCACTTAACATTTTTTTCCTCAGTTTTCCTGCTCTTTTACAACAAGTGTCCATCTTTGGTTTGTCCAGAGTTCACTGACAACAGCTTTTCTTAGAATAAATAAAACCTATTCAAGCTAGCACTCTCTGGAAAGGGATTGTTATATTTATGATTAAATGTGTTTTGAAAGAAATATTGCTCCATCCAATCTGAACTTTTACCTCGAGCCTACCTTAAAGAAAGAAATAAAGAGAGAAATGGAGATTGTGCAGAGGATGGGGACAAAATAATGAACATTAGAAAGACTTAAATGGTTTAATGCTGATTTGATTAGTCATTTGTAATTTAAACAAGTAATGTTTGTAATGTAACCAAGTAATTTTGGTAAAATCTTTATAAGGAGAAAAGCCTTTCTTTATTGGTTGTACAGTACAGTGTTGAAATGCAGCTGAGATTATGTTAATAATCGAATGAACTGAAATAACGCCTTTATATCCAATCCAGCTTTATTTATGAATTACTTTTAAAAAAAAACTGCACTGGACCAAAAATTCAAATATAAGACACAAAAACAGTCATAAGAGCAAACATGTGGCATAAAATTAAATAAGTGAAAGATGAAACACATTAAAACTGCCATACATCACAAAAAAAGATAAATTTATTTAAAACAACGAAAACAACAGTAAACAAAATAAACATCTGAAATAGCATTAAAAGTCAAATGGAGAAGATGTTTTAATCCATTCAATTTTGATATAAACAGCTGTATACCATTTCAGAGGAAACATTAATTTGTATTCACAGTCATTTTCAAAATTATTCATACCCCCCAATTACAGAAAAGGCTAAATTTACAATAGTAATTCAAATAACACGAAACAAAAGAAACTAATGATAAATAAACATTTACAAAACTATAATTTATCTTAATAAAATGATGCTTTTGAATCAGGGTTGAAAATAAAATAAAAAAAAAACTGTCCAAGACACATAAGTGCACCATTCCCATAAATAGTTGACCAAAATACCTGTCAATAGGTGCAGAAGTCAATTGCAGTGATTGCCTCAAAGTGTTGCTCAATTAAATTTTAGCTTTGGAGCCCCATCATGCTTGTTTACTTTATTTATTTATTTAGTGTTTTTTTTTAAATATTTCTTTTAAATCACAATTCAAAATCAATATAATAATTTTTAAATAATTTTTTATTTATTATTACTTTCGTCAATCTTATTTTATTTTACTAACAGACGACCCCCCCCCCTCTTTAATTTTAGGGTATGAATAATTTTGAGGACTGTACCTCCCATTTATCCCTTAAAATGTCTACGTCTCGTGGTATAATTTCCATGAGGATTTTGGGTTGGGGCATAATTGATATCAAAAATTCATTTTAGATGGACGAAAATTCAAATTATATTGAAAATATGAATGAATTGGAAAATTGGAAAAAACGCGTACGTGTACGATATGAACGGGATTACGTAGCTGTTTTGACCCGGAAGTGACATCAACAAGTCCTTCCTGCAACAAGACCGGCAACATGGCAGCGGACACGCAGGTTTGTGTGGTTGAATATTTGATAACATGTTAACCGCTTCGAGAACTATTTTAAATAACATGGAGACCGAGTCCGTAATATTTTGAGTGTCGCTTCTCCAAACACGTTGGCGCGTTTTGCTTTCTGTGTGGAGGCTCCGGCAGGCTTTAGCAGAGGCTAACTAGCAGGCTGTTAGCGGAGCTACGTCGCCTCAGCAGTGTGACTCGGTGATCCGGAGCTGCTGCTGCTAGCGACAACTAGCTGATGCTGACTAGACAACTGAACTAAACAGAGGGCCGTTAAAACTCGTTTAGCTGTCGTGTTAACTAACTCGTCAGGCTCTTTTACATCCTGAAGGTCTCATATTTCAGAGGTTGCTCAGGCAAACGTGATGTGTAAAAAAGTCACGCCTTCCTAAAGTCGTGAGTTGTGTCTCAGTTATAGTTTAAGCACTACAAATGCAGACTTTTGATCACCTGACTGATGATGTTTCCTGTAGAAGATGTTTTTAAAGCATGCCCTCAGGGTTGACTCCCCATCTCCTTTTATCAGGCTGTTTTCAGCGGAATGGATCTAGAGGGATTTATAGCAAACACTCGTAGCCTTGCCATGTTTTAACATTAAGTTGCGTTTTGTAAGACTAAAACTAAGTGTTGTGTCGTCCTAACCAACTTGGAATTCAATAAGTATCCTTATTCTTCAGTTAAGCTTGAACTGAATATTTTTCCAGGTTTCCTGAAGGACGTTTCAAAACTCCTTTTTGGATGTTGGCTGTGTTTTGGTTTGTTCTCTGTAAAGATGATGCCATATTGCTTCAATAATGTTGATGTCTGGACTTTGCGAAGGATTCATTACTCGCATGGATCACCAAATCCGGGTTTCTTTGGCCAGTGTTCTGCAGGTTTTCAGTGTATCCCTGCTCTTACACAGCTGACTCAGATGAATGAACCATGGTTCAGAATTTCATAGGCTGTTGGATCCATTTAACTTCAGTCAGGTTTATTTGGAGCAGGGAAACATTGAAAACCTGCAGAACACTGGCCCTCAGAACTTAGTGATCCCTGTTTTATCAGACCTGTTGCTGCTGCTTAGATTTTCAGTCCAGTTCTGATTTAGGCTTCTGTGAAAGTATGGATCAGCTGAAGGTCCAGATGTACCATATCCATAGTCTCAAAGCTCTTTGGGAAGAAGCACCCTGTTGGTACTATTTCATGTGGGTCAAACGGTTATCTTTGGTCTTTTTATAGGTGAAACTAAAAGAAAAAGGGGGAAAAAAATGACATGTCTTTGCAACAGCCTGTTAATACTAAAAAAAAGATGCGCAGAGATCTAATTCAGTTGAAATTCTGAGTTTTTATTGTTATTGTACTTGTATAATGAGATTTAAGAGGGGAACTACCAGTGCAGACATACCGTAGTACACTAAAATAAATTGGTTCCTGTGTTTTTTAATCTTGTGTTATATATGTTCTGTGAAATAGCATGTACACCTGTTTGCAACACTGCAAAGTTCTCCAATGAAGGATGAGTAAATAAAATCTTGTCTTATTTTAATAGACACTAAAGTATGAACAGAATAACTGCACAGTTTAAAACCACATCGAGGATAGTGTACAGTAGAAGAGTAGTAGAGTTGGTTCTTGGTTAAGTTTTTAATTAAGTTGTTTTTATACTCGAGTGATTTGTAAGAAAATCACATAATTTAGATTAGATTTTAAAAAGGACCATCCTTTGACAAATGTTTGGGGGTTGGACTGAAAATGAGTGAAAAAGCAGCCAATGTTTAAACCAGTGTTGTGAAAAAGCTTGTAAAGCTGTTGCTCAACACCACTTAAAGTTTGGCTGTTTAGAAACTAAATACCGTATAAACATTTGTTGGGTCGCTTGAGATTTTTACACTTTGCTGCAAAACAGCGCCAAACCTCTCAAATGAATTCATAAACTTGTGTTCGTCTCACGCGATCACAAAGCTGTCTGCTACTGCATTTAAACTATTTCCCCCACCCTCATTATGTGACTCTTCAGGTTTCAGACACGCTTAAGAAATTTGCTGTGAAAGTGACAACAGCCAGCATTAAAGAGCGCAAGGAGATATTTGGAGAATTGAAACAGTGTCTGAAGAGTAAAGGTGAGGGGCTTTATTTCATTCTCTGCACTATGATATGCTGTTTTGATGTGTTCTTCAATCAGTAATGATTTCTTTTTAATTGTTTGCCCATAGACCTGCCAGAACCTGCTGTGAAAGGGCTGTGCAAGCTGTTCTGTCTCACTCCTCACAGATATCGGTGAGTTTTCGTTGCTGCTTTTAAAACCGAATTAGATACAGATGAATATCTTTGTAAGTTGTTCTATTGTGATTGTGTCTGTTGTTTTAACATGGCTGTGTGTGCTTCTCAGAGATGCTGCATCACGCAGAGAGCTGCTCTCTGTCATTGGCCAGCTGGCTGAGAGTCAGCCTGATGTCCTGGTAACCAGCCTCCTCCACTCTCTTCTCAATAGTGGAGTCATCAGCAAAAATGGCGAGCCCAGGTACTGCATTTACAGATTTAGGCAACAAAAGATGGCTGATGCATCATCACACAGCTGAAGTGTCAGATTTAGACTTTTTAAATTTTCCATGCTGCTGCTGGTGAGCGAGTGCAGCAGCTGAGCAAACAGATGTTTACGGTTTTGTCAAGAAAGCTGTCTAATGCAGGGGTTACACCAATCGTTTTCACAGTCCCAGAGTAAAAGCTGAAAGTCTTCAGTAAATCTGAGCAATTTTACTGGAGTCACAGCGCGCTCCCACCATCTCGATCATTAAAGGTGGTAATCTGCGCTGTGTTACATCAATATTTTCCAGCTAAATAAAAGTTAAGAGCTGCAGATGTTCCATGGCCTTTTTAAAAAAAAGGCAAATTATAATTTTTGATTAATACTTAATATCAAAAATTTGATGTCCTTTTAAAGGAATCAGTTTTATTTCTACTTTTAGGTTTTGAAATTAAAAAATAAATTTCCAAGAAGAGGACACATTTTCTTCAATGTGATTTAGCTGTATGAAAAAGGTTAAATAAAAACTGAGGTATTTGTGAGAAATTATGAGGAAAAAAGTTCTAATTTCCAAGCTAATGACAAAATAAACAGATTTAAAGAAAGTATATTGTTGCCTTGGTACTTTTAGTGTCATTATGTTTTGGAAATTAACAATTATTCCATGAAGTACCGGCTAAAACCTACAAATGTTGGTTCCCATTGTTCTGAATTTTTGGTGCCGTGACATTGTGCATAAAATACAGATCTAATCTCTTCTAGAATCAGATGATTTAATCATGACAAAAATGACCGTGTGACCTTGTTTTAACTGTGAGCCGACAGTCTTCCAAGAGTCTTCTGATGTATGGGGTAGTTTTAGTTGCATTTTTGCTGGGATGTTTCTTTCTTCTCATGGTTCTCTCATTTTATTTTCAGTAAAAGCACAGGCTCGGCCGCCTTTATCGGCTTGTCTTGGACCTGCCTTTTAGTCACCAGAGTGTTTTCTGCCCCCGAGAAAAGGTCAGGGGCCACCTGGAAGAAAATGGTCTGTGACTCAGCGTTTCTTTTTTCTCTTTGCTTTTCAAACTGATATAGCAGATTTATGAGTTCAATTTGTGGTGATCTGATTAGTTTTGAAGTTGGTTTTATTTCTTTTCCTGCTGCCCTCTCCTTCAGGTGGAGGTTCAGAGCCTTCTTGTGGCCGAGGTGGTGGGCGGGGCCAAGACCAAGGCCACACAATCAAGCCTTAAGAATCTCAGTCACCTCTGGGAGGAAGTGAGTATGGAAGATGCTGTAGCGGATCCAGCTGTTGTTTTGTGTACACCGTGCTGATCAGTTATACTGTTAACGCCAAAAGTATGTGTGTTACCAGTTTTAAGGTGACATCCACAAAAAAAAAAAAAGCCAGTTAAATCCTTTCCTGGGGTCGGTGGGGAGAGCGTTCAGGTCTGCTGCGTATGCAGGAACCTCCACTGCTTGCTGGGGTACAACCCTGTAACTAAAACATGACACAAAAAGACCATTACTGTGTATTCTCCAGACTGCTGGACCCCAAAACTGTCAACTATAATGGCTAGTTGTATTTTAGGGGATGGGGGGCACCAGCTGCTAGTCAGTCTCATATTAGTTTCAGATTTAGTCTTGCTGCCAGTTCCAGAGCCTCCACCCGAAACCTCACAGCTGGTTAAATGTGTGTTTCTGTAGAGAAAGTGTCAGCCGTGCTCACCCTTGGTGAAAATTGGCATGTGCACCAGAGTGTCGTATTGTAATCAGTGGCCGTGTCTCAAACCGCACACTTTAGCACTTCAAACACTCTTTTTGAGTGTGTCGTGCATTCATGCTTTGACTTTCGAACTGTTTTCAGAGCCGAATAATGGCGGTGAAGGAAGCGGTGGTGACCCCTGCTGCAGCGGAAGCTGTATTGTACTGATTTAAGTAACGATTATGAAATTATTCAGACATAATTACTAATGAATATTGTGGCATGCTACCTAGCTGTTCACTCCCTGATGACAGTTATAATCAGGTCGTGTATTTCAGGCCGCGGTTATACCGGCGCAGTAGAGTTAGCTCACGTTAGCGGGCAATGCTAGTCTGTCACTTCCTGTAAGTGCAGTGCTCTATTCAGGTCAGCATTTAGCGACAATAGTGTGCACTACAGACAAAGTACACAGTGCGCACTACACACTGAGTTCCAGTGCACTCGGGCAAGTGTGCGGTTTGAGACACGGCTAGTGTTGATCGGAGCCAGGTCATATAACTTCTGCAGTCGTTTGGCATCAGATTGATTGCTGATTAAACATTTAACCTTTGCACTTAACAACCAGATTAGTTTGTTTTTTTTCTCTTTAGTAATGCTGATAGTGTCAGTTAGCAGTTTTCTGCTCCCTCGCTGGCATTTTCTCTGTTTACAAGTGTGTTTGTACACTGTGTTGTATTTATTGCTCCATGTATATTTTGTTAACCTGACTAGTCACAACTCAGCAACAGTCACCCATGATTTCACTTCCTACATAATTTATCAACCTCTGTCATTTTCTATGGGTAAACAGCTGTCCTGAGCAGTGCCTGCTGAAAGAAGAGGATGTGTGGGTTTTTTCTGGAAACCATGAACGTATAATGCTGCATGGACCTGATGCGTGATTTGTCTCCCCCAGAAGCCGGAGCTGGTTGATGAGTACATCAGCACTCTGTTGACTCTGGACCAGAGTCCCACTACTCTGGCCATGCTGGGGGTGTGTTTAGACTTCTGCACCGCTCACAAAGACAAAGCCACAATAGAGAAGCATAAGGTGAGTTGTTTTTAATGCTGCTTTAGTTCACAGCCTGAAGTTTTCAGTCAAGATAACTGGTTCTGCAGGCTGCTGGTTTTAACAATGTCAGCATATTGTTGTCCAAAATGGACTCCTCTCGCTGAAATGAGGTCATTTTTGGATCTTCGGCCCTGTCCCAACACCCACACTAAACCCTACGGTCCTGTATGAAATGTGCAGTTGGTGAAAGTGCACACTATGGGCTGGAGTGTGCAGGTTGCAAGTGCAGGAAAATGGCAGAATTGGGACAATGATTGTTCCTCTATCATCTTGCACCACAATGTCAATTTATGTCATTGTTTCCAAACTCAGCATCATCTCTGTTCCTGGTGAAGAGACGTCATTTTCAGACCTAAACTGAATAAATTTCATTCCATCCGTTTTTTTAAAAATATATGTTATAAAATCTGTGCGTGTTTAATTAATAAATAAATGAATTACTGAACTAATTATGTAGGTGGCTGTATAATGTCAACTGTACAGGGATAAATGTTTTTTTTTTAAATTTTTTTTAATTGGCTGCTCTGTGATTATTTTTATCACAGAATGTCCACATGTCAATAAAAATGTATGTCACATAAAAAGCTCTGTCTTGCTAAAGATGCTGCGTTTCAATAGTACTTACCTGTGTTGGTAAAGTTTAAATTTATATTAAATATAGCTAGTAAACAAATAACTTTCATAATTCAAATGCTTTGAATTTTAATTTTCAAAGCATATTTTGAAGTAACAAAGCAAACTTTAGTAATTATTTCATGTACAGCACAGTAAAAGATTAAATATTTCAGTTTTTACATCTAGAGATGCACCGATCCAATGTTTTCCGATTCAGTTTGATACAGATATCTGGGCTGAGAGTATTGGCTGATGCCAATCCGATACTATTGTTGAAAGAATAATCTATACCTTCCCATGTAAGGCATCAGGTTTGACATAAACATTTAGTCTTGTTAATAAAGGTAACAAATTAACACAGACATAAATGTACTTAATAATATTTGACAAAGTGTACATAATCATCAAAAAGAAATAAATAATACTTCCATGTAACGTTCACTGCAAACAGATATTTAATATTGGATATTGGATATATTGAAAAAGAAAGAAAGAAATGACTGGACTGGAATGTTGGATCGACCACATTCATCCGATATCTGATCCAGCTAATTAGTCAGTATCTGAGCTAATATCTGATCCGGGTATCGGATCGGTGCATCTTTATTTACATCTGAAAAGACATTGTTTTCACAGCAGGCAGGAGCTCAGTCACTAAACGTGGCCATTTTCCGCCTTTATGGTTCAAAACATCACGCAGCAATGAATTGTGGGCAATATTCAGCAACCTTGCTGATTTTGCTGAAGTGGTGATTGAGGGCGCACAGGGGGCGGGGCCATCGTCTGTTCTGGAGAAATGGGACACACTTCGTACTTGAACTCTTCAACGGGAATGCGCATTTTAGGGGTGCAAGCGTTGTAGTTATAGTTATGTTGTCACCAGCCTACAGCGGCCTCGTGTGGCTGCAGACAGTAATGTTTACTACTTGGTTCGTATCAGTAATGAATTAACATTTAAAACCTCTTAAATTCTATACATTTTGATGTGCAAGTTGCATCTGACGTAAATTCACAGGACCAGCTAAGCTATGAAAAAAGTGCTACTTATTGTCCAGAAAATACAATATGTATAAGAGTTTTGTTTTCTTTGCTTGCTGTTTTTCAGAGCGCCCTGCTGGACCTTTACATAAAATCAGTCCTCATGAGCAAAACAAAACCCCAGCAACACATCTTGGACAAATGCAACTCATTGCTGCGTCATGTGACCCACTCTGAGTTTAAAGACCTGCTGCTGCCCGCTCTGCAGAAGACGATGCTCCGCAGTCCCGAGAACGCAATGCAAAGTGAGACTGTCAATGCTGGGTGATTGTGTGTGATCTTCAGCTGTGTGAAGCAGTTGATAAGAATCTGTGTCGTGTTCCTGCAGCCGTCTCCTGCCTGCTGTCAGCTGTGACTCTGGATCTCAGTCAGTATGCCATGGATATTGGAAAGGCCATAGCAAGTAAGGCCTTAACTGATGCTGTCGACTACATTAGTGCACTCGTGTGTGGATGTCTAATCGTTGCTCTGCTTGCGTTCAGGCCAGCTGAAAGCTAATAATGCTCAGCTCATGGAGGAAGCAGTCCAGGCCATGCAGAACCTGGCCCAGCAGTGCAGTGACCCCAGCGCTGTGCAGGACATCGTCACACACCTCTTCAAGATCCTTGGAGGTCAGCTGTTATTTCCGCATCCGAGTGGGATCTTGCTGCAGTTTTGTTTGGTTCTGCTGACCTCGAGCGTTATTCACTATTCTTGTGGTTGCAGGTTCTGAGGGTAAACTCACAGTTGTTGCTCAAAAAATGAGCGTGTTGTCAGGTGAGAGTCTGTCAATCATATTTACTCCCCAAGAGAAAAACATTTTCAAATGCATGACTGACTACTTTCCATTTTTTGTCACCGCAGGGATCGCCAGCTGCAGCCATCACGCTGTGTCAGGAACCTCCAGCCAGACTCTGAGCTCTGACATCACTGTGATGTTCATCCCATATTTACAGCAAGAAGGTGCCACTGCTCTGGCTTTCCTTCAGTTTCCCGCCTGAACATTTCGGGGTTAGAAGACTCCTTTCATTGAGGTGTTTAAGTCGTGAACTAACGTGTGTTTGTTTCTTGTAGTTCACGAGGGAACCCTGGTCCATGCGGTGTCCGTGCTGTCCCAGTGGAGCAGTCGCCTCCCAGTGGAAGTTCCCACTGCGCTGCTGGACTGGTTGAAGAAAGCTTTCACTCTCAAGACCTCCACCTCTCTGGTCCGACACGCCTACCTTCAGGCCATGCTGGGGGCCTTCAAAGGTCAGTCAGAGAGAATTACACTTTCAGACATGCAGTAGATCTGAAGTCATCCTCTCATCAGCTCTCTTCTTACCTGTGTGCTCAGGTGACACTCTGGCCCAAGCCTCAAACCTCATCCCCTTGCTCCTCCAAACGGTTGAGAAAGCTGCTGCGCAAAGCTCCCAGCATGCTCTGCTCGCGGAGGGCGTGGCAGCTTCTGTTCTTCTGAGTCGACTGTCTCTTCTGGAGACACAAACCGGTGAGGCTTTTGTTCCGGCTGGCCGAGATGAAGCACGCAAGAACAATTAATTAATTAATTTATTTTTTCCTCTGCAGAAGCAAAATTCACCAGTTTCTGGAACCTGATCTTGGATGAGAAGAAGCAGCTTTTCACAACAGAGAAGTTCCTCTCCCAGGGCAGTGAAGAGGGTAAGACCGTGTTAAATGTGCAGGACTTTCTCAGAGAAAATGTTCATGAGACATGTGATGATGGCCTGCTTCTGTTGTACCATTTCCAGCTCTGCTCACAGTGCTGCTGCTCTGTGAAAGGCTGTTTTTAGACCACGCCCACAGACTGAACACCAGCAAATCACAGTGAGTCTTTACATCAGCCAAATCTGTTATAAAACAACTCAGCAGAAAATCTGCCATATGCATAAATAGCTAAGGTTAAAAGCATGTCTGATTATTTGCTCTTTGATGAGACGAGATTAGTCGTCTCATTTACATATTTGTTGATTTGTGAACTACTCATGACTCTAGACTGGGACCTTTCTGTCACATCAGTTCTTAAAGCCACTGGTTCATTATTTCATTATTCCAAGCAAATCATAGTTAAAACCATCCTCTGATAGTGCAGCCCCAGATCTGATAAGAAAAGGACAAGAAATGTTGTTTCTGCCTTCTGACGTGTGACGCTCACACAGTCTGAAGCGAGCTGTGATTGATTAAACCTCAAACTTTACAGAAGTAGCACATTCAATGTGCAACAAACACCACTGTCCAGGGACAGATGCTCTAAATTTGTAGATATGAGATGTATTTATCATCAGAAACAGAAATGACAGCTGTATACAAAACAACCTGCCATTTAATAACAGTATGGATCACATTTACACAAGTAGTTCATAGAAATAAAGTCTGGCAGCAAAAACAGCATGTGCATCGTTTACTGTTGGTCATATTGGTAAGTAAACCAGTTAAACTCAATAAGCACAATAATATTTTTTTCATCGACTGCATTATTTTAAAGGAACTGGTCAACTTAAGAGACTAATTCGTGTTTAATTATATAATTATGTAATTATGTCTTTGATGCATTTTTATTTGAATATATATATATATATATATATATATATATATATAATTTTTTTAAAAATAAATCAGATGTAATAATAACTTTAATCCTAATCTAGTGCTGCATCATGTTTTACTTTCCTCGATCTTGATCTTCCGTTTTTGACTACAAGAGTAAGAGGCTAAAGAGACTTCTGTGACAGAAACTGCAGCTCCAGTTCAATTTAATTTAATTTAATGTTATGTTATTTTTTTTATTTCATTTTAAATTAATTAATTGAAGGGTATTTTAATTGTCCCAGAGAGAAATTGCAGTGTTGTATTTCTTCTCCTTTTTTTAATGCATAAAAACAGTAATAATTGTTTTATTCTAATAATATAAGAATAAGAAAAAAATAATAATAAGAATTTTTAAAAAAAAACTTCCACTTAAAAATCTGACTGCTGAAGTAGTTTCTGGTAACTAGTTGTAAAAAAAAAAAAACTTTGCACCTTTCGTCTCATCTGCTGGTTCAGTGCACTGTGCTAATGTTTGGCTCCTCTTCCTCCGTCTGTGTCTGCTCTGTAGGATGTATCATTACGCTGTAGTTGCTGTTCTGTTGTCTCGAAGTTGGCGTGTGAGGAAGAGGGCACAGCAGACCGTCAAAAAGCTGCTCTCCTCTCTGAGTGGATCAAATCTTGCCCACGGCCTTCTGGGAGAACTCAGAGTGGTGATCAACAAACACAAAGTAAAAACTGAGCTTCCATTACAGCCATGTCATACCTTACTATGTGTTTAACAGAGTGAGGAAAGAGAAAGGGTTAATTAACTGTATGCTGTAAAAACATCAGGTTTTGGCCCAGGATGTTCTGGTGTCAGAATCAGGGGAGCCGACTGAGCTGGGTCGCAGCTACGTTCTCCCTCGCGTGCTGCTGGACGCTCTGTGTGCCGTGTGCTCCTCGGCCAGCCAGTGGGGGGACCCTGTCGAGGCAGAGAATTTGGCCATGGAAATACTCATCGTCACTCATCATCCCTCCATAGGTACGAGAATAAAACGCTCCCCAGGTCTTAAATGATCTTTTATAAGTTGGGTTTACTGGGAAAAGTGACATTTTTATGTTTGCAGTCAAAGCTCGGAGCGGGTTGTGGCCTGTTCTGCTCTCATCCATGAACATCAAGGCAGAAGATTTCATCGAAAAGAACCTTGACGCGATTCTGCCACATCTGCTTGAGGTCAATGTTGATAGCCAGGTATGATAACAGCTCATTATTCCATCACACACACGTTTTAACCGCACAGTTCAGGATTTCAGCTTCTCCAGTCATCATTCAACCAGATCTGCTTTATAGATCTGATAAGCGCTGTGACGTCCGGTGTTTCTCCGCAGGCAGTGAAAAATGCGGTCGGCGCCCTCTCTGGCCTCTCCCCCAACAAGCTGTTGCCGAGGGTGATCAGTCATGTCATCGAAGGGCTCTCCCAGCCCGCTCTGCTCCAGGTCACCAGGGAAGAGTACGCCATCATGCAGACGCCGGAGGGAGAGCTGTACGATGATAGCATCGTCCAGAGGTAACGAGCAGCCGCGGTGGACACCTGAACTCAGCTGCAGTCTGTTCCGTCTTCATCTCTTCTTGTCTTACATTTAACTTGCTGCAGCGCCCAGAAGGAAAACACCAAGAAAGTCAACATGAAGAGAGAGAACAAGGCGTACTCCTACAAGGAGCAGATCATTGAGCTGGAGTTACAGGAGGTAGAGCAAAGTCATCACTATCACTGGTTTCTCATAGAATGAATGTATTTGAACGTTTCGTTCTCTGTTTTATGTTTTTTTTTTAGGAGCTAAAGAAGAAAAAGGGCATCAAAGATGAGGTGCAGCTAACCAGCAAGCAGAAGGAAATGATCCAAAACCAGCTGGAAAAGGAGTCCACTGTTCGCAAAAGACTTCAGGGGGTATGGAGCCAAGATTGCAAAGATGGAAGCTGAATTTTCTCATGCTGTGTTTTTTAATTTCTCTTTGTTGCACTCTTGCTCTCTTCAGATGGACGTGGAGCTGCAGAGTGTGGTGGGTTTGCTCGAGGCCACTCTGAAAGAGAAACCAGCTCAGATCACCAGAGAGCTGCCCGGTGTCCTCCAGGTCCTGATTCCCCTGCTCCACTCCCCTCTGGCTGCTCCTCGCATCCAGCAGGTCTTTTTGGACATCGGAGTTTGCCTCATGCCCAAAAACTTGCATCAACTGGGTACACGGCCAGCTTAAGCAATGTTTTAACATCAAAACTCAGGATCACTGCGTTTGCTGATTTACTATTTTCTTTTGGCAGCTGTACTTGTGGGTCATGTGACTTTACGGTTGCTGAAGCCTGAGTGTGATCTGGACCAGGCCTGGGGAGAGGAGGACCTGAACACAGCAGCCCACCGCACCGTGATGCTGCTGTATAACTACACTGTACCGCAGAGAGAGGGCAAAGCTGGGGGTAAACATGGTTTACTTGTTTGTTTATGAGAATATGGTGTGTGTGGGAGTGTGTGTGTGTGTGTGTGTGTGTGCTGGGTCTACAGAGTTTTTACAGCAAGAAAAAGAAGGGAATTTAACATATTCATGTGTGCACTAATGAGGACTATTGTCACTGAGTTAATCTTCGGATTGTATGACAAAAGCGCAGCTTTACTGGCCAATCAGAACTTGAGCTGGGAAAATGATTGGTTGAGGGATCCAGGTGCAGATCTAAACTGATGCTGGATTGCACACATGAGCAGAGACATTGAACCATAAGCTACCGTTCATCAGGTTTGTTGGTGGGATGGAGGGTAAGTTTAGCTGCTTTCAGACTTACACTACTCACATAATTTAAGGATATTTGGCTTTTTGTATGATGTCTGAATGAATCTAAAATCCACTTCAACCTTTCCAGGTGAACTGAATTAAACTCTTTCTTAACTTTTCAATGCACATGTACACTGTTCAGTGGTGGAATATTTAGTCTGCATCATTCTGTTCTCCAAAAACTCAAAGTTGAATATCCCTAACTTTTTGTGAGTAGTGTTTATTGTGGAACATGAACAGTAAAGTCCATCTGCTCCTTAAACACACTTGTCTTCAGACTTCCTCGTGGTCTTGCTGCATCCCAGCCACGTTCAGACATCAGGAAATCTTTGGGATAATTCAACACAGCCACACTCTCCCTTCAACCCTGGGAATATTTTCTTGTGCGTTCAGTCAAAATGACCAACATTTCCGCTCTTATGTCATGGAGGCTAGCTGGTAAATGTCCGCTACATCTCTGAGGTGAAAGAGCAGAATGCATGTCTTAATGCAAGCGGTATATAGGACAAAGTCTGCGCTATTACCGCTTTCCACAGCAAATCTGAAAGGCAGTTTTGTGAAGCCCAGAGAAGTCCTAACTGATAAAGGACCCTTTGATGCTTTGAGCACAGACGTCCTCCCAAACACTTAAACCCAGAGGGAGGTGAGGATTTACACTTGCTCGTCTGTGTGTGCGAATTGAAGCGGAGGAAAATTGTAAACACACAATCATGTAGAGTCAGAAATGACGCGCCGTCGTTTAGAAAAGAGAAATAAGATCAGCCTGTTTAGTCTTTAAACGCTGTTGCTGAGTGTGGAGGAAAAAAATGTACAGAGATGTCGGCCTGACGTTGTTGAAGTTGGCTTCTGATTTGTAATATGCCCAAAGAAAGGTCCCGCTGAAAAACTGCAAGACTCAAGATTAAAGATGGACAGATACTTTGGCCGGCCGATATTTTAGGGTGATATGTGTGGTTTTTGCTCGTATTGGCTAGTCAGGTGTGTTGGGCGATACATATCACTGGCAAGATTAGATGGAAAAGAACGGGGGGGGGGGGAAAGGGGGGGAGGAAAGGGGAGGGGGAGAACTGCACTGTTTCTTTTTTAAATATTTGAAGTGCTTTGCTTGTTTTTTTTACTTAAAGAGAGTTGTAAAATTATTTTTCATTGTGTCCTTCATTGTATCAATTTGGGGGTCAAATGCAATGTTGACTCCAAAAATTGGCAGGTTGTATTGGCTGATGGTGTTGAGAAAATATCGGTGTCGGTATCAGCCCCAAAAAATTAGTATTGTTGATCTCTACTTAAGATTTCCACATCTGGACTGAATTATTCTGCAGAGCATGTGGATTCATTAACACCATTTGCGATTTGCTAAATTTTTTTATTTATGATAATTCAAATAATGCTAACTTCATTTCTTTATTGTTTACATTTAGACCAGAGATGGGTAACTGGTCCATAAGGGCCACCGTCCTGCAGGTTTTAGATGTTCTGTTGCAATGCACCTGATTCAAGCTTAAGTACTAACTGAAGAATCTGAAGTCATTTCTTTCTCTTCCATCGCCCGTCGTCTTGTACGTGTCCAGTTTTTAAACTGTTCTTGCTTGTATTGTTTTCATGTTATCATGTGAAGCACTTTGTGACTCCTGTCTGTGAAAAGCGCTATACAAATAAAGTTTACTTACTTACTTACTTACAGGGTGCTTTTGAGTGATAGTTCTGCCAAACAGTAGGATCTTATTAAGATGGCTACTGGGTAAACCTGGAAGTTGGACACAGAGAGGCCTCCAAACAGTTAAAGGTTTTATTCTGGGATGCTTAGTCCAGTTTATCTTTTGATGCTTACTTGCTATTAAATCTCCTGCTGTGCTTCAATCTGTTCAGGAAGTAGAAATTTGCATTTTGTCTCATTTTATTTGACTTGACAAAGAGAGTGAGTGAGCTCAAAGATTGACCTTTTCTTTTCGTTGAAGATGCAGAAGGTGAAGTCTTGCAGCTAAAATAAGAAATGTGACTTGGTGCTGGAATACTGACCTCTTGTTTTTCTTTGGGTGTTTTCTATTTTCTGTTAGATGTGGCTCCACTGTCTGCTCCTGCTTTCTCCTTCTGCTTTCCTCTCCTCAACGCCACGCTCAGGGAGTCATCAGGCAGCACCGAGGAGATGGAGAACATGATGATCAGAGCGTTGCAGGTGGTCAACGAACACTCCCAGCTTCGGGCCAGCACAGACAGCGATGACCTTGTTATAGACGAGGTAGATTAAAACCTTTTTGAAATGTTTTCAGTGTCTTTTTGTTCAGCAACTTTACTATTTAGTCTGAAATCACTCACACTGCTGCACTTTGTGTTCAGATGTCTGATGCTAACTTTGTTTTTTGTTTAAAGAAAGGAGAAAATAAAATGTCTGAAAATACATTTTTAACCTTTTGAATTGTTTTCTTGTCTTAGAATGGGCCAGAGTTACTTCCACGTGTCACCATGCTGCTGCTGCTCACCAGAGTTATTTCTACAGCCACACCTAGACTCCAGGTAAACTGAGAGTGGCGGTCCATTTAGTAATAAAGCATTTGGTTTCATATGGGGGTAACATTGATGGATATCTGCATTAGAGCTGAACGATTAATCGCATTTGTGATTAAATTGCAATTTTGATTAGCGCAACTTTGTTATGGCGCCGTCATACCATTTTTTTCCCCAGAATCAGCTCCCTGAAGTTACAGAGCAACGACGTCAGGCTCCTCAGAGCCGGTTACTGAAAGTGAAACTTCTGCAGATATCTTAGTTCCAACGAAAAACAGCACATCAGCTCTGTGGGACTATTTTGGTTTCCGGAAAATGACAAAGAACAGCATCCGGTATTCTGCTACGTGAAGTAGCAAAAAATTGCTATTTCATGTAGCAACACGACAGACTTGTTTCATCATTACAGAGTGATCAGAGCTTTCCACTATCAGACTAGATCAGACTACTCCACAAAGTCCAGCAGGCTACTTGTTTCTAATCAGGATTGGAGCCGTTGGGCTCTGGCCGGGTTATGATTCCGCGCAATGACGCATGACGTTTGCGCACTCCATGGCGGATGCAGCTAAAATGTTCCTTCCACGCTCTGGCTTTCCTTCCGTAATTTCCCTTATAGTTACTTCGGTGTAAGTCCTGCTGTGACGCCGCTCTTTTCTCCGCCGAATGCTGAAGAGTGGAGTATCGGATGTTCTCTCCAACCCGTTAGTTTCACTTTCAAACTCCGCTGCTCCGTCGCAGTGTAAACTAATATCCATCCATCCGTCTGCTTTAAAACCAGTGGTATTGTAGGGCTCTTGCTCCGTGCCTTGTAGGCTATATTTATTCATAAGTTTATGCTTGCTTCGTATCATAGGGTGACGAAGCGTCCACTCTTACCCGGACATGTCATCCTTTTGGGAGATAGAAAATGCGCCGAGTTTTTCAAAATCATCTGTGAAGGAGCCGCAGCGCAGGGAAGCCTGAGTTACCTGGTAATCACGTCACCTGCTGTCGGCCGCACAGGAATTCCCATACGACGGGAACGCACCATAACCCGTGTTAGTGCAAATGAGTTTGTGAGTTTGTTCCAAACTCTCAGATCGGATGGTTTCCCCATGAAGAATGTGAAGCTATTTAAACTTTCCTGGAGAGGTTTCATCTCCATCACTTTCCCCACAGTTTAGCAAAAGCATCTACGTGAAGTTAAGGTTCATGTTTTAACTGATGGCTTTGATGTTTTAACCTGATTTACATCATCTGGGTGCGTTCAACAAGTACACGCGGGGGCGTTCCCTTTCCTCACGCACTCCATCTGAGTAAGGCGACAGTTATAGGTGATTTCGTCTGGTTAGAGAATAATAGGAGCCAATCACTAATCGCGGGTGGGACTTTTGAAGGATGGGCGGCGTTTTGGCCGGATGTGATGTAGAAGCACAGGGTTCTGCAAGACGTTGGTCTACCCTCTTTCCGTAAGGAACTCCTTCAAATATGCGCTGGCTGTTGCATATGTTGCCTTTTATCCGGAGGTTTTCTTTGCACATTCGACAAAAGTCGTTCACAGACTGTACACCGCTCGTACTAGCTGTCGCCGCCGCCGCCATGTTGTTTGACTGAAGCTTTTTGAGCTTGATAACATGTTTTTTTTTTTTTTTTTTTTTTTTAAACTTTTTATTTATGCATTTTTGAACAGTATACATTAACACAAACATCGTGAGGTCTGGGGATGACAAAAATAAAAGAATTCACAAAGATATGAGATTACTGAAAGAATTACATCAGTTCCATATTGTTTATTGTACATTGCCACTGTGTGTAGGGTCCTGCCACTTCTTCCAACGTCTCCTACCCAATTCTCCCTGCAGCCGTAGGTTGAAAGTCATCCATTCCATCTGCTTAATGTTTTCAACTATGGAGATAAAGAGGCTCATGGTGGGGGGGTCTTTGCACAGCCAGCATTTTGTTATGGCCTTTTTAGCAGATACCAGCAGAATCTTCAGGAGGTAAGCATCATCTGATGTAAGGTCGTCCATAGGGTATCCCAGAAACATTAAAGTGGGTGAACAGGTGATGTTAAAGCCCAGTGTTTTTGAGGCTAGTTTCTTGACTTCTGTCCAAAAAGGTTGTATCAATGGGCAGGTCCAGAATATGTGTCCATGATCTGCCTTAACTTCCCCACAATTTCTCCAGCAGGATGCAGATGTGGCACTGAATTTAGATTTTTGTTTCGGTGTTATGAAAAAGCGGATGATGGCCTTCCAACCAAAGTCCCGCCAGCCATTGGAGTTGGTTGATGTAAATTGTGTTTTCCAGGTGCTAGTCCACATTTCCTCTGTAATCCCAATATTCATTTCCTTTTCCCATTTTTGTTTTATGTAGTTTGTTGAGTCCCTTTTAAGATTGGTCAGACATTGGTACAATTTGCTTACAAGGGCTTTATTGCTTCTGGAGTTATATGCATCAATGAAAATGTTAATAATTGAGCAGTCTTCTGGGATGCAGTTATCTATTCTCTTCCAAATATAATTGCGAAGCTGCAAATATCTAAAAAAATCTTGTCTCTCCAGTCCATACTTTTTACCTAATGTGTCAAAGGACATAGGTTTGGATTTTTCAATGGCAGTACACACTGCAGTAAGGCCTCGTGATGCCCAGTGTTTAAATTTAATATCTTGGGATGAAGGTAAAAAATTTGGGTCATAAGCTGGCCACCTAAGGAGTTCTATCTTTCGTTGGAGTAAATGCTGCCCCACTAATTCCTTCCAAATTTTCAGTCCCAAATTAACCCACTGGCTGGCTGTCAGACATGAGTCCTTCTCTTGTGCTACGTGACCGAGTCTAGACTGGATTGGAGTTTCTGAGAGTGTCATTTCAATGTTTTTCCATTTTGCACTATTAGATGGATTGCACCAGCACACCAATGGTTTCAGCTGGGCAGCAATGTAATAATTTCTAAAGGAGGGTAGGGCCATTCCCCCTTTCTCCTTTGGTAACTGCAGGGTGGAGAGCTTTACTCTCGGCCTTTTATTGAGCCAGATGAATCTTGAAATGTGTTTATTATATTCCCTAAACTGCCGCTCAGGAATAGGTACAGGTAGAGCAAGAAAAAGGTACAATAGTTTGGGGAGGATTTTCATTTTTATTATCTGTATTCTCTCACCAAAGTTGAGGGGGAGTAGGCTCCAGGACGTAAGGTCACTGTAAATTTCTTTATTGATACGGGTATAATTGATATCATATATTTGTGACAAATCTTTGGGTAAATATATTCCTAAGTATTTAATGCTGGTTGAATTCCAATTAAACTTGTATGAAGATAGTAGGGTCTGTTCTGGATGAAAATTAAAAGTTAGGACCTGTGTTTTATTGACATTAAGGGCATAACCTGAATATAGACCATATGTTTCCAACATTCTCATTAACACTGGTAAACCTGAGTCAGGGTCCGTTATTGTAACTAGAACATCATCTGCATATAAACTTATTTTATGTTCCTCCTCGCCTATAAGGATCCCCCTTAAGGCTGATTCCTGCCGTATGGCCTGGGCTAGGGGTTCAATAAACAAATTAAAAAGATTTGGGCTTGCGGGGCACCCCTGCCTGCAGCCCCGTTCTAAGGTTATCGGATTGGAAAGACTGCCATTAATCTTGATCCTGGCAGTAGGAGATGAATACAGAGCTTGAAAACATCTTATAAAATTGCTACAAAAACCAAATCTTTCCATTGTTAGATAGAGAAAGTCCCAACAGACTGAATCATATGCTTTTTCCGCATCTAAGCTGAGGATAACTGATCTGTCTTTTCTTTTATTTATTTGTTCAATGACATGAAGGGCTCTCCTAATATTATCATGCGTTTGTCTATTTTTCAAGAAACCACTCTGGTCTTCATCAATTAATAAGGGCATTACAGCATTCATTCTCTGTACCACAACAGTTGTGTATAATTTATAATCTGAATTCAAAACACTTATCGGCCGATAGTTTTTACAATCTGTTTTATCCTTTCCTTCCTTCGGTATTACAGATATAAAGGCCTCCTTCCAGGAGGGAGGTACAGATCCCCCTTTAAAAATGTAATTAAAAGTTGTTTCCAATACAGGTAAAAGACTTCCCCTCATGGTCTTATACCATTCGGGTGGGTACCCATCAGTGCCGGGGGATTTATTTGAGTTAAGATTAGATATAGCTTTATCTATTTCCTCCTTGGTTATTAATGAAGTCAGCCTATTATTTGCCTCTGTGCCGATTGAGGGCAGATCTAATGAATTCAAAAATTTAGTTATCTCTTTTTTATCCGTGTGCTTAGTTTGGCTGTATAAGGCTTTGTAGTATGTTTCAAAAATCTTTTGAATTTTATCCAAATCAGTTACCAGTTTATTGTTGGTAGGATCTTTGATCTTATGTATAGTATTTTCAGCTTGTTGTTTTCTAGTCCGCCATGCTAAAAGTTTACTTGCTTTTGGTCCTGTCTCGTAATATTTCTGTCTCATGTACCGTATATTTTTTTCTACTTCTTCACTTAATATCTTGTCAATCTCCTGTTTAGTCTGTCTAATTTGGTGAGTTATGTCTTCATTTTTATTTCTAAAATGTGATTTTTCCAAGGTCTTTAATCTATCCTGTAATTGTAGCAAGTCAAGAGCCTTTTTCTTTTTAAGCATAGTTTGCTTGGCAATTATTTTCCCTCTAAGGACAGCTTTGGCTGCATCCCATATGATACTGGGGGTTGTCTCACCGTTATTGTTTTCCTGCAGATACAGACTGAAATCTGCAGTTATTTCCTTGACAAAAGTAGGGTCGTTCAACATGCCAGTATTTAATCTCCACAAGGTTTTCCTTTGCTTTCCATCCAGATGTAGTGTTAAATAAATTCCAGCGTGATCTGAGAAATCTCGTTGGCCAATTCTGCAATTTTTAACCCTATTTAGGTCCCTGCTATACATAAAACAGTAATCGATTCTGGAGTGCACTGAGTGACGGGCAGAGTAGAAGGTAAAGCCTGGTGCTGATCCATGAAATGATCGCCACATGTCAATAAGTCCTAAGTCTGACAATATTCTTCTTACGCGTTTCTCTATTGGAGTGCTTTTTCTGCGAGTATTATTTGAATCTAATTGGGGGTTTAACAACAAATTAAAATCTCCTGCGCAAATAAGGACTCCCTGTGTTTCTGTAGATATCAAATCAAATATTTTTTTAAAGAATTCTATCTTACTACCTGGGGGGCGTATACATTTAATAATGTGACATCACTTCCATCAATTTTACCTTTTACCAAGATAAATCTTCCTTCCTTGTCATTTATTTCAGATGCAAATTCAAATCTAATTTTGTTTGGAATTAGGATAGCCACTCCTCGTTTTTTCCCACTTCCATGTGATGAATAATATGTATGTTTAAACCCCATTTTCTTAAATTTCTCATGTTCTGCCATAGAGAGGTGAGTTTCTTGCCAATAACAAATATCAATCTTTTCTTTTTTCATTTTGACAATTAGCTTACTTCTTTTTATTGGATTATTTATTCCATTTACGTTTAGTGACAGGATATTATACAGTTTATTAGTCATGAGTTTGGTTTTGTAAGTTATACACATGTATCATCCCAGACCTCAAAACAACATCAAAACTCTCTGAACAGTAAAAACACATAACATTAACAAGGGCTTCCACTGGTAAGGATATAACGTCATCCTTTAGTTGTGAGGGGACTGGCCACAAGGTGGGGCCCCTCATCCAAGTAGGTAAGAAAAAAAACGAAGAAGAAGAAAAACAAAAAAAAGGAGCTCTCCAGCACTAGGAAAGGCTTGGTGGTCCACTATCTATGACCCAGCCACTAGCCTTTGAAGCAGTATGAATTAAAAAGAATACAAAAATCTCAAGGACTGTAGCAGAAACAGTCTTCTTTGAAGTGAAATTGAAACCGTCTCACCATGGTGCAGCGATTGTCCCTTCATTCATTCGCCGGTGGTTTTCCCCGTTCCCTCCGGTATCTTTTAAGTTTCTCCCGAACCTGCAGTTGGAAATCGTTCCCATCGTTTTCCGTTTGAGTTTCCCATGGCAGTAACTGCTTCAGCGTCTCCTCCGTCATCTCGCTGGTCCGGGCCGCCGTGGTAATTTCCCCCACCGCTATTCCCCGTTTTCGCAGGTCTTCTGAGGCCTGGGTGGCGTTGTTGTAGAGGACGCTGCCTGATGGAAAGAAGACTCGCATCTTGCTGAGTGGGGTCTGAAAGCGGATTCCGTTCTCCTTCAGAGCTTTCTTGACTGGGATATATTCTCGTCTCTTTTTTTGAACTTCCAGAGCGTAGTCATGATCAAAGTATACCTGTTTGTTTTTAATGCTCACTCTCTTTTTCCAAGCCGCTCGAAGGATCTCTTCCTTATCGATGAACCGGAGAAAACGGACTATGATCGAACGCGGAGGGGCGCTTGTGGGTGGCTTAGGTCCTAATGCTCGGTGGGCGCGTTCGATGTTGATGACCCGGTCCGGGCCCAGTTCCTGACCCAGCTCGTTCTTGATAAGATTTTCCACAAAGGCCGTTACCGACGTGCCTTCCAGATCTTCGGGCACGCCATATATCCGGATGTTTTTTCGTCTTGAACGGCCTTCCAGGTCAGCCACTTTGTCTTGCAGCGTCCGCTGGTTCTTCAACAGCTGCACCAGCGTTTCCTTAACTCCGCTGTCCCAACGTTCTGATTCCGCCATATCGTCCTCCACCTGTTTAATCCGCCCGGTCAGCTCTTCCACCCGACCTGTAGTGTCCTGTAATCTCTGGTTTATTTCTTTGGCAAACTCATCCATCTGTTTCTTTATGTCCTCCCGAAATCCTGCACGGAACTCCAGGAGGCTGCTTTTCAGCTCGGCCCGCAGAGTTGACATTTCAGTCGACAGGACGTCGCTTACGGCTCCGCGGATCAGGTCCAGTCCAGTGTTTTGTTCGCCATCTTGGCCCACTGTTAGTCCTCCAGTCGCTGCGTCTTCTTTTTCCATTTCACTTTCAAGAACGCTTCGTAAACCGTATCCTCCTTTTTTAGATTTGTCCCCACTCATTATTTTATCTGAATAACTCGGTTTTAGTCAAAGTACAGCTCTCGAGTTCGGGGAAATAGAGGCTAGTGTCAGAGCTCACTCTTTACGCAGCCATGCTGTCTCGCACGCCACCGGAAGTCCTTGATAACATGTTTTGATAACTCGATCCTCTATGCGTGGTGGCTCTGGTGTCGCTCTGAGTTGCGTCACGGGTTGCGTCATTCGGTTCAACGTGAGTGGCTGAAGTAGCGTGTCAGTCAAGATGACGGACAGATCTTCTATCCAATCACATGCAAGAGTTTTAGAAAAAAAAGACTAATTTGAAATGACATCGGGTTAACTCCCTCCCCAGATGGTATTGCAAATACCAGGTGGCGGGAGTCAGGTTATTGATGTTTTGGGGAAGAAGAAAATGCAGAAACATAAATGTAAATTTAAAAAATCCCATTTTCATATTGGTATGTAAATGGGAAGCAGCAACTGTTCTGCATAAACAACTTTTTTCCTTCTTGTCTGGTGTTTGTAAATGTTTATTACATGATTACATTCTGAATAGAAAAACACCAAGCAGAAATTTATTTTCTCCACCCCACAAAAAGTGGACTGAATGCCACAGTATTTTTTCCAAACACTTGGCCCTTAACTTTGAAATCTTTTTGCTTTAAGTTCTTCTTCCTTCTGGAAGGATTATTGGTTTAATCATGTTTTTGTTACACTGAACTGATTGCTTCCCTGTATTTTATGGGGAAATACTGCATGGAAAGCACGTGAAAAAATTGCAATTGCAATATTGGTAAAAAAAATTGCAATTAGATTTTTTCCCAAAATCGTTCAGCCCTAATCTGCATTAACTTTACAGTTTTGTGTACAGATATTTCTCTTTTAAGCCACATGATTTATTCAGCAGCGCATCCTCCTTTTATCTATATAGTGGACTTTATTATGGTACGTGTCCACATCTGTTGGTAAATATGTCTGCATTTAAACGGCGCTAATTTGACCATCACTGGTACTTTGCACATAAGTGAATCAGTGTATCAAACGCTGATACAACAGACTGCCACTCTGGGACTGTTTCAGAGCAGATTTAACAACACAGTACGCTGCAGACAGGCTTTAGAACAATTACAGGGCCTCATTGAAACACAAAGACGGCTGGAGCTACAAGCATGTACTGGTTTGACGAGAACTAGTTCACACTGGCAAAGGTGTAAGAGTGTATGTGACTTTGCTTTTCGTCAGCTTTTAATTTGTTTTGGTTTTTGTTGACATTGTAGCACTCTTGAAGTCCAGCCATGTGGACAGGCTGCTTAGCTTTGTGATTTTTGTATTTCAGGTGTTGGCATCTCAGTGCCTGACAGCGCTGTGTGCCAGCGCTGGAGGAGGAGACGGCTGCACCGTTGCTGAGCAGCCGGAGATCGACGTCCTCCTCAGCGCCCTGCTTTCATCCTGCTTCTCTGTCCGGGACGCTGCCCTCAGGGTAAGACTTGCAAAGTTGTAAATAAATCATATAGTTTATGCACCAGGAGGAAGAGCAGACGTAGCTTCTGGGTGGGTGTGTCCATCCTTTACTCGTGGTGTGTGATCATGATCTCTGAATAGAAATCTTTTTTTTTTATTCTCAGGGATTGTTGGAAATGGAGTTTGCCCTGCCTACAGACAGCTCAGAGACCAGTGGGATGAGTTTGCTGCGCAGGCTCTGGGTTGCCAGGTTTGATGTTGAGGCAGAGGGACGCGCCTTGGCTGAAAAGTATGAAATATGTTCATTCTTGTTTTATATTTCTCTTTCTCAGTTCTCTTTTTGCTTGAATTCACAAAACTTTGTCTAGTTTTGGTTAAATTGTTTCTTGCAACATTTACAAGACCGCTGGTTATTATGACTCCTTCCCGCTGCTTGAATAACTGTCCTATAATATCATACAATCAGGTTAGAGCACCGCAGGTGGTGCCAGGCTAAACGTTGTCAGTGGTTTTCATTATGCTTTATGCAAGGAAATCACATTCTTAGCTGCCACAATGTGCCCCAAAACTCCACTTTCCCCCAAAAATCACAAGATAATGTGTGAAACTTCATATCTTTGGGGGATTTGTACAAGTTTGGAAGAAACTGATACAACAGTGCCATCTATTGTGGCATCCCTGAAACTGCATCTCATGAATCTGACATTTGATGCATATATTCTACAACTGTGGCCAAAAGTGTTGATAAAAGTCTGCTGCTTCAGTGTTTTCAGGTCTTTTTGTCAGATGTTACTATGGTATACTAGAATAAAATTACAAACATTTCATAAGTTTAGAGACTTTTGTTGACTATTATATAAAGTTCATGCAACAAGTCAGTATTTGCAGTGTTTACCTCTTTTTCTAGACTTCTAATTCCCTCTGACATGCCAACAATCAACTTCTGGTCCAAATCCTGACTGATGGCAGCCCATCTTGCATAATCAGCGCTTGGAGTTTGTCAGAATTTGTGGTTTTTTGTGAGCTGAGCTGACGTCTTGACTTGTCATTGTCAGACTCTGGGAGTCTCTGGATCTGGAGCTGGTCCCTGAGATCTGCTCCCTGCTGATCGGAGACATCACTCACCATGAGGAGGCCATCCGAACTGCCGCAGCAGAAGCTCTGTCCAGCGCCGTGTCCCAGTACAGAGACCAGTCTGCGGCAGTGCTCGGCCAGCTTACTGAACTCTACCACAAGAAACTTTATGTGAGACTTTCTGCTTTATTTAGCTGCTTCTTCTTTAATCAGTGATCAGTGATGAGATAAACCAGCTCAATAAAAAGTATTTTTGAATTTTTTTGTATTTATTTTTCCTCCTGAAGAGGCCACCCCCTGTGCTGGATGCACTGGGTAGAGTCATCTCTGAAGCTCCACCTGACCAGTGGGAGGCCAGGTACGAGACCAGTAGAAACATTAGTCGAGCTGTAATCTAAAAGTGTGTGAATGCAACATTAGTTTCAGTTTTCCCTGCTTGTTTTCATCAGGTGTGGCATCGCCCTGGCTCTGAACAAGCTGTCCCAGTATCTGGATGAGTCCCAGGTCACGCCACTCTTTCTTTTCTTTGTCCCTGATGCGCTGAATGATCGCCACACCGAGGTGCGGCGGTGCATGCTGGACGCTGCCCTCTCAGCACTTAACACACACGGGAAGGTACTGCTTTTAATTCGTCTTTTTTCTGATCGGGGTTGTGCTGGGCCTCATGTACCTGCTTCTTTGTCAGGATAACGTGAGCTCCCTGCTGCCGGTGTTTGAGGAGTTTCTGAAGAACGCTCCGCAGGATGCCAGCTACGACTCTGTCCGTCAGAGTGTGGTTATCCTCATGGGATCATTAGCCAAACATCTGGACAAAAGCGACCCGAAAGTCAAACCCATAGTGGCCAAGCTTATTACTGCTCTGTCCACGCCTTCACAGCAGGTAAGCAAGTCATCCTTCGCCTCATATAACCTCCTCAGTACAATCAATGTTGATGTTTATATTGTTTGTGCTTGCACCTCTTTTTTTAAAATCAGTAATTAGAAATTCTGTGCATCATTTTATGCAATTTACAATCCCCGTCCAGGTCCAGGAGTCGGTGGCCGGCTGCTTACCTCCTTTAGTTCCTGCCATCAAGGAGGATGCTGCAGGGATTGTGCGGAACCTCCTGCAGCTCCTGCTGGAGAGCGATAAATATGCAGAGAGGAAGGGAGCAGCATATGGACTGGCTGGACTGGTCAAAGGTCTTGGGATTCTGGCGCTCAAACAGCAGGACATAATGACCACATTAACCGATGCCATCCAGGACAAGAAGAACTTCAGACGCAGGGAAGGTCAGTGAGGAGTAAAAGCGGCTTAACTGTCTGGATTGTATGATGCTTTAACTCTTTTTTACAGATTTTGTGCTTGTCAGCCTCCCTATATGCTGCATGGGATGAAAATGAGATTATTTAGGCCCTCAAAATGTCAGCAAGAAAATCTTTTTGTTTTTTGTTTTGAAGAGAGTGATGAGCAGCTGTTTCCTTGCAGGAGCTCTGTTTGCCTTTGAGATGCTGTGCAACATGTTGGGGAAGCTTTTTGAGCCATATGTGGTCCATGTGCTGCCACACCTCTTGCTCTGCTTCGGAGATGGAAACCAGTATGTCAGAGAGGTGAGTAGCCAGATGAGAATCACATTGGCATCAGGATTCCACTGTACCTGATGTAAATCTCTTTGGAGTGAGTGTTTTAAAGCTGCTACAGGGCTGAGAAGATGGTAAAAAAAAACAGAGGTGGGTCCCTGCCCCTGTACTTAACTAACTATAACAAAATAATGCAACGCTTAACATTTACATTAGACATTCAAAACAGGATAATGAAGACAGTATAAGAAAATATCTTGTTCCTTGCTCAGTGAAGTAGAGACAAGAAGTTCCATTTTAAGTGCTTACATTAAAAAAAGAGGGTGGGTGAGTGGAAGAGAAGCTCAGTTGGGCACATTTTTAAGGTTTACCTTAAACAAAAGAAGACACTAAATTAGTCCAGCTATTGTACAAATTGTCAGGATTTTTGTTGGATGCAGGTGGAGAAGGATTAATGAAGTTTTTCTCTAATCTGTTGTCACATTCTACATCCATTATCATTTACTTGTGTGTTTTTGACTGACTTCCAGTTTAGGGAGGTCCTGCAGAAAGTTAGATCCCAGTGTCTCACAATAACTCCTGAGAGGTCTTTCTGTGGTATTGTTTGTGCACGTGTGCATTTAAATGTTGCCAGGTTGGATCTTTAAGGATTAAAATGTGCAGGATCTTGTTTTAAATAGTTTCAGTTTCTGCTTGCTTTTCACCTCAGGCTGCAGATGACTGTGCCAAGGCTGTGATGAGGAACCTGAGTGCTCACGGAGTGAAACTGGTCCTCCCATCCCTGCTGGTGGCTCTGGAGGAGGAGTCATGGAGGACTAAAGCAGGTGAGGAACTCAGAAGATTTCTAACCAGATTTTTCCAGTTTGGCAAAAATTATTGCTTCACATTTAATGTTATCACACTGAGTAGTTTTCTACTGTCTGTGTTTTAGGTAGTACTATGTAGAACCGCACAAACGCATCATCATTGACATGCTGTGGGTGTTCGTGGTTCACATCTTTTCCATATGATTCTCTTTCCCTCAGGATCGGTGGAGCTGCTGGGTGCCATGGCTTACTGTGCTCCCAAACAGTTGTCCTCCTGCCTGCCGAGCATCGTGCCAAAGCTGACAGAGGTGTTGACTGACTCCCATGTGAAGGTGCAGAAGGCCGGCCAGCAGGCCCTCCGACAGATCGGCTCCGTCATCCGCAACCCTGAAATCTTGGGTAGGTGACTCACATTTGTTAAAGGAGTGATGACATAGCAGTAAAAACTAGTTCATGTTGTTGGCATTGCTGCATATGTCAAATCTCCAAAGAAAAAAAAAAAACGTCACTTTTTACAGCGTGGGATTGTTTTGAAACACTAGACCTCCCTTCCTCAGTAAAAGAGTTGGGTGCGGTAATGATATGCAGCTTTACCCGGAGACCAAGTGCGCAGTTTTATGTTCCGTAGTTTTATGTATGCGCACGCCGATGCGCATACATAAAACTACGGAAGGCGCGGCAGACGAGAGTGCGCGTTTTCTTTTTCTTTCATTATTTGTTTTAAATCAATATCTAACTCCTCTTGTGTTTGTCCCGGTTCGTCTGCAGCTCTGTTGCTCTTAACACAATGTAAACAGTGAATTTCTTCTTCTACGCTTGTATTATCGGCAGCGTAGGCTCTGAACGCCGAGGCTTCCATAGTTTCGTGAATGCGCAGGTGCGCGCTCCGTGGAGTAATATATTCTTCTTTTTAGGCTCTAAAAATATAGTTAATGACATCGTTTCGAGTAAATTCTGGACGCTACCCACTCAGGACACTTGGATTACATTGGACGAGCAGTATGGAGGAATATTGACAAGTTTTTGTGGACTTCTAAGGACCTTGTTGGCTCGGGCTCAATCGAACTCCATTATATGAAAGTTAGGGGAAAGCGATAAGTCTTCCTGATCTCCGGCTGCATTTGAAATATCCAAAAAGTGTTCCAGAGTCTTGCTTACCGTGAAGGTAAGTGGAAAATAAAGTTAAATCGTTCTGTGGGTGAACTATTCCTTTAAGAGAAACTAGGTCGAGCTAGCCTGGTACACCAGCCTGACTAACGCCATGTATAAGATACACGGCAAGTCAGTCTGGGCTCCCTCCATTGGAGAATGACTCCACTCCGGTAAAAAAAAATTGACCGGACCAATCACAGCACAGCAGTAGAATTATTAACAGATGAACGTTAAACTCCTCTGACGTCTCCACCGCTGTTTTTGCTCTGTTTTGGTGCGTAACTAACAGCTTCCGGGTCATAGTCACATGACGTGTGACACAAACACTTCCTCATATTAGTAGTTCAGCAATAAACAATGCTGACATGTAACAGAGCATTTATGATAATAAAACCAAACATTCTATCTTAATATACACAAGAAAACTACATTAAATAGAGAGAAAAACAACGTGTAAACGCTGACTTCCGGCGTCGCCATAGCAACGTAGCAACAGAGTGCCAAGCTACGCCAGCTACAGTCACTTCTGATTGGTTCTCTCCGGTTCACTTTCCTCCTGTTAGTCCCGCCTCTCGTCTCGCATTGGAAATCAGTCTCCAACGGAGGGAATCCAGACTGACTTGCCGTGTATCTCATACATGGCGTTAGTCAGGCTGGTGTACCAGGCTAAGGTCGAGCTGCCCTAGCGTTCGGAGTTTGCTAAAGGCTATCTGTTAGCAACATGGGCATTTCAGAAAGTGAACTATGTTTATCAGACAAGACAGCAACTACAAAACAAACTTACAGGTAATGACAAGGTTGTGGTCGCCTCCCTCAGTGTTGCTGCAGAAGTTTTCTTTTAAACCCATTTGTTTGAAAACCCAGACCTGACTGCTCAGCAGTTACTCAGCTCCACTCACGCAGTTGAATCAGCAAAGGAGGGGGGAGAGCAAAGCGGAGGGTGGAAGCAGAGAGGAGAGGGGGAGGCTGTTTGCTTGATAGTGTGCTCTTATTGGAGCAATTGAATTACGTAGAATGATAAGCTGCTGTCTGATTCAACCGTTTCTGAACAAAGAAATAAAACTGACAGACCATAAACAGGAACTTTGATTCTCACTCTGGACATTCACATGGCCTCATCAGTGCACAACAGATCATATTATACCCCCAAAACCCCAGAAAAGTGAAATTTGATGTCATGGCACCAGAGCTGCCACCACAGAGGTTTTGGAAAACAGACACGGAGCGTTGTGAAAGGTTTGATACCAGAAAGGATGTTTAGGACCTTCAAGGATCACAACCTGGATGGACGACGTGATCAAGTAGCTGTTGGATAGCTACAAGGGGGCCAAAACCCTTTTTTGGTGCCATTTTAATGGCAAAATTATGTAAATCCAAATATTTAGGTACTACAGTGTCATAAGCAGTCATACAACTATGAAATTTGGTAGAGTATCTTGACACATGGGGGGAGACAGGAAAAAAGATTATAAGCCTCGCTGCAAGTCTATTTTAAGTTATCCCCCCTAACTTCCCCCCCAAAAAGATAGCCTGACAAATTTTCATTAAAAAATGATATTTTTCAGCATTTTATGGAGAATGTCTATGCCTAACATATATTTAGAGAACTTCCTAACTTCATAAGCTTCCATTTGGGCCATAATGAGCTTTCTACCAGCTACGGGAAAGACAGGGTGACTCCAAAATGATGCAACCCCTATTGTGAAAACCTGCATGTTAAACTGACATGATCAGACTGGTCTCCCCAAAGTCACCAAGCGGTGACCTTTTGGTTTTCTGAATTAGTCGGTGTATACTTAAGTATTATTTCTTCATAAAATATTGAAGAATTTATATTCATATAAGTTACAGCAGGACAATATTTGCTTGCCTCTATACTAATTTTAGTTACTAGTAGTTTTTCACAATAGTGGTTGCATTGTTTGGAGCCACGGTGTAGCTTTCCTGTAACTCGTAGACGCTCTGTCTGTTTTTCTGCTTGGCCCCTTTGGTCCTTATTGGAAACTTTCCTTTAAACACCTGTTACACAGAAAAAATCAGGATGAAGGTGAACAACTGTGCCTTTGCTCTTCTCCCAGCGATTACTCCTATCCTGTTGGACGCCCTCACCGATCCGTCCAGAAAGACCCAGACTTGCCTGCAGACGCTACTTGACACCAAGTTTGTGCACTTCATCGATGCCCCCTCCCTGGCTCTCATCATGCCCATCGTCCAGAGAGCCTTCCAAGATCGCTCCACTGACACCCGCAAGATGGCCGCTCAGATCATCGGCAACATGTACTCTCTCACCGACCAGAAGGTGCTCACAGTGAACTGAATGCCATCCTTCAAGTCCGTGTTTTGTTCAGGTTTTGATGAAGTGGTATGCCTGTTCACAGGATTTGTCACCGTACCTGCCGAGCGTTATTCCTGGGCTGAAGACCTCCCTGCTGGACCCAGTGCCTGAGGTGGGTTTAGAGCTGATAACACAACTACAGTATAGTAGAAACATCGACTGAGATGTGCTGTGTGCTGTGAGACGTCCATGCTAAGTGTTTATCTAAGCATGCTAGTTACCAAATCTGCCTCAGTTAAAAAAAAAAAAAAGAAGTTACTAAAAGATAAAGATGAAGAAAAGATGGGGTATGGTAGGTACCATATCTGCCTCGGTAACAAGCTCATATCCTTAATGTCAGACGCTCGTTCATTTCAGACAGCATTTACTTTACCTTGAGTTTCGCAAACAGCGATGAGTGGATGCGCCATCATATTCGATGTATTGCCTCCGTGGGCTGCCACTTTCCTTAGGCATGTTTTGCACATCAGGTGAAGTCCTTCTTGTTCTAAGCCATGGAACAAGAAGAAGGCCTGTAATCCCAAACAGCCGACTTGGTCCGCTTAGATGGCTAAAAAAGTTCTGAGGACTTGTATTCTTCAACCATCACACGGCCTGCAGAGCTGCCAGTTTGTCACTTACAACAGCTGTTGCTGATGTCCCATGATCAGCTGCTTTCTCCCTGATGAGACGTCCCATTGGAAAAAAACAAGCATAAAAAAAACCTCTCATATCGCAGGAACAGTATGGCAGAAAATTTTTGTGATTTTGAAACCTTGACTTTTTCATACTGCTAAGGATGTTAGATATCAGCTTTTTTTTTAACCGATATCTGATATTGTCCAACCCTTATTTTCTGCTATCAACCGATGCCATTTTGTGCAGACTACTATGACGTTGTATCTCATATTTTGAGAAATACAACTGTACTCTGCTCTGAGAGCAAAGATCCCAAAATAGCCTTAACTCAGCCAGAGGAGTTCATGTTGGACATCTGGCTGCCAGATATCAGATACTAGCAGCTATTAGCCAACATGTGGCTAATTATAATGTTTCTGACAAATTGGTAACTTAACCAACAACTTAAAACCAGACATATTATAAGCAGCTTCAAAGCAAGTCTGTCTGTAGCAGCAGCAGCTGCACTGTAGTCACGTGACTCTGAAAGGAATGCTGGGAAATGAAGTTCTTCCACAATAGCAGGGACTTTTCTACATGCTGGACCGCAGCTAATGAAACAGGATCTCGTGAGATTTCATAACAGAACAACGAGATCTTTTGAGACTTAGTTTGTAAAAATATTGTTCCAAAAAAACTATATCGATATTTTCCGATATCATATTTTAATGCTGATATTGACTGATAATATCAAACATCCCTAGTCTATACCTTGAAACCGGTTACCGACCCATGCCTGGTGCTGTGTGTATGAACCTGGAGCTTCACCGTCCTCTCTCCTGTCCAGGTTCGTACGGTCTCTGCTAAAGCCCTGGGCGCCATGGTGAAGGGGATGGGCGAGTCCTGCTTTGACGATCTGCTGCCGTGGCTCATGGAAACGTTGGCGTCTGAGCAGAGCTCTGTGGACCGCTCTGGAGCTGCGCAAGGTCAGAAACTCTTCTCCACGTCATCCTTTGTTGCTGATATCATCCAGCCGAGTCAGTGAATGACCGGTGTGGTGGCCCTCACAGGTCTGGCGGAGGTGATGGCTGGACTGGGAGTAGAGAAGCTGGACAAGCTGATGCCAGATGTGGTGCAGACCGCCAGCAAGGTGGACATTGCGTCCCACGTCAGAGATGGCTACATCATGATGTTCATCTACCTGCCTCTCACCTTTGGAGATAAATTTACTCCCTACGTTGGACCCATCATCCCCTGCATTCTCAAGGTGTTTTCATTTTTGGCCTTCTTACTCTCACTCTTACCTGCTGTTGCTCTGTTTATTTAATGTGAGACATCTCTCAGTGGAGATGCTGTCTCACTGCAGCTCCGTGACCTGTAGCCTCTCTGTCTCTGCTCCTCCAGGCTCTGGCTGATGAGAACGAGTATGTGAGGGACACGGCACTGCGAGCCGGCCAGCGAATCATCAGCATGTACGCCGAGACCGCCATCGCGCTGCTGCTTCCCGAGCTGGAACAAGGCCTGTTTGACGACCTGTGGAGAATCAGGTCAGATCTTGTTACATGCTTGCAGTTAAATAAATGCCGCTCACATATCAGCTAACTTTGCATCTATGCTGTTGTTGGTTTTCAGGTTCAGCTCCGTCCAGCTGCTCGGAGACCTGCTGTTCCACATCTCTGGGGTGACAGGAAAGATGACCACGGAAACGGCATCAGAGGATGACAACTTTGGAACAGCGGCGTCAAATAAAGTATGAAAACATTTTTTTGCGACAGATTCATCTAGTTATTTCCATATTTACTTCCCATCACAAAGATTGAAATGTTTTAGCCAAGTGTTCATGCTTTGACCTTTTCCCTCCATAGGCCATCATTTCAGCCCTGGGAGCGGAGCGACGTAACCGTGTGCTCTCAGGCCTCTACATGGGGCGCTCAGACACCCAGCTGGTGGTCCGACAGGCTTCCCTCCATGTGTGGAAGATTGTGGTGTCCAACACCCCCAGAACTCTTCGAGAAATCCTGCCAACCCTCTTCACTCTGCTGCTGGGCTTCCTGGCCTCCACCTGCCCTGATAAGAGAACGGTACAGCACTTCCTGCTCAGTGCTGGATTGTTTGATGGTGTAAAAAAAAACAAAAAAACAGCAACAAGTCTTTGACTGTTTTGGTTCGTTTTTAGATCGCTGCTCGGACACTGGGTGATCTGGTGAGGAAGCTCGGAGAGAAGATTCTTCCTGAGATCATTCCCATCCTGGAAGAGGGACTGCGCTCCGATAAGAGTGATGAGAGGCAGGGCGTCTGCATCGGTCTCAGTGAGATCATGAAGTCTACCAGCAAAGATGCGGTGAGTCGTACAGATGCTATGAAATGCACATTGTCTCTCCGCGGTTATTGTAAGATCATCTGCTACAACAGGAGAGACATGTTTTTTCCACGTTGATACTCGGACATGAAGACTGCACAACAAAAATGAGCTAGCTTAATATAAGAAAAACAGAGACTGAGACAGTGATTTCTAACCCATTTTTTCCCGGCCCCTTCAGGCAACTACCAAAAAGCTGTAGACCCCCTTTCCTGTCCTTTGCTGAAATCATGCTTGGTTTTATGCCTTTATTTGCAAGGTTCTCGCTATAAATGACGCATTGCGCCTGATTCCTTTCCTGGCCATGTGACAAAATTATGATGTAACCAAACCAAAATGATGGGAAAAAAAATAACTTATGATGCACCTCAGTTCATTTCTGTGTGGACATGACTTTAATTTTAATCACACTGGCCCTGAACAGTCAAAGCTTTTGGACTCCAGGTTGGGAACCTCTGGTCTAAGGTCACATTCACACCAGCCTTTTTGATTTGAATCTGGGTCCATTTGCTCAGAAAGTTTGCTTTTTTTTGGAGGTATTGTGAATACGTAAATGGGCTCTGATTCGGACCAAACAAGTGGACTCGGTCCACCTACAAATGCAGGTCTCTACCACACTGTATTTCTTCAGCATGGGATTGTGGGTTAATATTATGGTTTATATTATAAATATTGGACATTGTTGGTAAACGCTACCAAAACAAACCGTGTAGGACTTTTAGAAATGGCTCGTGGTCAAACATGGAGAAACGATGATTTGAAAGTTTTAATTGATATATGATCAGAAAAAAACATCCCAGTTCCTAGTTAGTACCCACAGAAGTAATGCAGTTTTTAAAGTAATAAGGTATGAAATGGAGGCTCTGGGACACGCCTCCACAGTACTGTAGACTAGTGCTGCATTAAACTGAAAAGAAAAGAAAAGAAAATGGTTCAATATAAAAGTCCGTGACATGATTGGAAGAAGTGGCGGCTCAGGCGACGAGACTCTGGTTCGTTTGCCAACCGGTGCACACTACAGGATTCCTCGAACCTTCACAGATGTAGAGACCACACACTTGATGATTAAAAAGACAAACTGCACAAGATCTCTCTGCTCTGATCATGTAGTGTGGGGTGTCCACTACAGAGAAAACTTCACACCAACTGATTCTTCAGCAAACAATCGAGTTCTTCACTATCAATATTCCAAATCTCGCGTAATCAAACAAGACTTCGGTGATGAGATTTCAGTATAAACAAACATGGCGGACATTTTGGCCTCTTAATTTTTGGAAAAGACTCGTAAAAAGATTGTGTCATGACTACAGCGGGGGAGGTGGGCTGTATGTATGTGGGGGTTATGAGCGTGGGAGCAGATGATTGACACATCAAATTTTAGGTCAACCTGCCGGTGGCTAGCAGTCGGTTAGCATCATGGGCACTTCAAATGGCGAACTATGTTTGTCAGGGAAGACGGCATTTAGAAAATAAATAAACTTACGGGTAATGACAACATTGTCTATGGAGATTGACTCCCTTTTGGAGCCAGCCTCTAGTGGATGAGGGATGAACTGCAATTCATCCCATTAAATTTTAGGCACTTCAGCACTGGCTTCACTTTTCACCACTGAATTACACTTTGTAAGATTTCTTAAAATAAAAAAAGTTATCTAGATTTTAGATAAGCGATAAATATGCTTAATATATAAATATAAATAAAATAACCTCAAAACTAGCCTCTGAGGGCTTCCTTTAGTTTTGTTTCTGTCTCACTTTGGTTCGAGAGCCCATTTTTGTTGCGTGGTGACAGGAATTGAAACTCCGCTGTCACTCTCGCCTGAGCTTTGACATTTTAGAACTGCAGGACATTAATCAACCTGACGGTGTTTGTACTGTAGGTCCTCGTCTTCTCTGAGTCGCTGGTCCCCACAGTCAGGAAGGCCCTCTGTGACCCTCTGGAGGAGGTTCGAGAGGCTGCTGCCAAAACATTCGAGCAGCTCCATGCAACCATCGGACACCAGGCGCTGGATGACATCCTGCCCATGCTGCTCAAACAGCTGGTGAGTCACAGAAAACACAAGCGTAGCAACAAATCAAAGAAGGATTTTAAAATCATTTTTAATTCACACTGAATGCAATTTTCCAGGACGATGAGGAGACGGCTGAGTTTGCTTTGGACGGGCTGAAGCAAGTCATGGCGGTGAAGAGCCGCTCTGTGCTGCCGTACTTGGTCCCCAAGGTAAAACATCAGTCGGCTGTCTTTGCCGCAGAGCTGTGATGTGTCTTTTTGTGACTAAAATGAAAGTCTTCTATGGTTGTACCAGCTTACGGCGCCTCCTGTGAACACTCGAGTGTTGGCCTTCCTGTCTGCCGTGGCTGGAGATGCTCTGACCCGCCACCTCGGGGTCATCCTGCCCGCCCTGCTCTCCTCCCTTAAAGGAAAACTGGGAACAGAGGAAGAAGTGCAGGTAAGATCAGTATTCACCTTCCCTCAGGCTCAAATGTAACTCTTGTCCTTATGTTGCTCAGGTTATCAGGATTTACCTTACTGCATTACTCTGCCCTGCTATACTGTATATATAATTTTGTCTTTCTTTAAATGGCTTTCATCTGCACCTGTTGCAAACTGTGATAATGATTCATTTTTTCTGATCCAGGAGTTGTGCAGCTGTCAGACCGTCATTCTCTCTGTGGAGGATGAAGTAGGCCAACGGATCATCATAGAGGACCTGCTGGAAGCCACTCGAGGCGCCGACCCCGGCCTCAGACAGGCTGCCGTCACCATCCTCAATGCCTATTTCGCTCGCACCCGCCTTGACTACAGCGCCCACACGCGCACCCTCTTGTCGGGCCTTATCCGCCTTCTGAACGACTCCAACCCCGAGGTTCTGTCTCAGAGCTGGGACACCATCAACTCCATCACTAAGGTGTGCTGCTGTAAACATGAGTGAAGCTACCCGTTGGCCTTTGCATTGGTGCCGTCCCTTCATCCGATCGTTTTGGATATAAAACTGACCATAAACTCTGTTTGTGTGTTCTGTAGAAACTGGATGCAAGCAGCCAGCTGGCCCTGATCGATGACCTGCATCGAGACATTAGATCAGTATCTGGAGATGTGAAGGGTCAACACTTACCTGGTTTCTGTCTGCCCAAGAAGGTGAGAAAGCTGGTGCTGATGCAGTAAACACAAGGACATGATCACAGCAGCGTTATTAGAGACATCCATCCTACAAATGTGGTTCCTCTGCCACAGCAGCCCTTTGGACAGTTCAGTTTTATTTTTGGACAAGAACAAAAACCATTTAGTTGGTTTAGATGTCCAGAAGACCTTTGTCACCGTTTATTTTCCTCAATCACAAGTTTTACAATTCAGACATGAAGCAATTTGAGCGTTACGGACTTTTAATTGGATGGAATAAAGTTTTTGTAAACCATGTGCGTGATGTAATTTCCTCTCCCCTTCTCTTTGTTTGCATAGGGTGTGACCTGCATCCTGCCAGTCCTAAGAGAAGGTGTCCTGACTGGCAGCCCTGAGCAGAAAGAGGAGGCAGCTAAAGCTTTAGGAGGAGTCATCAAACTGACCTCTCCAGAGGCGCTACGGCCCTCAGTTGTTAACATCACAGGACCTCTTATTCGTATCCTGGGAGACCGCTTTGCCTGGACGGTGAAGACCGCTCTGCTGGAGACTCTCACCCTGCTGCTGGCAAAGGTCCGTAGCTGCATCCTCCAGCAGAACGCCTTTACAGTCAAAAACTGTTGTAAACATCATCAGATGTTTAAAGTTTAAGTGTAACCTCGGGAGTGTGTCCCTCCACCAGGTGGGCATTGCCCTGAAGCCCTTCCTGCCTCAGCTGCAGACCACCTTCCTGAAGGCCCTGCAGGATTCCAGCCGTGCGGTCAGACTGAGGGCCGCCGAGGCACTGGGTCAACTGGTTTCCATTCACACAAAGGTTGATCCGCTCTTCACTGAGCAGCTCTCTGCTATCCGCAACGCTGAGGACTCTGGAGTCAGGTGTGCCTTCAGTCCATTTAAAAAAAAAAAAAAAAACGAAAAAGGATCAGTCCTCCACAAATGTGCAATTGAACTATTTTTCAGTTAAATTCCTGTTTCCACCTGCAGTTTGGGACAGGACGGGTTGGTCCACATTTGTGTGTGTGTGTGTGTGTGTGTGTGTGTGTGTGTGTGTGTGTGTGTGTGTGTGTGTGTGTGTGTGTGTGTGTGTGCTTCCACCAGCAAATACTTGGAAGGGTACCCTAATATCCGACCAGGCCTGTACTACTTTTTTTTAACTCTTCCATTTGGGTACCAATCTTATTGATCTGATTCAAAAAGGCGGAGCTTGACACACTACAATCCACTGATTGGTTGAAAGAGTCATCACTTCCTGTGCAACTTGGCACCAGGAACAAAGCAGCAACAGAGCCACGTTTAAATATCCCTATCAGATAATGTTCCTTCCGTCATTAGAATGAGATACGGTTCACACACCCAGAAATTCACTTTTTTTAAAATAACCTTTTCATAGATGAATCATGAAATTGTCACACTTTTGGCTGGATATAATAAACACTTGTTATAACAGAACATTTATGTACAGGCACAAGTGTGAAGATTTTTATGATCTATCTATGAAAAGGCAACAAGTGATAAGTAAAAATGGTGTAAAAAGTCGGAAACACACTCCTTTTCCGTACTGGTGGGGCTGCTTTCATCTTGTCCACTCATCTTTGTCGATTTACGTACCTCACCGGTAAGCCGAAGGTTTCCCAAATAGGAGATTTTAACAATGGAAGAGGGTCTTCAGGAACTGGATTCTCCTGCTAGCCAGAAGCTGGGTAGCAGCTTCGGGCTAGCCAACACACTCTCCGTTTATGGAGGAGTGTGTGTGGTTACAGTGCAACGCATTTACTTCTCTGTACTTCAGTACTTCAGCTCTCTGTTCTGTTCTGAATGTTCTGTCCTGAAAAATCTGTTAACGATTACATGTACCGTTACTAGGGATGCACGATATTAGAATTTTGGCCGATATCCGATATGTTGATATTTTTAAAGTCATGTGGCCGATATCTGATATTGATGCCAATATTAAAGGCGAAAAAAAAGCAGTCATTGCAAATAGCAGTTTTGTTTTTCGTTTCCGACACTTTGAAAAATAGGGGTGGGAAAAAATATTAATACACTGGAATATTGCGATATTTTCATATGCCAATATCAAATTGATATTTAAAAACGCTGTATTGATCTATTTTACTTACAAAATCTCACGAGATTTCGTGAATTCTCACAAGATTTCGTAACAGAATGATAAAATATCAGAAGATTTTGTTGGTAAAATAGATCGATATCGCGTTTTGAAATGTCAATATGATATCGGCATATGAAAATATCCCAAAAAATTTTCACGAGGTTTTGTAACAGAACGATGAAATATCGCAAGATTTCGTTAGTAAAATAGATCGATATCGTGTTTTGAAATGTCAATATGATATCAGCATATGAAAATATCGCGGTATTTGTGTATTGATATTTTTTCTCACTCCTAGTCTTTAGAAGTTTTAAAGTCTGTAAAGAATACGTTTTTTTTTTTTAACTTTAGAAACAGTGGGCTGATCGGTTAAATATCGGTGGGGTGGCCTATGTCCGGTACTCAGTTTTAAGGCCGATATAGGCCGATACCGATGGGGGGCCGATTATATCGTGCATCCCTAACCGTTACACCCCGACCACCTAACCATCCCGCCCCGATCCGGACCTGCTGGTGGAAACTGCTTTATTGGTATGATTAGAGTTTTTTCAGTCTGAAATGTTAAGTTTCAAGCTTTGCTTTAAGTGCCAGCTGCTCGTGTCATCATGCTTATCTAAGAATGTGCAAGATTTGACCAACAAGTCGCTACTTAAATGTGATTTAATTATGCTGTCTTCATTGCACCATCCATCCACCAGATAGCACTGACAAATGCATGTTTTAATCATGTCTGACTCACTTTACATCTTAAAACACAATTTAAGGGATCAATGAATACATTTTTTTATTTTTATTGACTCTTCTGGTCAAAAACTGTACTTGATTGAAAAGAATGTGAAGAAATGAAAGAACTGAGAGCAGACTACGAACTACCACAATCCCATGAGAGACACACTGCATTGTTAACACGTGAACGGTTCAGTGGTCTGGTGCAGGGTTGTTGTGGAAATATTGTTTCATAAAGGCTGATGTTTTGACGGGTTTGTCTCCTTTGTTCACAGAGAGACTATGCTCCAAGCTTTAAGGTTCGTCATCCAAGGGGCTGGATCAAAAGTGGACCCAGCCATTCGCAAGAACATCACCACCACATTACTGGGCATGCTGGGACATGATGAGGTATGATGAGAGGAGCAGATGCCTTGCAGCATCAAGCAGAGCTAAGAGGACTAAATCTGTGGCAACACACCCACTATTCCACCGCAGGGTCTGCAATAGTTATTGAATCTCTTTAAGTAATGGCAAAGTGAATAAATGGTGCAGGTTTAAGCACAAGATTTCACTGAGGAATACTCAGGGTGTCATTTTCTCTCTGATCAGAGATGAAAAAACGGAAGTCAGACAAGAGGATGTGGTTTTTGTGAAAAGGTGGTTTTGAACCTTCGTGTCACGTTGAGAATAAATGACAAAACCTCTGCCTGCCTGACTTTCTGGTGTGTGTTTGTGTGTGTTTGTGCGTAGGATGCAACCCGTGTGGCTTCAGCCGGCTGCATCGGTGAGCTGTGTGCCTTCCTGTCAGAGGAGGAGCTGAAGAACGTGTTACTTCAGCATGTCTTGGGTTTGTACTGATATAGCAGAGATATCCCATCTTCTTTCTGCAGAGAAAACTGCACCTACTATAAGCACAAACACTTTTTTTCATGCCCTATTTATAAACATGTCAACTGTTGCACTTGTGTGATGATCATTAAGTCCTTGTAGCTGCAATGAAAAGCCGGACTTTGCCTGGTGTTGTCAGCTGCTCCATGTACATCAGCTGAACGGGGAAAGTATGAGCTAAAATGTCTCTGCCTCCTGCAGCGGACATGTCTGGTGTTGACTGGATGGTGCGTCATGGCCGTAGCTTGGCCCTGGCCATAGCTGTCAAATCTGCTCCTGAGAAGCTGTGTGGGAAGGAGTACTGCGATACTGTGACAGAGATGATTCTGGCCAACGCCACTGCTGACAGGGTGAGCACAGCGTGTTCAGTAGCTGCCTCATAAAACCAGCCTGTGCGGGAATCAGCTTTGTGGGAAGTGTACGGTGGTTTTATTTAGAGTTACCTGGTTACACAGTTCCTTAGCTGGGTATTGACTCCCTCGAGTTTCTGCTTTTTGCTTGGCAACTTGAGGGTCACAGCTTAAGAGTTCACTTCTCCTGCATAATAAATATCCAAGTATACATCCACAACATGTTTTTTTATTTTTTACTAAGATTAAACAAATAAATATATCAAATTTGCAAACAGAGATTTGCAGACTGGTTGGTTTCCACTTTTTATTCATTCTGCAAAGTTCAAATAACATCTACTTCTTTAGATTTACTCTGCAGTCCTGAGTGTGGTTTAAATATGCTTTTATTCATCACGAATATTTAAAAGATATTAAAACGAAGCAGTTTATTAGCATGGTGTCTTTATAAGCTGTTCCAGTTAGATACAGCGTTGTCTTGTAGCATTAATTCACATTGCATGTTCATTTGTTTTGTCCTTATCTTTGATTCCTCTTCCAGATTCCCATTGCTACCAGTGGGATCAGAGCGATGGGATTCCTGATGAGGCATCATCTCAGAACAGAGGGAAGCAGCGGTGTTTCACAGCGCACCATCACACAGTTTGTTAAGGTAAGATCTTTATTCAGCTGATAAGGACACTCTCTTAATTCACCCTCACACTGACAGTGGCTTCAGACAAGTCATTACAATTACCTTTATCACTCATTATATGTGACTTTATCCGTCATTTACAGTTGGGAAATTGTTTTGAGTTTTTATGAATTTCATTCACCCCTTTTATCAGACAGAGTTCCATCATGAAAGCTGTTATTACAAAATAACGCCTCCATTTACAAAAAGATTAGGATGCTGTATAGAAATGTAAATGAATACAGAACACAACAATGTGCAAATCTCATAAAATAACATTTTATTCACAGAAGAACATGGAAAACACATGGCATGTGTGAAAACTGTTGGCTTATCTTGTTTTTGTTGGGACTGGGGCAACAAAACCCTGGAGAAGTAACTGGTGCTGTATGTACTATATGAAAGCTAAGCTAATTAGATTTGATCTGTAGCACATTTGGGTGTAAAAAGAGTAAGATGCACAGTCTTTTAAAAGTAAGGAGGATCAGCAATCTGAAAAAAAAAAAGACCTTTTGAACAGTGAGAATCATATGTTTGACAAAAATGGCATTCTCTCCCAAACGTCCTACAGCTGGTCCCCTCAGTTCCTGCCATGTCTTACGTTTTCTGTGTTCGGTTGTGAAACAACTAATAGTTTATAAGATTTGTAAATGATCACATTCTGATTTTAATTTAATTTTATACAGCATCCAAACTCTTTAAGACCTGGAGTTTAAATTTTAGCTGCAGAATCGGCATTTATGAGATCAGCATCGGTCAAACCACTTAGTGATGCACGATATGAAAAATTTAAACTGAAACCAATTACCGATAATTTTCTGCTTCTCATGGCCGATACTGTTATCAAAGCTGAATGCTGTAATATTCCTTCCTTGTGCAAAATCCGAAAGAAAAAATCCTTATGCTGCATCTGCTGCAGATCCAGCAGTTGCCACAATGTTGCACAGTGGGTGTGGCCTTGCATCGTTCCCATGCCCCACGGATTGGGGGGGAAAAAAAAAAAAAAAAAAAAGACATTTTGCGTGTTCACCATCAAACGGGGCCTGTTAAATATTGATTACTGTTTTATTTATAATTTGATATTTCTTTATTTCTTTTCTTGGAACCTTTTAAAGGAATAGTTCACCCACAGAATGATGTAACTTTATTTTCCACTTACCCTCATGGTGAGCAAGACTCTGGAGCACTTTTTTAATATCTCAAATGCAGCCGGTGATCAGGACGGCTTCTTGTTTTCCCCCAACTTTCATATAATGGAGTTTGCTGGGGCCTGAGCCAAAAAGGTCCATAAAAGAAGAAATTCACTATTGACATTGTGCTAAGAGCGACAGAGCTGCAGACAAAGCGGGAAAAACACAAGAGGGGTTGGATATTGATTTAAAACAAAGAAAGAAAGAAAAAGTCCTTTAAAGGAGAACAGATAAAAACTAGCATTGTTCCTAAATCTGGCGTATTTAGAAGTTTTTCTTTGTTTATATATGCTCTGTCCCTGTCAAATAAAGAAATAACATTTTAAAAATCTTGGCTGATATCTGGTCAATATCAGGCTGATATCGATATTAATTTTTAAAGCCAATATCAGCAGATACCAATATCGAGCCAATAATATCATACATCACTAAAATCATTGTATACTGTGAGAGGGACCCATCAGGCATGTGTCAGGATAGAAAACTTCTCATCTGGTTGTAGACGGCAGAGATATTTCAAATAAAGAGCCCCTTACTCAAAGCGGAAAACTGTGTGTGAATCTTTAACACCTTCATTTCTCTATTTAGCTCATCTGCTGTTTATGCTGTCATTGACATGAGGGAAATTGTTGAGGCTTGAAGCATCGATGGGTTCAGCTCCATTAAAAAAGACCGTAACCCATCTATTTATGTCCAACGCAATATTGTTTTTGCTTTTTGGACCTCATCTTGACTCATACAATTCTACACTGGAAGCCTGTAATAAAAGCTAATGCATGCAACCAGAAAGCATGTGTGTGCAAGAAAATGAAAAGATTTAGTACCTTTGTGGAGATTTTATTTGACGTGAGGTTTTATAGTGGCAAATGCTGTCTGTGTGGCCCCACAGTGTCTTCAGAATCAGTCCAGTGACATCAGACTGGTGGCAGAGCGGGTGCTGTGGTGGGTTTTCAAAGACCCATCAACACCGCCCATGGAAACCAGTCTGATCAAGCCCCTGCTGAAGAGCCTGTTGGACAATACAAAGGATAAGAACACCACCGTCAGAGCCCAGAGCGAACACACCATCGTCAACCTGTTACGACTCCGCCAAGGAGAGGAAACCTTGCAGGTGACGTTTCAGCTTCTGCGCTTTTTTATTTATTTAATGATAGAATGTGCTTTCTGTATTAAAAGCAATTTCTGATTTTAAACAATTTTTTTCTGTGCATGTCAGACTATTACTGCCATTTTGGACTCTGCAAGTAACGACTTACTGTCAGAGTGTCATCGCCGATCGTTGAAGAAAATCGCCAGCCAGCCAGACTCTAATGAAGAGATTGATGACACCATCTTAACATGATGAAGCAGGACTCAACAAGAAAAGGAAATCTGCACATGTCAACAGAAGACATGATAAATATATCCTCAGTGTATGAGAACCCCAGACGCTCTGCACACATGCTCGCTCATGCTTCGCCCTGCATGAGCAGAGGCTGTGATGGGTTGTGTTTCGACTGATTTTCCACCTCAAATTAATTTTTTTCTCCCTCCCCATAACACTTTATATCTTTGTTTTAGCGGCCTTGCAGCCCAGAATCTTTCTTATTTCTTTTATCTTGTTTAATGCAGGTTATTCCCCTGTATTAAATTTAATTTGGAAGATGAAATGCCAAATCTGTTTTGATATTTCAGTGTTTTGCTACTTATTTTACCGAACGGATTTCAAGCATTCAGGATGTCACCGAAATGAAACAGCAACCTTGTCTTTAACTTTTATTTGGACTTTGTGTGAGAGTTGTTTGGGGGAAGGCAACTTCTTATAAGACAAATAATTCTTATCAGTGATACTGTTGTAAAAAGACAAAATGAAATAAAAAAAATCTTGATTTAATGATGATGTGTAATGTTTGGAAGCTTTTTCTGTGCAATACTTGCATCTGAGTATGAATATGATTCAGTCTGAACACATGTTGGAATAATATGGATAAACTAATATATTTAATTAAGTAAGCCTAACTTTAATCATGTTTTATGTGGTGGCCTATCTTCTAGGTATAGTTAGTCAAACGAAAGGGTAACGCTTATATGATGGTTAGGTTGTGTAATCTGTCTTTAGTATAAAGGAGTACGGCCCTTCGTGTAGCATCTAGTGAACATCAATGTGATGGGACGGCTGCGCCTGCGCAGTGAGGCCGGGTCACACTTGGGTGCAGCTCCACAAGAGAAGGAAGCGGAGTTTCCGGCTGTTTGCAACGGAGGGAGAGGATTGCTGACGCCGCGAAACCCCGTGAAAAAACGCCACCGCTCCGGGGGGCTAGCACTTCCAAGCATCGGTAGTGGCCGTTTTCCTTCATAGAGGGGGATCTGGGGGCTGGTGATTTTTTATTTCATTTTACGGGCCTAGGGAGTCGGAACAGCAAACCAAGCAAAGAAGCGCCACAAGGCGGGGGTGAGCTACCGGCATGGCCAGGGACTACGATTACCTCTTCAAGCTGCTCATCATCGGTGACAGCGGTAAGCCGACGCCGGGGATGCGGGACGGGAAGTGGGCCTCTTCGTGTATTTTTATTTTTTTCGTTTTGTTTCCTAGACCAGAAGGGACGCCCAAGTATGGCATAGTGACCTCTGTGTACTGCCCTTGCACACTTGCGTTGTAAGATTTAATATTCTGCGCTTGGAAATGGTTTGTGAAATGTACACATCCGCCATATTTCTGTGGCAGTGACAGGGCGGAGGTTGTGTGTCCGGACTGGGCATGTCAGCCGATCAGGCCGGATACCGCCTCCAGACCTTCGGGGCTCGTCTTTCGAAGTCTGCTGGTTTTATTCTTATTTTCTGTGAAGCTTTTGTTTTTACCTTCATAACAAAACCCACCCTGTGACCTAAAAACCGCTCCGGAGGCTCTCGTAGTTCTCTTATTTGTATCTCATATTAGCTGTGTAATGTTGGCTAGCTGAAAGCTAGGCTAACATCAGTAAGTCAGGCTTGGTAATGAAGGTAACCGTTTCTTACAGTCTGGTCGGGTTTAGTAGGTGATTTGCCAAGAAGTGGAGCTCTGCTTGTACACGTGCGTGAAGTGGACAGAGTTGGGTTTAAGTTGTTGCTGTGGGTTTTGTTATTTAGTTAGCTGGTTAGCACGAAAGTCCCAGCTAGTTGATAGTGGAAGAATGCTGCACTGCAGAAGTGGATTCTCACCCAGCCAGTCAAACTAAACTGAAGTGATACTAATAGATGGTCATTATCAGTAAAATGCATCTATACTCAGCTGGTGAGTTTAAAGTCAATGAGTACGCGTAAATTAATAATCTTTAACTCCTTGTTTTGTTAAATCCCTTGACAATCTGGCAGCCACAGGTGGAAATGTATTGGAGATGAGTGTACATGTGAATAGAGCTACTTGTCCAAATACCTTTTAGTAATTCTATTTCACCCTCTTCAGAAGTGAAGCCTTGTCCTGCTGGAAGTCTTTGTGAGCGATGATCTTTGCTTTCATTGACAGCCCCAGTCCTGGCAGTACAACCCCATCAGCTGGCTGTTCCCACTGCAGGACAAGGACGCACAGCAAGCCCTTCACTGCATCACACACACAGGGGCTAGTGTCCCCTCAGCTGCAGCATGTCACTTCAACTGTTTGCAGTTTTGTTCGGAGGTTGTTTGGGAAAGATTTAGTGTCCTTATGTGCCAGTGAGGCTGTAGGGAAAGAAGATATTCCAATCACAAGATGAACAACCAGTGCTCAGCTTGACTTATTTTGTTGAGTCAGTTAACACGTTGATCTGTATGTGGCTTAAGTTTACATATCAGTCAATGATTGGTTCGCTTCCCTTATGAAACTTTGTTTCATTATTAACATCTGATATTTACTGCCGTTTAGCAGACAACTTCTAGGCTGCACAATGGTGGAGGTGTCTCATATTGTTCTGTTACTGATATGTTCAAGTGTGCTAGTTTATTGGAGCCACTGATTGTCTTTTTCACCAGACGGGTGGAAGGTTTGGCATATTCAGGTTACTTGTCTCCTCTTTTGAAGCTTTTATTTCTGTCTGTTTGAACTAAACTTTGCAGTGTAGAGATCACAGGAACCTGAGAGCTTTCTATTATTGGGACAAGTCAAACATTAGAGGACAATAAAACAAAGAGTAGGAGTAGCTACAGGCCTGCTAGCAGAGTCCTCACCTCCAGCTGTGACCAGAAAGGTGATTTTACTGATATATTTAAGTTGGTTGTCTTTCCTCTGTGGCTTTTACCACCTTTTGTTTGGTCTGCTGCTGCACTGACCGAGCTTGTTTAGCTGTAAGCTTAATTCATATTAAAATAGGGTGTAGCCAAGGTTATCTTACCCCCACCACACTGTGCAAGCAAGCACACAGTGTATAACTTTGACTGTATTTCTCGAAGAACTAATTCTTTAGATACACAAGGATTAGCTGTTAAATGTTGATGTTCCCTCTCATGGTCTGTACTCATCGGATGATGTTGCTAAGATACAACACATGAAACCAAAACCAGACTCACAGTTGCACCTGTGTGGTTCATAAACCCCCCAAAAGTCCTGAGACTGATTTACAGAGGTTTTTTTTTTTTTTTTTTTTTAAAGCATATAGTCAAATGCTTAAGAGAATATAGATGTGTTCTTGAATATTTGTCTTTGTTTGGAAACTTGTTGCACTCTAACCTCATCCTGTGCTTGTGTTTCATCTCAGGAGTAGGGAAGAGCAGTCTCCTCCTGCGATTTGCAGACAACACATTTTCAGGTGTGTGACCTCACATCCACTCTGGCAAACATCCTGAATTATTTGCACTTTAAAAAAAAAAAGAAGAAATTGTGTTTTTGTTCACGTTTATAGGTAGCTATATCACCACAATCGGCGTGGACTTTAAGATCCGGACGGTGGAGATCAACGGGGAGAAGGTGAAGCTACAGATCTGGGATACAGCGGGGCAGGAGCGCTTTCGAACCATCACCTCCACGTAAGTAGATCCAGACTCAAGCTTAGACTTTGGGGTTTTCATTTCAGCAATCAAAGCCCAGAAAGGCTCTCTGTGGTCTTCAGATTAGATATTATATGAGGAAGCAGTTTGCAGACAGCTGAAGTAAGTTGGTGCTCACTGTGAAACTGGGTGGAATTCCCCACAGATCCTAATTACAGATGTGAGAGGGAGGCTCCAGTCGTATACTGCAGCGCTACATGATGGTGGCAGCTGGGTGTCTCTGCCCGCTGACGCTAGTAGCCTGTGTCAAACTGATTTAAAATGGCTTGCACACCTTTAAAAGGGGGTTAATATGCTTTTATTTTATTTAAAGTGAACACAACAGATATGTCTTAAAACTCTGATAACTTGACTCAAGATGATAACAAAAAGCTTGGAGGATGTAGCAGTAGTTGGGCGCCAGGTGACAGGAAAAAGCAGCTAAAGCAATATGAATTTGATCCTAAGTCACTGGAAATGTGCATTTCTTTATTTTTAAGCCACATTAAACCTGTTTAAACAAGTAAATTAAATCCTTTCCTTCTGCCAGCAGTGGTGCGTTTATACTCTCTGCTCTTGGGAGCTTCAGTGTTTTCACAACTGGTTACTACCACTACTAGGGCACAAACCAGTAACTGCAACAGCACGGCGGGATGTCCTCACACTGCAGCCTACACACTGTTTTAGGCAGCAGTTTTTGCTAATCATAACTTTCTGAGACAATTTGACAAGTTGATAAATTCACTTGACAGCAGACATTTGCTCAACCCAGTTGGATTTATCTACTGTTCGCCTTTCAGACCCAAAAACTAGCCATCCTCTTCTGTTTTTTGCCTGTGAGTTGTTGCTGTCAGTCTCTGGTAGAGATGTTACCTCTGATTATCATGTCATTCTGTGAAGGAGCTGCGAACTATGCTCACTCTTTTAGCCCCAACCATCACATCCTCATTGAAAATTAGCATGTGTGCCTGTCATGACCTCTGCAGAGACATTTAAGCTGAGGCTGAATGCAGATTAAACACTTTCCTACTGCTTACAAAAGCCAGGTATTAGCAAGAGTTAGTGGGGTTTTTGATCAGTGTAAAATTATCTTTAAAGTGTCTACAGGCAAGATTAAGAAATGAAACTCTGGACTGGCGCTTCAGGTAACTGCAGCCACAAGCCAAGCCGTCACGGGAGCGTGCACAAACTGAAGCTATAATGTTGTTTACTACGTTTTTTCTTCGCAGTTACAGTTGTTAGTGTCTTTCAGTTGATCTTGATCGTTTGCAGATGGCAGAAGAATCCATAACTATCGCTTACTGTGTTTGAATTTACTGCGACCATCTTCTTCCTGTATCAAAACTGTCAGGGATGCGGATGCAGCGTCATTTGACGTCACGTCCGCAGGGCAGCGCGGGAAATTATGCCACCGAATTGCAGTGCTTTATGCAGCACACAGCCTGTTCAAGGCAACGGAGAGAGACGTGGGCGGGCTCGGTCTTTTTGGTTTTTAACGCTTCATCACCCATAAGTATTAAAAAAACTGGACATGCTTGTTTATTCTTTGGTAATTCCTGCCTCTAGTCCCTTTACATGTAAAAGAAACTGACTTTTGCAGCTGCGTGCTCAGTGTTCACCAGGTAGTTACTGTCTTGACATGCAGATCTGTGGGTCTGTAACTGATTTTTTTTATGTTTAACCCATCGATGATTTGATATTTCAGCAACTTTAAAGCTATCTCTCCATGAACCCCATGACTTCATTGCAACAGGGTTTCATTGACTGCTAGAACAGAATAAGCTGAGGAAGGCAAAGCATCCAAAACATTTCAAATAAACAACATGCAGTTTGTAGTGATGGTGACGACTGACCTGTTTGCTTCATTGCAGAGCTTGTGATGTCTGTATTTGTCGAGTTGCTGTGGGCTTCTGTGGCTTGCTTGACTTTGTGTCATTGATAAACCTTTGTGCACATCAATGTTCAGTGATACATCTGCTCCTGTAAGGGAAATGATTTGACCTACACTTCAGACTGCAGCCATCTTAACTGTTGGCATCTTTTTTTTTACTTTGACTGTAAGAGACAGAAGCTTCACTTAAGAGATATTAACCTGCCTCATGCCCACTCCTTACCAGTATTGTTCCAAACAAGAGCCGGATGTTCATGTTGTGCTGTTGTTACACACTTGCTGCTGCACTGAGGACAATGAGGAATCAAAATCTTCCAGAAAGCATAAAATCGTTAGCAGTGCTGATGCTTCAGCCCCTGAGGAGTATGACCGTCCTAGTTTGAAAGTGCTGTTGCCAGTTGTTCTGCAGGAATCCCTCTACCAAACAGGCGACCTATTTAGGCTGATTGTTCATTGCGCTGAAGTGGAGTGGTGTGGTGCCTCATTAGGGCCTAAATAAATTTCACTGTGGAGATGGATGGTAGGCACTGAGCTACTCGGGCCACTCAGGCAGACTAACCTGAGGTGGTGAGTGACCATACGTCAGACTTTGCAGTTAAAGCACTTGGGGCGATATCAGCCTTGCAAATTGATCTCTGAAATCACAATGAGAAATACAAGTTTGGAAGCCTCAAAGCTCACAGGTACGCGTTGAGTTTGAGATGAGAAATTTAAAAAAAGGAGACACAGAAACTGCATGAGACAGTGAGACACAAAAGCTTCCAGTCAGACTAATCATGAGTCTTAATCTTGGCCAACAGGGAATTTTTCGTTTGACTGTAAAGTCCAACTTAGAAACATTTTAAAACTTGGTTCAGTGTTTTCACGCCGGTAGTTGCGTCGAGTTGGGCCTCATGAGCCTGCTTTGTGTGTTTGGCAGTTTTAGAGTTGTCTATTCATCTACACTGAGCACACACACACAGAGTCATCCTCTCCCGCTCCCTGGTGGCCCATTACTGATGGACATTGGGGACCCAGACAGCTCTGTATCCCCACACTGTCGCACACACACACAGTACGTCTGACAAAAGCCTCTTTGTGTTTGTTTGGCGCAGTGCAGCTACTCTGGAGATGCTGCCTCTCGGGCTCTGACTGCTGTTTAGTTGTCTGTGTGGGGCTGATGCTGGTGGCTCTTCTGTGGGTTCATCATCATCATCACCACCATACTCTGACATTATGTGTTTTACCTGTGCAGAATAATCTATCTCCCGACTCTGTTCTTACTTCAGTTTGAGGTTCAAAGACCCTTGTTAGGATGATGAAGCATAAAGTAAACAAAACTTCATTTGTTTTTAAATTTTCAGATAGGATTGGATGGAGCTGGATTACTTCCAAATTGAGATCTGTCTCCCCCTGCTGGCCAGATATCTGTAGTTATCTATTTTTAAAGGGAAGTGAATACAATGATAATAATAATAATAATAATGATAAAGAACAAATAACTGGTAAACCTGTTAGTATAAGATGTATACATCACAAATTAGGGTTATCTATCTATCAATCCATAACTTTTAGCCATCGATTAAATATTTATGTGTTACTTATGGTTACCTTTAACTCTTTATCTTTAACTTAATCATTTATTGATTACTTTTAGCTCATTGTTTATATATAATCTATTATATTAATCACAGCCAATCCACTGCAGTTATTACATTATTACATTACTTTTAGTCAGTTATTCAAAATATTTCAATATTTTAAGCAACTTTCCCCGTCACATTTAGCCATAATGTATTTCACCATTATTTTGAACTGGTTTGGGGATGAATGAACTAACTGGCTTGAAGGAGGAGATTTAGCTTGGTTATGGGAATTATCTTTAAACCATGTGACTTAAGTGAAACCTCGCTCCCGCTGTAAATGATTCACATGTAGCTTTGTATCACTCTTTATTTTCCTCTTTAACATTTATAACCAGTAAGGAACTGTAATACTTTATGTACTAAAACAATATCATTTAATAACTTCACCTAAGTCACAACAGGTATGGATAAAATGGTATAAAAAATGGAAAAGACGGATGGATGTAAAAAGCTAAAATATAAAAAAAAAGGGGGGGGGGCCATAGTTATATATGTTTGCTGCTCCAGTTTTTAGTATTTTTGTTGTTTTTTCTCCCTCAGTTGTGGAACAAGTTTGACATGGCATGATTGTATGAGTTAATATTTTGTAGTAGAATTTTGATAAATTTTTAGCCTTTACCAGCCGATTTGACTGATGACATGCGTTAGTACCTCCAACTGCAAAAGAGCAGCAGTCATTAATGTCTTAAAGGTTGAAACCAGCAGTGAAGGAAGGATAGTGGTGAACCACTGAATTTTCAGAATAAACAGCAGAGTTAAATAGTTAAAGTAAATACTGCAAGTTTACCCTCCACATTCACTGAAAGCACAGTGCAGCATGAATCTGATCATCTGCACCGATCAGGTTTGTCGTGGTATGACTCAGTGGGGTCAGAGTCATGTTGATCAGCCCGTCTCTCAATGCAACGTTACTGTTAGTTGATTTGGGGGGGTGGAGGTTGATCTGCACGGTGACCGCCTCACATTTCTGATACTGGATTTCATTCCAGGGAGTCTGTAGTTGTAAAACGATGACAGTAGTAGTCTTTAATCCTCTCTCATTCTCATTTTAACCCATGATCATAGAGTTCTGCATAGTTCCTTCACACTGGAGTGAATGTGCGCAACTTTTAAAGCTGAATGTGATTCAGCAAAATAATGGTGACTTTTTGTATCACTCAGGATTCTTGCAGGGTCTTAAAAAGTCTAAAAATGTCAAAAATTCTAAACTTAAACTTAAGGCCTTTTAAATGTCTTAAAAACTACCAGTTTTTCATCCAAGGTCTTCAGTTTGATTTAGACTAGTCTTAAATTTGTACTTTTCTTCATTCCCAAGAACCATTGGCCGTGTAGAATATGCTGAATAAAACGCAGCAATCACAAGTTGATTCTGTCCGTCTTTCTAAGAGGCTCAGATAGTTACTGTACGAGTGTTTTGTACCTGATGATTAAACTACAAATTAAACTTGTTTTTATGGTTTAAAGTTCTCTTCCTCAGTTTTTCTTACAAAAATCTCATCATGTCTGACAGCCTCAGTGTCACAGAAGGATATAGTCAGATATTAGTGTTGTGTTCGGGAGATTATTTTTTCGTTTAGAAGGTACAATTTTCATACCAGTTTGAGTTCTGAATTGCTTTAAACCCTTTTTTTACGCAAGGAAATTCTTTATTGCCAGATTAATCAAAAATGTTTTTAATTTCTCGGATCATTTGCATGTTTCTGGTAATGTATCATTATGGTCTTAAATTTAATTAATAAAGGTCTTAAAAGGTCTTTTAAAAAGTCTTAAAATTAACTAGCCCTGATCACTTTGCATGTGGGACAGGCAGGATATACTGTTTTATAAATTCTGGCTGTGTCTCTGGTCTTTTTCAGATACTACAGGGGAACGCATGGGGTCATAGTGGTATATGATGTCACGAGTGCCGAGTCCTTTGTCAACGTTAAACGATGGTTACATGAAATCAACCAGAACTGTGACGACGTGTGCCGAATATTAGGTAAGAGTGCTCTGTTTAAGAAAAAAAGACCAAAAAAAAAAAAAACCTCGAGCTCAATCTTGCTTCAGTACACCTCTTTTTGTTTTCCCTTTGTGAAAAACAAAAACACTTGTTGTTCTTGAAGGCTTGTCCTTGCTGCTTCAACACCTTGTTCTTTTTTTTTTTTTTTTTTTCAGTGGGAAACAAGAACGACGACCCAAACTCCAAAGTGGTGGAGACGACTGATGCGCAGAAGTTTGCAGAGCAGATGGGAATCAGCTTGTTTGAGACGAGTGCAAAAGAGAATATCAACGTCGAAGAGGTAACTTAGCGCGTCTTGTCTCCGAATGCTGCATCTGGGGCAGTTTCTAAGACATGCAGAGCAGCTTGACTGAGCTCAGCTTAAGGTTTCCTCGATCTTAACGTAGCTCATGTTGATATTTTTTCGTCAGTATCTGTCTGAGACTTAGTTTCTGCTTCTGTTGCAGATGTTCAACTGCATCACAGAGTTAGTGCTACGAGCCAAGAAGGAGGTTATGGCCAAGCAGCAACAGCAGCAACAGAACGACGTGGTCAAACTCACCCGGAACAGTAAACGAAAGAAAAAGTGCTGCTAGCAAACTGGAAGCCATCCACATTAAAACAAAAAAAGGCCGGAGGCGTCTTTTTTTCCCTCACACACGCATACACACACGACTGGACTCAGAGCATCTAAATTAAAGAGCAGATAAAGATTTAATGAATATACGGTGAAAGATTAAGTAAAATAAATAAATAAATGGAAAAATGTCCCCTTTGGACAAACTAATCATGAAGACTTTAAAAAATTGTACAGATTTTTATTAGATGTCAGATCAAGTTTTATTTGGAATTCAGCAGATGGGCACTGTTGACCTGAGGTCCTGCTTTAAGGATCTGCGAGCTGACGACCATAATGCTCCGATTTCTACCCACATTATCTCCATCTTCTTCCATCAGTATGTCATCTCTCCTTCTCATTCCACTGCACACGGGACATTCAGAGTCGAGGCTGACTTTGCGCCTGAGGAGGAGGAGGGCTCCCCCTTTTCCTGGATTTATTTGGTTCTAGTTTTGTTTGTTTGGGGGGGGAGGAGGGGGGAGGACTTTTTGTTGCTGGGAGATGATGGGGATGTGCATATGAGGAAGAGTGGAGGTGTCGGGATCACTCTAGAGTTTCCATGTTACCAACAGATCATGAACTGCTAGACTTTTATTCGAACTTGATGGGAAAAATGAAAGAAAGGATGATTTGATAGACGACCTTTAGCAACTAATCCAATGGACAGAACTGGTGACTTCTTCTTATGTACTGTCTTTCTCTGTATTTTGCCAAGCTTTCTCACTCTCTACCCTCTAACTCCCAGTAGTGCTGAGCCAATGATCATTAAGTTTTATGTTTTCCTTTTTTTTTCTCTCTCTTCAAGTGCGTCGGAGCACACGAACCACTCCCAGAGCTCTGACTGCACCATTCACTGCAGTCTTACTATTATTTCAGATTTAAGTCTTTTTTTTTTTTCCCCTCCATCTTTTTTTCTCTTTTTGTTAAACAATGATACTGCCAATGCTATAGATTTAAATATATATATATATATTTTAGGAGCTCAGGAGAGCCTCTTATTGGACTGTTGCCATAGTGGCCCGCGTTAGGCCAAGAAGCAGGGTGAATCAGCATCTGATGGGACCCTGTTGAGTCCTCAGGAAGTGCTCCCTCCCTCTCCCTCTCCTCTTCTGTATCTGCTGCCACCTCTTCCCTCAACATCCACATATCAGCACCTCTCACCGCGATGGACTAACTGCCTGCAATCCAGGAGCACGTGGAAGCTCAAACTGTGGAAACTGGCTTCTCATAGTTGTCATGACGACCTCCATAGCGAACTGTGGTTTTTGTTTATTTGCTCTTGTTTTTGAGCCTTTAACACTTTGTTTGACGAGGTGTGCGAAAGGTTACTGATCTAGCATCACAGCTGCGTGTCCTCATCTTGCAGAATATTCTCAACGGCTGACTAATGTGCAAAGTCTTACATGATGTTTATGTCTTCTCTCCGTCATGACCGCCACTACCTGTGCAAACTGAAGTGTTAACAGTCGGTGTTTTTGGCGTCCATGATGAGAGCGTGGCCGACGGTGGGACTGTTGGTTTAAGGACGGATGGCGATGGACTGCAGCACCAGATGCTGAGCTTCTCTCTCTCGCCATGTGCGCCGCCAGGGTTCGCCACAGAGGCTGAAGCAGCACACAGCATCCATTACTGACATTTTTTTTTCTTAGTTTTGAATTGGGAGAGTTGTAAGTGGAAAGAGAGCTGCAGGTGCTGCGGAAACATTTAGTTTTCATCCTCTGAGCGGACTCTGGCAGACTGTTTGGGATCCTGATCAATGTCGAGGTCCCCTGTGACCTGAAGGGCCTAGAAATGGTATCAAATGTCACACTTTTATGATTTCTCTTCATTATGTGTATGTGTATATATAAATATATTTGTGTGTTTATATTCAATATAGAACATACACACACAATTTAGCACACCAAACTGTGCATGTGGTAAACATGCCCGGCGTGCTACGGTTGAAACACACTCATCAGCTGTGGTTTGATGTACACTGGAGAAAAAAAAGATGTACTATTCAGTTTTCCCTACATGAATTTAATCAGTAATAAACATTTTAAAGGAATAAATATTTGACACATAATGACTGATCTCATTTGTCAGTAATTTGAGGCCAAATTCATTTTAAACCTGTGTCTTTTTTTTATTTTTGTTTTTTGGCTTTTCTGTGAATAAAATTGTATGGGAGGAAGTGTGAACTGGTTCTTTGAAAATCCTTAACTGCTTGATATTGATTGGAAAAATCCTGATTTATTAGAGAAAGTTAAGTTACCAACGGCGATTCTTCATCCTTAAAAACTCATAGCTGGATGGTTTTCCATCATCAGTGTAAAAGGTCCTTACAGCAGACTGTTAAGTAGGTTTCACTGGAAACATCCCACTACCTGCTGGACTTTTGTCCAGCTGATTTTCCCTCACTCATAGATCTGATCTGCATTTAGACACTCGGAGAAAAGATGTTAACCCTCCTCAGGTGGAGAACCTGAGGATGAGGTTCACTTAAATGTTTCCTGTGATGAATCTGAATGTGTCAGATCAAGTGGGCTGAAGCCACAGCTGTCTGCAAGCAGCTCTGCGAGGCTAATGGACCAAAGCACACAGCAGCATCACAGTCCCCATGAAATAAAATCTGGTAAAAAACATTAACGGTCTAGCAAATATGGGTAAACTGGGACACTTTCTGAAAATGTAACCTCAACGTAATTTCTGATTATGAACCAAACATCTTAGCCCATCATATAACATTCTGAATAGTTTAAGATCTCTACTATACTATGTAGAAGAAATAAACACTGCATGGATGACACTTCACCATAGACACACTGACCCAAAGCCAAAATTTCCAGGCACTATTGGTAAAGTGGGACACTAGCAACACATTCCATGGGGGGGGGGGGGGTTTAATATAAACACAATATTAAAATCAATTCACTCCTGATGGATATGAATATTAACAAAAACTTCTATGGACGTAAAGAGATCAGGACAAAAAGACACGAGTTCATTCCCTGAAGAAATTAAACAGTTGGCTGTTATTCAGAAACTAAACGTCTTCAAAATAGCCGCTTTTGGATGATAAAAGAACAACAAAACATAATTAACCTTAACTGTCCCAGTTTACCCACATTCAGCCTATATTTGAGTAAGTTCAAATCTTCATGACTCATCCTGGTCTCAGTGCAAAATGAGTACACACCTATCTGAAAGGCTCTCTTTACATTTCAGAGGTCACCATAGATAATACCTGCTTTCAGCTAAATATTCAGCAAACTTCATGGTGGATTTATGGCAACAATTAAATAAAAAGAGAAGCTGGATTTGTAGGTAGGAACACCAGCTGGAGCAATAATTTTTGTTTTCTTTCTTCAGACTACTACACAATCGCAGCCAGGAGAGCGGTGCAAGTGATGTACCATAAACAGTACAGTAGTTCAAAAACCAAACTGTTCTTACAGTTTTCCTACTGGAAATGAGAACTTACTGGTTTGCATCGTGTATCTATAGCAGGAGTGCCCAAGTCCAGTCCTGGAGAGCTACTGTCCTGCACATTTTGGTTGCATCCCTTCTCCAACATTCCTGAATCAAATGAATGGCTCGTTAAAAGGCCCCCCCAGAGCGGAATGACATGCACATAAGGGAATCAGCCATCTGATTCAGGTGTGTTGGGGAGGGTATGTTCTAAACATTGCAGGATAGTAGCTGTCGAGGACCAGACTGATCCTCTTTGAGAGAGATAATCATCACCACTGCAGCTGCAGACCTGTCCTGTCCAGTCCTGACAGCAGCCGTCCCATCGTTACTCCTGCAGCATTTTAATGTCAGCTCATTCTCCAGTGAAAGAAGAGAAGCATGCACTGCTTCAGGATCATTAAGCCTCCCTAGCTGCTGAGTAATGAGACAAATATCACTTTGCTGACAGTTTCTTAAGAACTGTGTCATGTTCACATTTAATAAAAAGTCTTTTCTAAACCTTGCATGGCAGCATGCTGCACCTGAAAGAAACGTCTCCAAAGTTAAGAAGATTAATCTGCTGGGGAAATTAACGTCCAACCAGAAAATACTGGAGTTTCTTCTCTGAATGAGATCCATATTATAAATATCAGCATTAATGTATTTATAAAAATAATTTGGAGTAAGAAAAATCACTTTAGATCCCAGCTGTTTTATATCTAAAAAACTGTTTTAACCCAAATGCTGATGTCTGGAAACAGTAGCAGCTTTATTCAGCTGACTGTGAGAACCACAGGCAGAAAGCATCTGCACATCCAGTCCGAGTCAGAGGAGACAAGAGGATAATAAAGTGTTTATTTGTACAAAAACAAAACGCTAAGAAAATTGCATGATAAATATTTTGAATAGTTTGAAGCATTTTGCAACTGAAACAGTGCCGTTAGTCAGTGGTGAATGGAAGCACTCACACGGAGCACAATGAGCCCACCCAGAGCTCTAATTTCCACGTCTGACTGAGGAGAGATGGGCAACAGAAAGCACAACCAGTGATGTGTGTGTCTACCACTGCGACATACACACACTGGACCGAGGGCTGCATGGAGATGTTTAGCTGGCCACAGAGACTCCGCACACATGTTCAGTTGGAAAATGAATCGGTTCAGTCTACAGTGTTGAAGTCAAACAAACAAACACATAATTACATAACAGGAACAGAACCAAATGTGATGGAGAATCGTCTTTCTAACAAATATAACAAATAAAAAATAGAGAAAAAAAAAAGATCTGGTTCTGGCTGGAGTGGCTGCTCCCACATCTACAAACATGTCCATGAGAACGGTGAAGTTTCTTTATCTTTTTAAAGCTTCTACTAGAGGAAAAAAGCATGAACCTTTACTCTGGAGTTCCTGATCACATCCTGTCAGACCGAGCAGTGAATCAACTTTCTAATATGGCACCCTTCATGAAGAAGTGTTTAATGTTTAATTAATCTATAGTCAAAGCTATGTCATTAAATCACTGCAGCTGAGTGTGTTTGTCCTCTGGTCTGGTGGCTTGAACCTTTTTTTTTTCTTCTTTTGGGCGGTTTGATTAGGGGATTGGAATTATTCATCAATGAGTGTGTGTATGTGTGTGTATGTGTGTGTCTTAATGTGCCATTTCTGTGAGTTCAGCAAGAAAGAGCTCTGATTGCGAGGCATGCTTTTGACATTAGTCATGAAAAAGAAGCTTTCCTGGTCAAATGAAAATTAAATAGAAAGAGTAACGTGATCATACTTGTGTTTATCCACTTAAAGCAGAAGTTTAGCTCTTAAATTAAACTGTTTGACCTGAAAAATAGAGCAAGATTAATGAAAAAGAACAAATCTTAATCTTAGTCGTGTTGGAAACTACAACAGAAGCGCATCTTGTGATATATTTTATCACATTACCTTCATTTACGATTGTTTACGTGTTTCATTCTGTTTTGTTGTAACATAGTTGAATCTATTGGAGAAGAGAAGAGATGGAGAAATAAAGAAAAGAGGAGATGGAGCCACTGAATCACACTGCTGATTGCAAGTATTTTGCCAAAATCTCAACTAAATCCAACCCAATTTTTTAAAATAAATCAAAGTTAAACTTCAAAATACTTTCAGTGATGTTTTTTTTTTTTTTTTTTTTTACAGTTGTCTTCAAAATTATTTATGCCCTCCCATAACAAAAGGCTAAATTCACAATATCAATTCAAATGAAAAGAAACTAAAGAATAAATAATAAATTAAACTTTACAAAATTATAATTTAGTGATAGAAAGTATTGCTTTTAAATTGTGGTTGAAAATAATGACTTTTAAAAAACAAACAAGTGAAACTGTCCAAGACCAGAGCGCCTTGCTCATGAACAGAGGCTCAAAATACCTGCTTTGCTTGTTATATTTTTTGTGTTTATCTTTAATATTTCTTTTGAACCACAATTCAAAATCAGTGTTAAGATTTTCATAGAATTTTCATTTATTATTACTTATGTCAATTTCAGCTTATCTCACTGAAATTTTTTTCCTCGTTTAATTGGGGGGTAAGAATAATTTTGAGGACGACTGTATATGCAGATATGTTTAATGTCCATTTCTGGAGATTAAAATGGACTGACAGGATTTTTGATGCCAGCTGTAAAGTTTTCACAATTCAGGGTCTGTGCAAACAAAAGCCGACATGACGACAGCTTCACAATGTCTACAGTTTAGTGCGCCTAAGTTTTCATAAAGGATAGAAGACATAGATGAGCTTAAGTAGGGCAATGGACATCATTTAATCTGCAGGCTTGTGTATATAACATGAAAAGTGATGTCACTCTTCTAAATTACCGTATTTTCCGGACTATAAGTCGCTCCTGAGTATAAGTCGCATCAGTCACAAAATGCATCATGAACAGGAAAAAAAAATAAGTCGTTCCAACTATAAGTCGTATTTATTCAAAAAACTCTAGGGTGACTTTTGGATTTCCCATATCCTGCTTGTGACTGCTAAAAATGACCCAATCAGTCCAATTCAAAAGTTAATGCCTGTAAATGATCATAAACATCATAAGAAGGATAAACATGTTTAAGGATTTATTCCACCACACAGCTGGATGTCCAAAATGAACTCCTCTCACTGAGATAAAGCTATTTTGGGATTTTTGCCCACGGAGCAGAATATAGTTGTCACAAGCCTAGAGCGCGCTCATGTGGCATTAGACAGCAATATTTACTCCTTGGCTCATGTCAGTCAACATGAATTGATACTTAAAAATATGTGAATTTGTATATATTTGCATATATAAGTCGCACTGGACTATAAGTCCCACAAGCAGCCAAACTATGAAAAAAAAGTGCAACTTATAGTCCGGAAAATACGGTGACTCATTTTACTCAACCTGCAAACCCTAATCCTTTCAGATTTTAATTTTTATTAAATAAAAGTTGACTTTAATGTATTAAAAGAGTCTTTAATGTCAACTGGACTGAAGTGAGGGATGAATTTACTGTATGGGGGGGAACTAATTTTTACTTACAAAAAAAACTATGCCACCTTTGTCAATAAGTTAGTTGGAATTTTAAAAAGTATTTATGAATATCTTGTTCCAGTGCCACTGAATGCCACACCAGACCAGCAAAAAAAAACAAAACAAAACAACAAAGACAACAAAAGAAAAGCAAACATAGTGAAAATGTTGATCCCACTGGTGGAATTCCTGCTCTCACACATGAAAGCTGAGCCTACAAATAATGTCAAACAGGTAAATTTCTCTCTACAAAAAGATTTTCATTCAAAAGTTATGCATTTTTTTCTTATAAATATATCAATTTCATCCAAACCTATTTGTCATTTTTTCTTTATAAAAATCATTCTTTGGGTTGATCCTTCCCAACAACCAGCTGAGATGAAATGAAGACCTCTGCATAGGTTTGCACAGCTGCATTTGACACAAGTTCAAACATGAGACATCACTGCCAGTCACTCACACTCAAAGATTTGAGGTCAACACAAACTGTTTTACCAATGGAGTCACAGATATGTCGCCTTAAATGGAAGCCCGCCAGCTAAATCAAAGTGCCCATGAATTATTGAAGCAAGGAGAATGGAGGTAGACCTTTTCTATACGGACTGAATGCGAAAGATTGCAGCAGACGTCGTCCGCTTCCGAGGAAGATGAGTGGAACTGCTGTGCACTGACTTATAACTATGAAATTCAACTGTTTACTCTGAAGTTGATGCGTGCTCTACCTCCTTCTCAAGTTGATGTAAACGTTTTGAAAATTTGGTCAACTAGGAAGATGGCTGACATCACGGGGACAATGTTGGACAGTGCTTTTTCCTCCCAATAATTATGAATGTAACGTGAACAGTAGAAAAATAAAACCCCTGCCCAGTCAGTGTCAATATGTTCGGCCACCCAAAGGTTTATTCATGTGTCAGAGATAAACACGAAGGCCTGGGAATAAAAAGTGCTGTTTTACTTACATTCTTATAATTCAATTTTCATTAACTTCAGTATAAGTTAGCTAAACTGGAGCAAAGGTGCAAATGTGTTGAAAACCTGGATTTTGGACTATGCCGTGTTCGGGTATTTATAAACAACAACAAAAAATATGATTGAGAATGTAAAGCATCATGGGAAATGTAGTATTTAGCTGTTTAGATCTTGATATTACATTTGCGACTGTCTGCTGCTTTTAATCCAGAAATTCACATTTTAAAAGCTGTGCGTACCGGTAATTTTGGCTCACTTGGTGCTAATTTTAGCCAGTTAGCCAACACATGTTCACATGTGGAGCCAGAACAGTTAGTTTGAGTCATATTTCTGCCCAAAAAACTCATTTTGAAGCCAATGATTAGAGAAAAACTGCAACTACAACAGCTAGCTAAAAAGGCTGATATGCTAACAAGGGTTTAGGGGAACTTTGAAGTGGGGTGATCATTTGCAGTTTTTTTTTTCTTTTAGATTAACACCCTTAATTTATTCATTATGTATATAAAAATAGAGATAACTGCATCTTTAAAATGTTGCATGTTCCCAAATGTTAGGAATGAGCACATGCTAAATCAGGAAGTGTTTTTATTCTCTTTTCCCACTTCGATTAAATGTTAAAGCAACTTTCATTGTGTCAGATATGTCACCACATTGGTGCCTCATGTTTCCCTGAACAGATGAATAAACCTGAGAGATGACGAGCTGACTGCAGCATGGATGCTCTGTACTCAGAGGATAGTTACCATCCTTCTAATGCCATCCTTATACTCTCTTCTTCTATCCTCCTGCAATGTCCCGAACATGTCTATCTTTCCCCAGACTCCTTGGCCTGATAACTGGGATGCATACATTAACTGTACATTGTATTCCATCTCTACAGAGTTGGCAGTGGGTTTGTAGAGATGGTTGTAGGCACTACAAGGAAACCTTCCTCTACGGAGGTAAACTTTGTGACCCTGTTGCGTTTTGTAAGACCAAAAGTGCTCTATGAGAGGAGCTGAAGCCAAAGACTCTGGGGAAGTCCTGCTTTGTCACTTCATTCATAGTCAGCAGCCACCAGTTAATCAGTAAGACGAGTAACAGGGACATATAAAGTGCAAATTGACCCTCACCCCCAAACCTCAGCGTGTGCCGCTGCCTGTCTTTGGCTGTGTTGTCCCTGTACTGAGATGTCACTCCCTCCTTGTCCCTCACCTTGTCTCTCTACACGTGTCTGCTGAGCTCAGGGTCAGTCCAACAGGGCTCAGTTCTTTTTGAAAAAAGAGAAAAGTCTCTTGTCCCGGTCGGAGATGCGATGAGCTCGTCTTGAGGACTGACTCCGCGATGACCCTGACAGGGAGGTACCGGCCGAGCGCCACTCGTCCTGGTGCTTGTCCATCAGCTGCTGGTCAATCACTCGGTGCATATCATCCTGAAGCAGAGACAGCAAAGATCAGCGACTGAGAGAGGTGGCTTATGGAGACGTCAGATGTCAGATGGAAGAGTTTCTGGAGAGTTTGGACCCACTGATCAAGTTAACTGTTAGCTACTGATCACAGACGCCACAGGGACATTTTAATTTGATCCAGCACTGGTCAGGAAGAATCCTTCTCTGAAATACTGAGGCTTTAAATCGTTTCAAATTATCATTCAAAACCTTTTCAAGGTGTAGCACAGTCAAATTATGAATTCAAAAGCACTAAACTCCCAACTGAGCTATCTGACTTGCACTTTCAATTGAAAATTAGGGTGATATGATTTAGAAATCATTGCATTGCATTCTGTCATTATTAAAATCTGACACCCAGTTCCAGTTAAACTTAGCACAAAAAATGGAAATTTGCTTTGGTCAATTATTTACCCTCTTTAATAACACCTGTTGGTGCTGCATTATACATTGGTAGAAAGCCCGAAAGGTCACTTTACAACGAGATATAATGCTACATAAAATATCCTGAAAGATTCCCCTGCTGGTATTCACTTTGTTTTGAGATTCAAGTGTTGCCAGGTGTGTGTCCGTCACAGATGTACAACTGACACCTGATTTACTAATAAACATATTAGAATAAGGTTCTGGAGCTGTAGTGACCCCATTTCTCCAGAATCGGGGACCTCTAAGGCAGGGGTGCCCAAGTCGGTCCTCGAGAGCTACTATCCTGCATTTTTTAAGAACATATCCCCTCCAACATACCTAAAATAAACGGCTAATTCCCTCATGCACGTGTCATGCAGCTCTGCAGAGGCCTGGTAACGAGCCGTTCTTTTGATTCAGGTGTGTTGGAGAAGGGATGCAACCAAAATGTGCAGGATAGTAGCTCTCGAGGACTGGACTTGGGCACTCCTGCTCTAAGGTGGCAATGCTCTCGCTACAGAGCCAGGATCATCAAAGTCCCTCCAGTTTTTGCGTGTGGACAGGATGGAAGGACCTGCAGGGAGTCCAGACCTCAACCCACGTGAACACATATGAGATCAGCTTAGCTGTGCTGCACATGCTCGAGGGACCAAGTCAACCTCGCTGGCTTAGCTTAGCATGGTAAATGAACCTTACTTATATAGAGCTTTTACACTACATATGCACACACACTCACACAGCACTTCTTTTTGTTATTTACTAAGTGCTTTTAGTCTGTCACACACAGTCAGACCCTGATAGACACATTAGGAGGCAAAGTGGGGTTCAGTGTCTTGCCAAAGGACACTTCTGCATGTAGTCAGGGGACCCCTGACCCCTGGTTGTGGAATGGGATGCCATCCCACAGCTAAACATAACCAGGCCGGTGACCAGCTTGTTGGAGAAGGTGCCAAGTTCTTGTGTACAGGATCTTCTACAGCAGGGGTGCCCTAATCCAGTTCCCAAGAGCTATTATCCTGCATCATTCCCAGACCTCTGTGCCCTGCAGGTGTTTGATGTCTCCCTGCTGCAACACACCTGGTTCAAATGAAACGATTCTCCAACAGGGTCATATAACGACCCGTTATATGAGTCAGGTGTGTTACAGCAGGGAGACACTAAAACCTGCAGTTCACCGGCTCAGGAGGTCCAGAATTGGTGATTCCTGTTTTCGATGCCTCCCTTCTCCAACACACCTGATTCAAATGAATGGCTCGTTACCAGGCCTCTGCAGAGCCATTTGATTCAGGTGTGTTGAAGATGGGATGCTCTAAAACAGGGCTGTCCAATTTGGGGCCCGGGGGCCAAAGTTGGCCCGCCGTCCATTGTCTTTTTTTCTTTTTTCCCAGGAATGTGAAAAGTTCTTTTGATATTTATTCATTATTGCACTTCCCTTTCTGTCCACAAATGCATTGCATTGTAGGCAGGGTGGTGCTGTGGTTCATCTATTAGCTCAGATCTGGAAGACCGTGATCAGGGAATAAGTGAGAAGATGCTGTCCAAAATAAAACCTCATACAAAGTAATGTGAAAAACAAATACTGAACACAATAAAGAATGCTTTTATATGTTTTCCACATTACTTTATATGAGGTTTTATTATGAACGCTGTGGGCTAAGTGTATTTAATTTCTTACACTGCAACATGAATTTTTAGTTTTGGCCCGCGACCATCCACCCAGAGTCATTTTTGGCCCTCCAGTGTAAAAAAAAATGGACACCTCTGCTCTAAAAGTTGCTACCCACATGTTTAGCTGTATTTCCATCCCACAGAAGAGCACTCCTCACAAGTCAAGTAAAGTAAGGGTGACTAGCCTGGCTTTTCACCAACATATAATACAGCACAGTGTAATTAAAGAGGGAGAAATAATGGACCAAACACAATGTCTTTACTTACTGATAAGGGTTGCACATACTTCTGATATTTTGCACTATTAATTAAATGATTAACTATCATTACTTATTATTTTACTGTCTGGAGGACAATCATCGCTCTAAACTGCACTAAATGCATGAACTTTTAAGTTACCATCTTTATTTTTAGTTGCTGTTGAAGCATAAAACCACCAGAGGGCTCCGACAGGCTGCGGTATCAAGTCAGAAACAACTTGCTATTCATGACAACTTGATCCAGACATGATTGAAAATAACAGATAAGCTGACCAGGGGACCAGACTTCTAAAAGTAACACAGATGAATGTGGAGAGGAGACAGAGACAGGTGGAAGGAGAGGCAGGTGGGACTGGATGGTCTCTTGTTCTTGTTAATGGTTTAGAAACACAGAGAGAGAAAGCTGGGATGGGCGTTTCTCCAGAGTCAGTTAACCGTGGCGTGGAATGACTCGGCGTGGCATGGCATGGTTAGTGCAGAGTGAAACGGCGGGATGGGCACCTCAGGGCTCACCTCTAAGGCAGGAGGGGGGTACCACAGGGGAGAAAGGGTGGTACTGAAGCTGAGAAAGGCCACTAGATCAGAAACCACAAGAGCCAAACAGTAAAGAGCCCTGAGGAGGCAAACTGTGGGCACGGAGAAGAGAGAGGAAAGAGCTGCTTGTTACAGGTGAGGGAGGGGTAGGAAGGAGCACAGTTTCCTCATTTTAACCACGTTACAGACATGAGGTGATGAGTCTTCAGTAGTTACACGGATTGTTTAGAGGGTGTGCACTGATTCTGTTGGCTGCTTCAAGTTAAAACGGACTGACACCAAACACAGGTCACAGGGGAGGGGAAGACAACGGAGAAACTTTTACTCAAGTTAGTCTTGTTTCATTCTTATGGTTATTAGCTGCATTCAAAGCTTTTTGAACAAGATTCAGTAAAAGATGACGTATTGTAACTGTCCTGAAATCTTAAAGGCAGATTTTCCCGTTGCTTTTACCCGTTGACCCACCTGCCAAGCCTCCAGCTGCTGCGACAAGTTGAGCTTCTGCTGGATGGCGTCCAGCAGCTGGCTGTTCAGAGACATTATGTCTATTTTACATTTGGCCAGCTCCATTTCCACAGCTTTCTTCCTGCAGGACACACAAGCAGAAACCTGTATGAGGGGCTGAAAGAAACTACATCTGATGAGGTGGAGCACAAACCCTTTTGTAAAAACAGAAGAAATGGTGATGGAAACAAAATCTCACTTTATAAATCTCTGCAGTCCTAAAGTGAACTGCACAGATAACGGAACCAGAGTGTGTTCCAAGTTTTTTTTTTTTTTTGGGTGTGGGGGGGACAAACGCGCCAGGGGTAGGGGGGGGGGGGGGGGGGGGGGGGGGGAAGGGGGACCGTCCAGGCCAGCAGGGGGGGGAGGAAGCCAGGGAAAGACAATATCTGACAAATGTAACAGGATGTAAAACACTATAAACTGAGAATTTAGCTCTGTTTACTGGATGAATAAATATTTGTTTTGCTTTTGGTACAAGCAATGGATTGTTGCTTGTACCATTTTCTGAGACAAAGTTCACAGAAAATTATTTTTGGTTGAGAGAGCATCAAAGAAAAGCTGAGGTGTTTCAGGTGAGGATGGAGAGGAGGTCTCCACTCTAAAACACTGTGGAAAAATAAGTAAAAACTATTAGAAAAGATGAAAGAATAACACATAATCAGCTATGCTGCATATTAAACCATCAATCCTTCGTGGCATAGATTCAACAAGTTACTGGAAACATTCCTCAGAGATTTTGCTCCATATTGACATGACAGCATCACGCAGTTGCTGCAGATTTGTTGGCTGCTCATCCATGATGAGAACCCTCCCGTTCCACCACATCCCAAAAGTGCTCTACTGGATTGAGATCTGGTGACTGTGGAGGCCATTTGAGTACAATGAACTCATTGTCATGTTCAAGAAACCAGTCTGAGATGATTCCCGCTTTATGACATGGTGCATTATCCTCCTGGAAGTAGCATCAGAGGATGCTCCACTGTGGCCATAAAGGGATGGACATGGTCAGCAACAATACTCAGGTACTTGCTTAAACCATGCCACGTTGGTACTAAGGGGCCCAAAGTGTGCCAAGAAAATCTCCTCCACACCATTATACCACCACCACCAACCTGAACCGTTGATACAAGGCAGGATGGATCCATGCTTTCATGTTGTTGATGCCAAATTCTGACCCTACCATCTGAATGCTGCAGTAGAAATGGAGACTCATCAGACCAGCAACGTTTCTCCATCTTCTATTGTCCAGTTTTGGTGAGTCTGTGTGAATTGTAGCCTCAGTTTCCTGTTCTTAGCTGACAGGAGTGGCACCCGGTGTAGTCTTCTGCTGCTGTAGCCCATCCGCCTCAAGGTTGGACGTGTTGTGCGTTCAGAGATGCTCTTCTGCATATCTTGGTTTTAACGAGTGGTTTTTGAGTTACGGTTGCCTTTCTACTGTATCAGCTTGAACCAGTCTGGCCATTCTCCTCTGACCTCTGACCTCTGGCATTTGCGCCCACAGAACTGCCGCTCACTGTATATTTTCTTTTTCAGAGCAGTCTCTGTAAACCCTAGAGATGGTTGTGCAGGAAAATCCCAGTAGATCAGCAATTTCTGAAATACTCAGACCAGCCTGTCTGGCACCAACAATGGGCTTTATGCACAACTCCACTACTTCCTTACTTAAGCTCCTTTGTCTCCTGTCTTTCATTATTGGATGATTTGATTAATCCAGGTGTGCCTGACCTCCGGAACCACGAGGACAATGGCCAAACACACCTGTATTAATTAGTTTGTCCAGTAATGAAAGACAGGAGACAAAGGAGCTGGCTTAAGTTCAGGAAGTGGTAGATTGTGCATAAAGCCCATTGTTGCAAGAAAAACATCATCTGATTGGGTGAAACCAGTTCCTGTGAAACCTGATTCACAGGAAAACAGACTTAATGTCTTCACATAATGCATAACTATACATTCCATCAGATCCAGAATAAAATCAAGTGAATTCCCTTTAATAAAAAAACAAAACAAATCAAAACAGAAATGAGTATTTGCAAGGTTCAGCCAATAAGACTTCACCTACAATCAGAAACATCAAGAAGGATGAAAGCACTTGTGATGAAGTAGAAGAAAACATATCAGCAGCTTCATTTTATACATGGACAGAAAAGTGATGCTTGTAAACAAATTTCTACGGATTCAAAAGCATCTTTTTAGGAATAAACACACAAAAATCTTTTGAAAGTAGAAAAAATAAATTCATTAAAAAGCTTCATGCTGTGTAAGTCTGTTTTCGGACCCTGTGGTGGTACGGTGACAAATACCTCCACCGCTTGTGGTGCGTTCATGCTCACAGATCTTAAAGTTTTCTGGTTTTCACAACATTTCCCATCGACAAGCAAAGAGCGCTGCTGATAAGCCGCGTGTGGATGCACAAATGATGAGGCGATCTACAAGTGGAAGCAAGCTCGCTTGTCTTTCTTCACTGGCTTTCTTTTCCTGATCAAAACTGCCACAGCTTATGTGATCTCTCATAGTTTCCCTCTCTTATGTATGAAAGAGGTGGAACTTTAAAGATGGAAGCAAGTTTAAATCTAAATTAATTAATTAATTAGTGTTTTATAATTTGATCTTACAGCAGCAGAGGACTGAGCGACTAAACAAATCTTTTATGTTTGAATTCTCCATGAAAATGTTTCTTTGTTGATGGGTGCTTTTAAATTTGAGATCTTTCATTTTTGATTGTTACAATGTTCTTATTGTTAATTCCCATAGGCTTATACTTGGAAATATGCATTTACAATGCTGTGACACGATGCTTTGATTTCATGTATTGGAAAATGCAGTGTTGTAATTTATGTGTGGCTTATTCTTATTAAATTTGACTGGTTGTCTGCATGTTTTTCCTGCAATGAGAAATCTGAATATCTGCCGTTTCCTCTCAGCAAAAACCCACAGTATCAATAAAAGTGCTGGCAAAGACTTGGAAACAAATTCACCTGAGTCATCATATTCTGGCAAACAACATGATTTTAGTCAAATGAAATTCTCATCGATTAAAAAAAAAAAAAAAAAGATAACTATACCCAATCTCATTGGCCACTTTATTAGGTACATCTGTTCAGTAATTCAATACAAATATCCACTCAGCCAATCACATGGCAGCATGACACGGTCAAGACGACTTGATGAAGTTTAAACTGAGGTTCAGAATGAAGTAGAAAGTGGATTTAATGACTTTAATGGTATGAAGTGTTTCAGAAACTGTTGATCGACTGGAATTTTCACACACAAGCATCTCTAGGGTTTCCAGAGAATGGTCTGAAGAAGAAAAAATATCCATTGAGCAGCAGCTGTCTGGACCAGGATATCGTGTTGATGTCAGAGGAGAATGGATAGACTGGTTGGAGATGATAGAAAGGCGACAGTAACTAAAGTAAGCGCTGGTTCCTACTAAGGTATGTACTGTAGAATAGCATCTCTGAAAGCTCAACACCTCCAACTTTGAAGCAGATGGGCTACAGCAGCAGAAGACCACACCGGGTGCCCCTCCTGTCAGCTAAGAACAGGAAACTGAGGCTACAATTCACACAGACTAACCAAAACTGGACAACAGAAGATGGAAAATGTTGCTGGTCTGAGTCTCGATTTCAGCTTCCCTCCAGATGGTAGGACCAGAATTTGGTGGAAACATGAAAGCTCGGATCCATCCTGCTTTGGATCAGCAGTTCAGGATGGTGGTGGTGTATTACTTCCAGCAGGATAATGCACCATGTCAAAAAGCTCAAATCATCTCTAATTGCTTTCATGAACATGACAATAAGTTTGATGTTCTCCAACGGCCTCCACAGTCACCAGATCTCAGTCCAACAGAGCAGCTTTGGGATGTGGTGGAACGGGAGATTGTCATCGTGAATATGCAGCTGATATCTGCAGCAACTGTGATACTATCATGTCAATATGGAGCAAAATCCATAACAAGAAGAATAAAGTCAGTTCTGAAGGCAAAAAGAGGTCCAACCCAGCACTTGTATGGTAAACCTGATAAAGTAGACAGTTAATATCAATAATAATCCAAGATGGGGTTCTGTAAACTTGCTTCAGTTTCACTTAATTGTTTGATTATATGACTTTTGTGTTTGGCACCATATTCCTTATTAGGGATGTCGCATGATTTCTTGATGTAAACTATTAATACGAGGCCCACAGTACTAATACTACCATCCAAAAACTAAGATTTTGCAGCATTAAAGTTGACTTATATTGAGTTTATTAAGTGTAAACTGTTTCAAACTTTTAACATCTTATCACATTTAAAGGGGAAGTTCAGGATTTTTGACATAGGGCCTCATTTACAAGAGAGCCAAAATACTACGTATCACTGACTCTCCCGTTATTCTAGTTCCTGGAGGTTGCTAATGCTAATACTAGTGTGAGTCAATAGGAATCTGCTAGCCGGTCATTGAAACCAAATCTTCTCCACTCCACAGAACATCTGAGGCAAATCTGCAAGCCTATCTGTGTAAATGCTGTGTTAAACTAGTAAACTCGTGTGTTAAACAAGTAGAAACTAGCCTTGTATGACAAATTTTGCATTACATATCGAGGAACTAGTTTCTTACCAGCTGGAATGATATACTTTGCTTCTGGGTGGTTGTGTTACTACCTTTGTCAATGTGTTCTGGTTCATAGAGATATGGTGACAGTTTGTTTGATGAAAAAAGGTCAAAATCGTCTTCAAAATCTGACATATCCTCATGTCTTTCAGACGTGGCCGTAGTTTTGACTGTACGTATATTTGTGGAATCAAATCCCTTCATACACATAGCAGCAGATGACATCACTCCGCTGCCAAATACAGGAAGTAAAACTTTGTAAGGTGTCTCAGCAGCAACAATCAAAATGCAACAAAATGCAGGTTAGTTTTATTTGTAACATTATCCTGTTAACACAGCATTTACACAGATAGACTTAAAGGAATAGTTCACCCTCAGAATGATTTAACTTTATTATCCACTTACCCTGATGGTGAGCAAGACTCTGGACCACTTTTTTAATATGTCAAATGCAGATGGAGATCAGGACGACTTCTTGTTCCCCCCAATGGAGTTCGCCAGGGTCCGAGCCAAAAAGGTCCATAAAAGTCCACAAAAAATTGTCAATATTCCTCCATACTGCTCGTCCCATGAAGTCCAAGTGTCCTGAGTGGGTAGCGTCCAGAACTGACTTGAAACTACGCCATCTAGTATATTTTTAGAGTTTAAAAAAAGAGTATTGTTTACGTCCATGAAGCGCGCACATGCGCGGTCAAGAAACTACGGAAGCCTCGGTGTTCAGAGCCTACTCTGCCGATAATGCAAGCGTAGAAGAAGAAATTCACCGTTTACATTGTGGTAAGAGCGCAAGAGCTCTAAACAAACCGGGAAAAACACAGGAGGGGTTGGATATTGATCTAAAAGAAAGAAAGAAAGAAAAAGAGAACGCGCGATCTCGTCTGCCGTGGCTTCCATAGTTTTGTGAACGTGCATCGGCGTGCTTGCTGGGCATGCGATGTAGTATTGTTTAGACTCTGGCGTAGTTTCATGTTAATTCTGGACGCTACCCACGCAGGACACTTGGACTACATGGGACGAGCAGTATGGAGGAATATTGACAACTTTTTGTGGACTTTTATGGACCTTTTTGGCTCGGACCCTGGCGAACTCCATTGGGGGGGAACGGAAAGTCGCCCTGAACTCCAGCTGCATTTGACATATTAAAAAAGTGGTCCAGGGTCTTGCTCACCATCAGGGTAAGTGGAAAATAAAGTTAAATCATTCTGAGGGTGAACTATTCCTTTAAGTTATAAATGATTTGCCACGGATGTTCTGTGGAGTGGATAAGATTGTTTTTAACCACAGGCTAGCAGATTCCTATTGGCTTACACTAGCATTAGCATCGGCGACCTCCTGGAACTAAGATAACGGAATGAAATACGTTGAAACTGTCTCCAGTGATAAGTAGGACCCTGGCTCACTTGAAAATGAGGCCCTATGTCAAAAATCCTGAACCTCCCCTTTAACTACAACTGAAAATGACCCACAAATAATGAGCTTAGTGCTCGTTAGAGCAACACTGAGTGTCTTTTATTCATCCTACTTGGCTATGGCGTCGTCTCTGTCTCTGATGGCACTCTGGAGCTGCTCGCTGGGTTCTCGAACTTCAGCCATCGCCCTCATCCGCTCGTTCTCCTCCCGGAGAGAGCACATTTCCACTGAGAGCAGCGCCATCTGCAGGTCACACATAGGGAGGAAACAAATCTAGATGCAAACGTCACACGTTCCAGAGCGCTCCCAGGCTCAGATGGTGTCGTTATACAGAGCCGTGCTCATGCGTGAGATAATTAGTTGCCCCAGTTAAACTGAAGATGTAGCGAGCCTCGTCTCTGTGAATATCACGTAAGATGGCATTAAAGCCAAAGGGAGGATGTGGGCGAGTAATGAAGGCAAGGTTAAAATAAATGTCACACAATGAAAAAAAAAAAAGCTTCAAAAGGCATCAGTTCTGCTGTACAAGGTCATCTAAGCTCTAACCTCGGATATAAAACATGAAGAAACAGATGTGATCTGCGATCTTTAATCATGTTTTGAGAGTAAATGTCTTTTATTTCTTACTTAGTAACTGAATCCTAAAATTGGTTATTTTACATACATATTAAGTTAAATTATCTCACTGTTTCAGATCACTTTGTGTCTTTCATTCCCAATTTTAGTGGTAAAAACTTGTTTTAAGACCTCTCGCACCAGTTCATACACACAAGTTTCTTGTAATAAGAAAAAATATCAAGACTTTAGACAAGTGGGAAATAGCTTAAAACAAGCGGTGAAACATTCATTTCAAGTTTCTTATCAAGTTAAAAACAGTTTAAACTAATCTGGTAATGCTTATTTTCAGTGTTGTCGCTTTTTCATTCTGGGTGAAAAGATTTTAAAACAAGAGAAACTAACCAGGAATTCAAGAACTGGTAGCACAGAGATGCACTTTAACAGTCTGGGATAGCCGCTCAGGTGGGAGAGCAGCTTATCCAACAGCCCGATGATTGTAGGTTCATCTCTGATGCCATCCTAATCAATCTGGCAAAATAAAAGCCTTCAAGAAATTTCATTCAGGTATTTGTCAGGTTTTGCATGGGGTATTGCCTCTCAAAAGAGGCTTTTTAGTAATTCTCAAATTAAGAAAAAATTTTCTTGTTTTAAAATCTTTTAAAATTAGAAAGAAACAACAGTGAAAAGAAGCTTTACCAGACTAGTTTTAAGGGGGTTTTCACTAAATGAGGGACTTAAAATGAGTATTTTACAACTTTCTTAATGATATTTCTCCCTGTCTAGTCTTGATCATTTTTCTTATTTCAACTAATCTTAGCAAGTATAATTATCTTACCTCACTGGCAGATTATTTCACTTGAAAATAGTCTGATTCTTCTCAATTTCAATGTTTTTTTTTTTTTTTTAACTTGTATTAAGACCACAAACTTTTGCAGTGCAGACTTCTGCCCTCAGCACCTCTCCTTCACATCGAGCAGGATCAGTACCTGGTTGTGCATCTGTAGCAGCTCCTCCTCATTGCTACGTGTTTTATCCTGCTCAGCTTCATACAGCTCCCTGACCTCCCGCAGCTCCTCTCCCAGCTTCCTCACCTGCTCCTCCAGAGCCTCCTCATCGCTGCGCCGCGAGCCCTTTGGTCACAAAACACACATCCATTTTACAACACACACTTTAACAGAAGTGAAGAGATACAGCTCAGGTTCTGTTACTGTACTTCACTAAAACAGTCCCACAGATCTAGATGTATGTGGAAAACTTGGGGGAAAAAAAGAGTTTAAAAGGCTCCACTTTAATGTGTCGTAAGTGTTAAATGCATAAATTCATTAATTTATTTCAAAATAAATGTCATAAAATGACGTAAAACTTGGAAGATTCGGGCGGGTTTGGTGTCAAATGAACAGGTGAGAAAATCTCCAAAGAAACATGTTTGATTTGAATAAAATGTTTAAAGTTTTCAGTAGAACTGCAGTTACAGTGGCAGTGGTAGGGTCACGAAGAAGCACTTGTTAGGTGTTGATAGATTTAAGACTTTTTCAGTCTGTATTTGCCAAAGTGTACTTTATCAATCACTACACTCAAAACCAGTTGTCTTCTTTTAACTCCTCATAAATAAATAAAAGTTAAGTTGATTCATGTAACTCAGAATGTTAAACTGAAACATTTTTGTCCCAGCTGTCAGTGTGCAGACCGTTACCGTCGACTCGTTGCCATCCAGCAGATTCTGTGTGAGCCTCCGTAGCTCCAGCAGGCTGGTGTGGAGGCTTCCGGTAGGCACATCCTTAACCGAGGACGTCTCTGAGGACTCGTCCATGGAGGAGTCAGTGGAGAGCGCAGAGTCTGTGACGTCGTTTCCACGGAGATGAGAGCACAGCGAGCGAACTTCACAGTAGGCCTCCCACAGCTGGAGACGGAGCTGGAGAAAAGTTGGGATTATCAGCGATCCGGCCACCTCTCAGCGGGCTGACTAACACGGAGGCTGGACTAGTACCTGCTCCCTCTCCTGCTCCTGCTCCTCCTGCTCCATGCTCTGCTCTATCTCACACAGCAGGCTGGATGGGTGGGGGGTGAGAGTCTGGAGACTGTGCTCTTCCGTCAGCTCGGCCAACCTGGCCGTCAGCTGTCTGTGGGACACCTGGACCTCCTGGAGCTCCAGCTGGCTCTGCCGCAACTGGAAGCAACAGACATGAGAAAGCAAGAATTCAAAGAATTAACTGATATGAGGAAAAACAAAACATGCAAAAAGTAGAAGATATTTTGCTTGCAGCTTAGTTCCTGTGTCTGTACCTGAAGGTCCTTCTCGTGACACTGTTTCTCCAACACCAGCGTCCTCTCTCGGAGGTCGTCCACCGTGTTCTGCAGCAGATCGTTCTCCTCGAGCACGGCGTGCACCCGGCGCTCCAGCTCCATCTTCCTCTCTGACAGCATCTTAATCTAACACGCCACACAGCACTGGTTAGATGCTGCGCTGTGGGGAACGATCTCTGACAATCATATGGGCAGCACAGACCTGATTAAAGGCTAAATTAGGTTGTTTTCCTCACTCTGAAGCAAGCGGGCTGTTACACAAGATTAAAAAAGCACTCCCACTGGTCAAAAGAATGTTTGTTGCCTAGCACGAGTGTAGGCGTTCGTTGCCACCCTCGTCTTCAGGAATGTTATTCTTCAGCATCTTAGCCAGAGCTTGATAGCAGCTCATTGCCCTGCCAGCTCAGCGGCCTTCGACTGAAGGCGAGCACTGCCACACAACAGCCTTCCCTTGTATCTGCATGTGCAGCTTTCCCATTAAACAAACATCACTTCTTGTTCACTTTTATCCCTGACCTACATCTGGTAACCTGCTTCACAGCACAGGAGCTTACGTTTGTTTTTTCACCACCGTACGAGCATGAAGATCACTGCTTTCTGGGTATTTTGAGCAGCTACATTCTGCGCTTTCTCACAAATAAACCAAAAAGCCATTAGTCATCAGCACATGTCATATGAAGGCAAAGCACTGGAAAAGTGGGAGCACCCAGACATTGCAGCATCTCGGCTAAATATAGAGCAGTACCCTTTTATCCCAATTATAGCGCAGGCTCTGCAGTCTGGGTGTTTTCTCCCTGCTTTGAAGAGAAGCAACGGGAACATCCGAGCTGCTGTCTCACAGTGCTCATATTCACCTCACACCCGACTATTCATATGGAAGAAAACTGACATCACAGCACATCTCATGCTCCGCTAACAGTATGTTTGTCATGCTTTTTACAACAGGAAACAGGGACAGGTAATAAAGATGTCACATTGGGGTCTTTATTAACATATAATTAGGGATGCACAATATTGGAATTTTGGCCAATATCTGATATGCCGATATTTTAAAACTCATGTGGCCGATAACTGAAATCGATACCGATATTAAAGCTGAAAGAAATAAGCAGTCATTTCAAATGGTAATTTTGTTATCCGTTTCCGACACTTTGAAAAATAGGGGTGGGAAATAATATCGGTACACTGAAATATCACAATATTTTCAAATGGCGATATCCAATCGAAATTTAAAAAAGCAGTATGGATCTATTTTACTTACGAAATCTTGCTAGATTTCATCATTCTGTTACAAACTCTCACGATATATTGTGATTTCTCGTGAGATTTCGTTAGTAAAATAGATCGATGCTGTGTTTTTAAATGTCAATATGATATCAGCATATGAAAATATTGCAAAATTTTCATGAATTCTCGTGAGATTTTGTATCAGAACAATGAAATATCACAAGATTTCATTAGTAAAATAGATCGATACCGATTTTAAATGTCAATATGATATCAGTATATGAAAATATTGCAAAATTTTTATGAATTCTCGCAAGATTTTGTATCAGAACGATGAAATATCACAAGATTTCATTAGTAAAATAGATCGATACCGATTTTAAATGTCAATATGATATCAGCATATGAAAATATTGCAAAATTTTCATGAATTCTCGCGAGATTTTGTATCAGAACAATGAAATATCACAAGATTTCGTGATTAAATAGATCGATACTGTGCTTTTAAATGTCAATATGATATCAGCATATGAAAATATCGCTATCGATATTTCATTGTACTGATATTTTTCCCACCCCTAGTCTTTACAAGTTTTAAAGTCTGTAAAAAAGAAGTTTTTGAAGAAGAAGTAGGTTTTTTTTTTTTTTTTTAGACCTTAGAAACAGCGGGCTGATCATTTAAATATCCTTTAAATATCGTTTGAATATCGGTGGGGTGGCCGGTGTCCGATATTCAGTTTTAAGGCAGATATAGGCCGATACCGATAGGGGGCCGATTATATCATGCATCCCTACATATAATATAAATTAATGCTATGTTTTAATCATTTTAGCTGGATGTTTTTGAAATTTAAAGGCACCAGACAATATATTTGCTATATATATGTTGCTATAAAGCTCAACAAATGATGTGACAAAATGGGAATTTTCCTCCTCATCATCAGCGAAGCAGCTGAAAATGGAAGAGGAAGCCCAGTTACAGAGCAGCCCTTGTTTCTGTTGTGTTACAGGCGTCGCATGCAGCATGCAGCATGCAGCATGCAGTCCGGCCGACACGCAGTGAGGCAGGACCACTCACTTCTAGCCCTTGCTGCTCCAGCCGAGACGAAAGGAAGGTGAGGGCAGGAGAAATTGGTGAGGAGAGACAAAGATTAAATTAAAGAAGACAAGGCTGAAAAGAAATCCCACAGCTTCCTTCACAGACTAAACACTCGCTCAAAGCACTACGGATGAAAAGTGAGCATCATCCTCTAAGAAAGACGGATTTTCCTCTTCTCATTCCTTGAAACGTTAAATTGAGACTTGGAGATCTTACGGAGAGAAAAATTTTGCGGTGAACTATGAAAAAAGGAACAAACGCATGTAAACACATCGTACATGACCAGTGGAAATGAGTAAAAGCTGTAAATACACACTTCTATGTTTGTGACATGCCAGAACAAAGCCCAGTCAGAGAAGAGTTTGATGTCACTGGAGATTTAGCAAGAGGTCCGTGCGGAAGCTTTTCCCATTATCTTTTCCTCTGCTTCCTCATCACTCCTGTTTTCCCAAACAATAGAGATGAGATTTATGGCTCTTTGAAGGGAGCTGGATCCTGAGGAGCAGTTCAAACAACTATTTTCTGTTTTACAATTCAGTCAACGGTAACTCCTTTTTATCAGGTAAATAATCACTGGAAGCAATTTATAAGGCAAGATTTGGACCGGAATAATTCAGACTTACACACCTCATCAATATATACTTGATCTGTGGGAAATATTCTGAATTATTGGTCATAGTTTTTATTTGGTTTGTGCTTTCATTCTAAAAGTTTTATAAGGCAGCTCCATGTCCCTGTGCTTTGACAGTGAGATCACTATTTTTGATTTTTACTAACAAAAAAACTTTATAGCACAACAAAAACTGAGCTGGTTGCAACTAACTTTCATACAAAATAACTTTACTCCCCAAATTTTCAACACAAGAAAATTTTAGTAATGCAAAAAAAACCCCACATATGAACAAAGGATAAAAAATGAAATATGTATCTATATAAAATCTAGGCCTAATATATAGGATCAAAAAAATAATGGGAAAAATACAGAAACAGAAAGAAAAGTAGAACGAAAAATAGAATAAACCTGAGTTACATCAGTGCAAATTTTTGCTACATTTTGGGACTCACTGTATTTGTGAGTTTTCTTTCTTTCTGTCCTTAGATGTGTTCACATGTGTGAACCATGTTTGACATTGGACTCTCATGATGGCACATGCATATCACGTGAAGGCAGCGTGGACAATTCAGATGTGAAAAGAACGGCTCCCAACTTATGGCTGTGCAATATACTGATATTATATCACGATATGATATTTACATGAGAGAGATATGATATTTACACATATCGTTATATCGCAGAATTAACTGTGCAAATTTTTTTGCTTTATTTTTTCATAAAGACCCGGCTGCACCTCGACTTATAACAAAGGGGCCACCTGATTATTAAATAAGGGTGGGAAAAAATATCGATACACTGAAATATTGCAATATTTTCATATGCCGATACCATATCTATATTTAAAAACACTGTATTGATCCATTCTACTAATGAAATCTCTCGAGATATTGTTTTGTGGCGAAATCTCATGAGATTTCACAAAATACCGCAAGATTTTGTAACAGAACGATGAAATCTTGCGGTATTTCGTGAAATGTCATAAGATTTCGAAACAAAACAATGATTTCTCGCGGGATTTTGTTAGTGATATAGATCGATACTGCGTTTTTAAATATAGATAAGGTGTCGGCATATGAAAATATCGCAATATTTTAGTTTATTGATATTTTTAAACCACCCCTATTATTTAAACTGTCTGGAAGACAATCCTCCCCAAGACTTTTACAAAGAAATCATAAAAACCAGCCAACTATCTGTAATTACTTCGATTTAACAAACATTTCAAACCAATGTTTTGTCAGTTCCATCACTGCAGTGGAGCGACACCTTTATTCTAAACATGTTTTAATACTGAAAAACAGGTGTCTGATATGAAATGAAACTTTCAGACAAATTAGGGTAAAAATACTGGTATTTATCGTATATTGTCATCTAAAGTAAATATATTGTAATATGATATTTGGTCCATATCGCCCAGCCCCACTCCCAACTGAGGTCCGATTCTCATCGTTCATTTAAAAGAGCTGTTCAAAAGAATCGATTCGTTCATGAACGTCACATCTCTACCAAACAGGAAACTTCCCTCATTCTGAATTCAGACGTCACTTCTTTGGTCCCACAATCTTCTTGTCCACCACTACTGGAGCCAGTTGAAGAATTATTTTCTTTTTGAAACTTACTTATTCTGTCATTGCTCCTCCAGACTGAATCTCTCGCAGTCCAACTCTTCCTCATCTTCACCAAACATTTGTATTTTTTTTAAACATGAGCACATTTTTGTTAATTTGATCTCTCCTCATTGAGGTCAGATGAGATTCTATCTAAAGTTTTTTTTACACAAGCTACAAGTTAAACAAGATAAAGTAAAAAATACAACAGCAAAGGTCCAAAGTGTGCAAATTAAGCTGTGAATATGAATCTAACTTTACATTTACAAGGAAAAACATGATATCTTCTTTCAAATGTTGGGACAGTCTCACTTTAGATTTGCTGCCACTTCAATTTCTTTTCTGAACAACCAGCTTCAAACAGGCGGCGTGTTTTTATGCACATCAGAGGAACCAAACTAGATACACCTGGAGGGTTTTATATTAGCTGCTGAAGCAGAAGTTCATTCAGTAATGTTTAGCATAAAGAGATATGCGATGGTCTCTGACCTCGGCCTGTAGGGTCTCTAGTCGTGTCATGTGCTGGCTTGTAGACATGCTCTTCTCCCTGAAGTCGTCCCGTAATGAATGGACCTGAGTGGACAGCTGCCTCTCCACCTCTGCAGCCTGGACATGGACAGAAAGATGGAGGATAACAGAGGTTCAGTTTGCTTTGAAAACAAAACTAAATGAAAAAAAAACAGTCTTAAAAGGGTTGCATTATCTGAGTTTATTCATAAAAAGGGAAAATGACTGAATGAATGCTTTATTTCAAACATGTGCTAGTAACACATAAAAAACAACAACAAAAATCAAAACAGACAAAAATATAGAAACATAAAACAAACATGTAAACAAATGAGAACAGTTTAACAATATAATCTCAACATGTCCAAAAAGGAGTGAGATGAAACGAAAAAAAAGAGCAGCATAGATGGAGGAGCATTATACTCAGTTACCAGACAGTCTGGTACGATACATATCTATGATAAATGAAATAAACAGACTAAATAAACAATATGCAAATCATTGTGAGAGTACCCGATGATTAAAGCCCATGTTTGTACCGTGTTTTGAACATCACCCTTGGACATCGCTTGAGTTCCACTCCCAGTCCGTTCCACAACCTCACTCCACAAACAGAAACAACAAAACTTTTCATACGTGCCTGACGCTGTTTTAGGTGTAACCCACCCCACCCCCCTCTCTGTTAAAAAACTGGTTTTGAATATTTCCAGGAAGCAGATTGTGTATTACTTTGTATATGATTTGTGCAGTTTGAAAGTTAACAATATCAGCCAATTTTTACGTTCTTGTTAACCAGCACCATGATTCTTATTGCTCTTTTCTGTAGTCTGGATAGCGATTCTATTGTACATCTGTAAGTATTGTCCCAAATCTCTGCACAGTCATGTAAATATGGTAAAATGAGGCCAGCACGTCCATGTGGGGCCCATAATGGGTACATTTTGGCTGTGAGGGACCCAAGTAGGTTTGTCCACAGTTTCCATGATGGCCTGACCTGTGTTTGCCCATATGGGTTTTCACATATGACTCCCATGTAACTTAAACTATGAGATCTGCAAATTTGCCCAGTTCAAACCCATTCCCATTCAAACAGTTACAGGCTATATGGGCAAACACAGGTGGGTTTACCATGGAAACCGTGGACAAACCCACTTGGGTCCCTCATATGCAGCCAAAATAAACTCTTATGGGCCCCACATGGACCTGCTGGCTGGATGCGGAGTGACTTGTGGTCCAGCTTTTGCTTTACTTTGAAAAATGCCTCGACAGCTTGCTTTGCAGATAGCTTCCAATTGATTTTTTCATCATTTGTTACACCAAAGAAACTTGTTTTCAGAAACTCTTTCAATGTCCATTCCGTCTACTTGTAAGTGTACTTGTGAATTCTTATTACATGTGCTGAATAACATGAATTTGGTTTTATTTAAGTTTAATGATACTTTCTTTTTGTCAAACCACTGTTTTCACATTTTAGTTGTGATCTTCAATTCATATGAATTCCCCCAGAATGAAAAATACAAGTGTCATCAGTGAATAATACTAATTTTGATATCTTAAAAACTTTGCAAATATTATTTATATAAAATACAAATGGTGAAATAAATTATTAGTACATGTGTGGACGTACAATTGTTACCAGTATTGGCTCAAACTAGTCTGTTCATCTACAGTCATCCTCAAAATTATTCATACCCTCCACCCAAAGAGGGAAAAAAAATCAACTTTCAGTCAAATAAGTTGAAATTGACAAAAGTAATAATAAATAAAAAGTCTATGAAAACCATGGCCCCTGATTTTAAATTGTGGTTCAACAGAAATATTATAAACAAACACAAAAAATAAAACAAGTAAACAAGCATGATGGGGCTCCGAAACTCAAATTTTGTTGAGCAACACTTTGAGGCAATCACTGCAATCAGGTGTTTTCTGTAGCATTCAAAAAGACTTCTACACCTGTTCACAGGTATTAATCTGTCAGGGAGAGTTTTGTTTGTTAGCTTTTTTAAAATTATTATTTTCAACCACATTTCAAAAGCAATATTTCATATCACTAAATTATAATTTTGTAATTTTTTATTTATTATGAGTTTCCTGTTATATGAATAACTGTAATGAATTTAGTGTTGCTTTAATTGGAGGGTATTAACAATTTCGAGGACGACTGTAAATGTTTAAATAGCCCGTTCTCCAAAAGCATCAATCACCCAAATATCACAGCACATGCAGAAAATCTTCAGCAGAAACAATCTGTTCTGTTTTTGTTCAGTCGAGCAGCAGACCCCGTGATCACTACTGCTCATTGGACAGGTGGGATCAGGCCACGCAGAGCCTGGCAGAGCATCATTACCATAACGCTGCACTCAGGAAGCTGCTGCTCACCTTTTCATCACTGCCATGGCAACAGCAAATCCTAAAAAAGCACTCTTTCATAGAGCTCTCTTAAAAAGTGAAACATGTGGTAAATAAACCAAAAGCATGAGCAACAATAAATCAAAGCTTTCAATAGCTTTATCATATGATTTCTTATGAGTTACATTTTACTTCAGAGCCAAAGTGACTGCTTGCATCGATATGAACTACACCCTCTAGATGGCGCTGCACTGCTGCAGCTTGTGGAGAAGCTCAGAGAGATCTGAGAGGATTCAACAGCTGGCTGTGTGAATACATTAGCCTGGTTTCAGTCCTTAGACCTGCTTCTAGTCTGTGCCAGTGTTCTTCAGGGAGTCTCTGGGAAGTTCAAGCAACAAAGAAGGCTGTTTTCAGCCTCATCATCCGGCAACTAAAGTTGCTGCAACATGGAGGCACTTTGTTCTGCAGTACTGCTGATGTTTCCGACACAAGTGGAGAGATAATGTGGAAATTTAGAGCTGTTTTAGTAAATCTCATCACCCACGTCCCAGTGCAGAAGACTCGCGGTCATACTTTATATTTTATATAAACGGCAATGATATTAATCAGTTCACAAAACAAGTTTTATGCTGTTAAGTGTTTTGGTTGCTCTATTCTGGGCAGATGTCACCAGGTTGAGGTGAAGTGGACCCTGAGCAGGTCACCAGTCCATCACAGAGGCTGCCAGCATGCACGCTAACACCCATGCCTATAGAAACGCCAATCAATCTGACATGCATGCCTTAATGAAGAGAAGTGAGACCCCAGAGTGAAGCCATGCAGGTGGAGGAAGTATATCTGCACAGGGGGACGTCCCAGCAGAGCTTAAACCAGGTATCCTCCTGTGTCCAGTTTTTTTCCATTACCACATAACAACAATTAAATGAACGAATTCCTTATTTTGTTAAAGTGCAATTATGATAATGCAGTTATATCACATCTACCGCAGTGGAAAATTAAATCTCATCCACACATATTCATTAGACCACAAATAACTTTGAACAGCAGATTAGAGGAATCACTCACTAGCATGTTAAGATATTCTAGTTGAATTTTCATTCACAAAAAGGATATTAGTTCACAATCCATTAAAACCCAGTTAAAAAAACATCATTCTAATAAAAATAAAACCAGAGTGCAGTGATTTGCAAAACTCATAAACTAACTTTCTGATCATAATTAATCATTGAAAGTGAAACATTTGACTATTTCATTAAGCAGCATACATGAATGAGGTTATTTTGAGTTTGAGGGCAGCAACAAGTCTCAAATGTTACAAATGTGTGCCATGCTGGAAAAGTCATCTGACTGGGAGCAGATGTTGCTCACATTGACCTATAAACCATCAAACATACTGTTTTTTTAAAAGTCTGTGCTGATAATAAGCTGGACAGTCCCTCTCCTCTTTACACATTTTAAATATAGATTTTTGACCAGAGAAATTTTCCATTTAGCCTCATCCCATTTCAATTAAGCTTTGGTCCAGAGAAGATGCTCACATGACTACAGAGCTTAAACCTGGAGTTTGCACCGTGAACTCTGTTTACAGAGATTTCTGGAAATGTTCCTGCAGTGATTTCCATGACAGAGTTATGACTGTTTTTGATGCAGAGCTATCTGTGAGCCTGGAGATGACGGGAAACCAAAACTTCTTTTGCACAAAATGATCCTTAGGATCTTTGGTGATATGTGCTGCAGATGATGAAATATTCAGTCTTTGCAATTGTCCATTGATGTTTATTATGATGTTGCTCCACAAGTTTTTCCACAGAACTTCTGTAATGCAGAGAGACTCTGCCTCTCTAAGGTGCTCTTTTTATCACATTCATAAATGAACCTAATTAGTAACAACCATTTCTCCACCTGCTTCATTTTATTGCTACATTTGCAGCCCATTTATTTAATCTTTTTAAAATGGTTTCCGTCATTATCTTCAACAGGAGTTCATATTTTCTATGAAATAGTGAGGTGTCTCACTTTCAATATTTGACGTTTCCTCGTTTAAATTGCAAATTAAATATTGTTGAGCCTGTATGTAACTGCACTCTGTTTTTATTCTAATTACATGCATTTAATTCACACAGTGTCCCAGCCTCTGAGCTCAGGCTCTGTAGCTTTTTTATTATCATTTGTATGTTAACACTTTATAGCAGGTGAAACAGAACAGGAGGGAAGTTTAAAGCCTCATGTATCATAATTGAAGTCCTACTCCAACAATTATCGTAACATAAATCCTCATCAGAGCTCCTCAAAATGACATTTTGAATTTGTTTCAATTGAATGAAATATATTTGTCTAAAAATGACCTGGGGCATGACTTCGTCTTTCATTGTTAGTCAACTGGGTTACGTATGAATATGTCTATATGGACCTGCATGTCAGGAGATGACAGTCCTCTTCTTCTTAACTTTTCTTTTTGTGCTCTGTTTACACTTATAATCTTGAGGTAATTTAGCTGTAAATGTTTGAACTTGAGAGCAATTCTCAAGATAAGGAAACTAAATTATACAAGTTGCGTGCAAGTAGAAGTATAAAATAAAATTTAGTCTCCATGTATTTACAGTATATTGTAAGTATATGGTCACTTTCTCCAGTTCTATAGTTGCACCGTAACTGGTCTGTGAACACATAACATGTCCTCCATGAATAAAAAAGCGTGAAAAGCTTGAGTTTAAACAGGGGATACATTTCCAACTAAATTCTGTGTGCCATTCTAACAAATGTACAAGTAGATGGTTATGACAAAAAGAAACTGGTCCTCCAGGAGAGCAGCTGACGTAAAAACCCACTTTCAGACGAAATGTATCTTTTATTTATCATTTTGTGTCCGAGCTCATGTTATGAAGCTTTCCTGCAGCCAGATGTGCATCTCAGTGCAACGACTATGCTGGAAACAGACCAGGTCAGAGCAGTAACATGGCATCTGACACACTGACCCAGTAAGCCGACAGATGTGAAACTGTGCTGGAAAACCACAGAGTTGACCGCTGACCTCCGGGCAGTCACTTAATCTGCACATAAATTCCTCAGATCCCAGATTATAAGCAGCAGAGGACAAATGAGGAGGGGAAAAGTCTGACCACCGTGACAGCGTTCAGTATAGAGACGTGCCGTTTCACAGTTTTTAAAAAAGCTTTCACACCCAGATTCCCTCTAAACCGGCCAAACCTGACTCAACTAAAGGGTCTGAGGGGGCTCAACCTTGAATCAAGCCACTGCATCCTTGTGCTATTTTCTAGAGCAGATTCCCATGGTAACAACACACGGAGTTTCAATTTGCATGTCACTCTAGTTGTCATAGCAACCAGCGAGAAGTGGCACCGATAGAGCTGAAACTTGTGGTCTCAATGCTTCTGGTATTTTCCTGAGTCACCATCACAGTGCACTGCCTGCTCTGGACTCAGGGAGGATGGGCCACCTGATGTTCAACCAGTTGCATAACAAATCCTGCAAAGTGGCGATACGTGACAATCAGAACGCTGCACCCTGGAGCAACACCTTGTTCTGATGGGACGCAGACTGTGTGCCGATGGCTGGACAGATGCCCAGGGAATGGGTTCAATAGTGTCAGCAAGCTGAAAAAGGAGGAAGGACACCGAGTCTTATGTGAGTCTAAAGTAGGTACGCTTTCTAATGAGGCCACAGACAAAAAAGGGGGCAAAATTTATCCTTTAGTCATTTAAAAATCTTTATATTACACCTTAAAGTGCTGCAAAAAGAAGAATTACTCTTTTATTCCAGCTTCAAATAAGCACCACTGATGAATCAGTGGAGCCTGATGTCGGCGTTTAATTTAGTCTGTTCAGTTAAATTGACCATGGCCATAAAACATGGAGACATTTGCTGCGGGAGCCAGTGCATGTCCAGCCTTCCCAGAGCACGCGAGGTAATGTCATTACAGAAAGGTCCCCTTCCTGCTGGTTCACGCTGATCAGATTAGGCCTGGGGAGACTGGCTGTCCTGACACAGAGACCAGCACGAATGCACCGACTGGATCGATTACAATGCAAACTCAATACACTGGATATGATTCACAGATTTATCAACCAGTATTACAGGTTCAATCAGGCGCGTAAACACACACATAGACTGACAGGAGTAGTAGCTGGGGGGGGGGGGGGGGGGTCCAGGATAAGAAGATGTGGGAAGAATTTTATTATTATTATTATTTTGTTTCTATTTTATGAATATTTTAGTAACTATTCATTAATTAGAGTGCAGATTGGAGTCTTTTTGGTTCCTGACAACATGCGTGCTGCAAGACTATTAGTACGGATTACCGCTAATCCCCTGTTGTATCTTAACCCATGTATTACATCACTTCCTGTTAAGAGTCCTGCCTTCAAGGTCAGTGCACTGCAGCCACCTGAGGAGTATTAAAACCTGACCCTTGAGTTCTTAAGAAGGGAAAATATTAGTTAGATAGCCCTTGGATGGATTTATTCACTCATAAATTCATCATTTAAAAAGCTGAACAAACATTCATGTTCTTTATCACTTACTCTAATTCAGGGTGACAGCAAAGCTGGAGCCTATCCCAGCATTAGCAGGCGAGAGGAAGGGTACACCTGGACCGGTCGCCAGGCTGTCGCAGGGTCAAGACAGAGAGACAAACAAACACTCACACTCACTCCCAGGGAGAATCAGCGACCAGTTATCCTAACGTGCATGTCTTTAAACAATAGGAGGAAGCTGGGGTACTTGGAGGGGACCCATGCATACACAGGGAGAACATGCAAACTCCACACAGAAAGGCCACTGTTGGACAACTTTAGATATTCCATGCCTTCTGTGATCCATTATGACTATTTAGACAGGTATTTCTCAATCCTGGTCCTCAGGGACCAATTTTATTTTTGTACACTTGGCCATCAATAGTATTGGACATAGCCCTAATACAATTCAGACACATGCTCAGGGGCGTCTCCAGCCTTTAAGGACAACCTGAGCTTAGCCCGGAGTTGCACCTGGTGTAAATTTGGAAAAATTAGACGAGCTTTTCTCTTGTCTTTCGCTACAAAAATGTCTTTTAGAAGGCAATAATAGACATAATGGGGTGGATAAATTCTCATTTTAATTAAAAAATTTAATTAACCACAAAATCAACAATGAAATGTCGACCATTATGTTGCTAAAACACATTCGCTGCACTCGTGCATAACAGTTTATACAGTATTCACCTTTTGTCTTCTCTTTGACTCATCACTGACCTTCCTCATCATCACATGTTCTCTTCTCACCTGCTCTTCTTATCTCATTATTTGCTCTTCTTCCCAATTTGTTCTCCCTCTCTCCTATTTGTTCTCTTCTCCTCATCACTTGTTCTCCTTTTCTCCTACTCATTTGTTCTCTTCTCCTCATTTGTTCTCATTTTCTCCTCATTTATTCATTTATAGGTTTCACAAATCAGAAAGTGCTTTGATTAACCTACAGTCCATAAAGAACATCTGAGTCCAGGTTTGAAAAGTCTACGTGTTGTAGTTTTTACACAGGACCTCATTACAGTTTTTCTCAATTGCTAAAACACAATTTTTGAAATGTCCCCTCAGTTTTTCACAACTTTAAACACTAAACCCCAAACTCAAACTACTTTCCCAAAACCTCTTTTCTTCTGAAAAGGGAGTCTGACTCAAAACAGCATCACCTGGCCTCAAAAAGAGACACTATTGTCAAATCATGCCCCAAGCACAGCAAAATGTAAAACACTACAGAGCAATCAGGAAACACTAGAAGGAAAAAAGGAAAACAGAGTTCTCAGAACATCATGCTGTCAAAATGTATGTTTTTTTATTTATTTACATCAGGCCAAATGCATCATGTCACAACACAGAGAACTCATAACATAAAGTACTAGAGCGCAGACCTCTGCCAAGCAGAACTCGCAATGATAAAGAATCCTTCAAAAAATTCATGGATCCAGAAGGTGATCTGGATCACCACCAAAATGTAAGGGGTTTGTTCTTGGGCTGAGGCTCATGACTGGTGAAAATTTCAGGTCAATCCGTCCAGAACTTTTTCCGTAAAGTTGCTGACAGACAGATAAACAAACCAACGCATCAAAAACATAACCTCCTTGGACTGTAGCATGGCAGATCACAGTTGCACGGATTTCACCTGAAATGAAGGCTCTGCGTCGGACCTGATTTTGTCCCCTTATGTCCTCACCCTTGACCACCTCTTATGCGTACTCTTCCTCTCTGATTTCCTTTATCCATCGCAAAATCTTGACCTCCCACAGCTTCCTCAACTGGTTTATATTGGTTCCCTCATCAGCCAAAGGTGAAACCAATTTTGAGTCACTGTGTTTACCTGCTGACACCTGTGTCTTAGTTGTGATCAAAGTGTGCAACATGTGTTTACCATTTTGCACAGCAAGTGCATCACAATGCAAATGTGTTTGCAAACAGTGTCTAACGATGTGAAAGGTGCTTTCGGTTTTGATCACAAGAGGACCGATTTAATACCTTGGTTTAGGCTTCTGAAAAATTGGCTTTGAGAATGAGATTTAGTGTTTTAGCAACTGAGAAAAACTGTAAATTGTCAGTAGAAAATTATTTGAGTGGAATTGCCCTTTAAGCCAAAATCGAAACAGAATCTGGGAAAAGGAGGTGCTGCTAACTTCAGCCTCGTTTTTTATGTTGGGAGGGTTTCATGTTGACTCTTTCATATTGTTTTTAACGAGAAAAGAGTCAACACTGATATTTTACCTTTTACCTTTCTGCTGAAAAGCTGAGGAGTTGTAACTGCTGCTTTCTCTGATATTTTCTGTCCATCTCAGCTCTCCTCTGCCAATAGATACTTTAATTTGACTGCTGCTCTCCTCTGCACATGCGCACACGGAGCTGACAAACTTACTTTAGCTTCATCCAACATAAAAAATGGGGGGCCAATCGGACCTTGGACTTCACACACACGCTCGCTCACACACCACACCAAGCTAGGCTGAACGGTTGCGCATTCATGGTGCGTTTAAGTGCTGGCAGAAAGCTGGGTCATTTGGATTTTCTTTGGATTTTTCGTTCAGGAAAAGGTGGCGAAATGGTAAATTTCGGGGCTAGACTCAAAACATCTGGGGCTGAAGCCCCGGGAAAATTGGCTGGCGATGCCACTGCTCATGCTATAAAATGAAAAATAAAAGAATGAACATATAAGTTGAAAAAGGAGGGAGAATTTACATAAAATAAATGGGGAAAAAAGAATAATTATCATAATCACAATTAGGTAGGGCATAATACAAGTACAAAACAATACAACTGAAAATCTTCCAGGAATAAATCATATATCTTACATACTGTATTTGAGGTCTATGATTTCCCAAACAAAACTTCAACCCTTTAACTGCACATTCACTCCCAATTATACATATTACCTATAATCAGGAGAGGTGAGGTACATGTGAATCTGTTGGTACGTGGGGAAAAGACTGATAGAATAATATATAGGAAGGGAGTTTCTACAATGGCCAGTAGCCCTGCAGGTTTTCAAGGTGTGTATATTTTAAAGGAGTGATGACATAGCAGTAAAAACTAGTTCATGTTGTTGGCATTGCTGCATATGTCAAATCTCCAAAGAAATAAAACAGCATTTTTTACAGCGGGGGATTGTTTTGAAACGCCAGACCTCACTTCCTCAGTAACAGAGTTGGCAGAGTTGGTAATGATACGCAGCTTTACCCGGAGACCATGTTGACTTCATTTTGATTGGCTATACCTTATTTGGCTATGACCTTATTTGGAGAATCTGGGTCAAGCTGCGGCCGGAGTTTGCTAAAGGCTAACTGCTAGCAACATGGGCACTTCAGATAGTGAGCTACGTTTATCAGACAAGACAGCATTTAGAAAATAAATAAACTTACAGGTAATGACAAGGTTGTGGTCGCCTCCCTCAGTGTTGCTGCAGAAGTTTGCTTTTAAATCCATTTGTTTAAAAAACCCAGACCTGACTGCACAGAAGTTACTCAGCTCCACTCACACAGTTGAATCATACAGGGAGGGGGTGCGAGCGAAGCGGAGGGTGGGGGGTAGTAGTACTAGTACTAGTAGTAGTACTACCCCCCACCCTCCGCTTTGCTCACTGCAACTTCTTATCAGCAACATCCAAACAAACAAAAGCTTGAAATATATTGATTCACATATTTGTTTAAATAATATGTAAATTGCACCTTTTAAGTTGAATTACAGAAGTACATGAACTTTTTCAGGATATTCTAATTTTTTGGGTAGTACTATATACATATAAAGCCAGTGAACTGGTAGTAAACAGAAATTCCAGTAATTATAATTAACAACACAAATTGTCCTTTTTGTATCTATATTATGAACAGCTAAATAGGGATAAAATTTATAGATGAACTGTTTATAGTCTTCAGCCATGGTTAAGAAAATGCATAGAAATGTAAAAAAAAAAAAAAAAAAAGGCAAAACTTCTACTATTTCAATTGCTCTATCTCACTATATCCAACACATCCGTCATTTAATGGTGTACATGGTGCATTTATTGACTTTTAAGATAACAGTGAAATAATCATTATCAACAGTTTTATGGATGAACTATACTAACATTTTAACTTTGTAGCCTACATTTAAATTGTTTCTACAGCTTTGAACGTTGTCTACTATTGACTTAACTTTACGTTTTTCCCACTCTATCCAAGCCAGCCTGTTTTTAAACTCCCTCACCTGACCCTCACTCCACCAGGCTGGCCAGGTTCAGTTGTCATCTACAACGCACGCACATGCATTGTGCATGTGGCGCATTTTTCTCAGCTGACTAGCGTTTTCGGGTTGTTTAACCTCACTGCTTCCTTAAGGCTGGTTTTTATCGTAGGGCGCGGACTTAGTTGTTAACGTGAGGTTCACGCTTTACAGAAGCCCCTGTTCGGTCCAGAAGTGCCGCTTCCTGACACAGAAAAAGGTGAATTTCTGAATGGGAAAGTTCTGCCACAAAACCATTCTGATACGTATCCGTGCCCATTTGCCAGTGGTTATACGGTAATTTAGGAATTTTCTAGTGAGTATACGGCGTATACCTGTGTATCACATGGACTACACCATTGACTGTGGGTAATTTTATAGGGCCCTATGTAGGGAACAGGGTGGACATTCAGACACAGAGAAAGACAGGAAACAAAGGAACTGGCTTAAGCTCAGAAAGTAGTGGAGTTTTGCATATAGCTCCTTCAGGTGTGTTGGAGAAATGTGCATCTACAGTAAGAGACTTCCCACTGACCCATAAGAACTTGTCCAAAGGCTTATAAACTTCTGTTTCTTGGATCTTGAAAACATTTGTCATCCAAAAAGCATTTTCAGGTTAGAGCTGTAGGGACTTTGCCTCAGACAGATCTCACCCAACCAAAAAGGGAAGGCCAAAGTATTCAACTGTGCCATTTCTCAACAACAGCAACCAGTGGTTGACATCATCACCTTCACTGGACCTGCGATCAAGAATAACAACATAGCTGGAGAAGCCCTACAAACTCCTCCTTGAATCTTACACCTCAGGTAAGGAGGGCACTGACAACTCTCAGGAAGTAGAGACCAGAACATCATGAACCAAAAAAGAGAAGCTGCCTTGGACTAAAGCTCTTATGATCACTGTGACCTGGATGAGTGAAAGAATCTACACCAACATGGTTCCACTGTAACATCATGAGTCTTTTAATGGCTAATACACACTAAAAACTCATGGGTTATGGGTTATTTTTGACCCACTGCTGAGTTAAAAAGGGGCCAACTGATTTCTGGGTTACTTCGCCCCAGATTTCTTTTTTTTTTTTTTTACCCAACTTTCGGGTTGAATATTTGACCCAGATGTTGGATCATATTAATGTTGGGTTATTTTAACCCGGAAGTTGGGTCAACAGCCCAAATGTCTGGGTTGAAATGATCGGAAATTAGTTGGTCCCATTTTGACCCAGCAGTTTGACCCAGGAGTTTTTAGTGTGTAAAGAGTGGCAAGCTAGCATCTTCCACTTAGGATTGCCCAGAGGCAGCCTGTGTGAAACAGTAAAGGTGGATAAATCTCAGGTTCCTATAGATCAGAGGAAGTAAATGGATAAATGTTACTTATGTGTAGGGATGCACGATATTGGAATTTTGGCCGATATCCGATATGCAGATACTTTAAAACTCATGTGGCTGGTAACCAATATCGATACTGATATTAAAGCTGATATTAAAATAGCAGTTGCACTTGGAAAAATAGGGGTGGGAAAAAATATTGATACACTGAAATATTGGGATATTTTCATATGAAAATATCATCATCATCATCATCATTTTCTGAACTGCTTATCCAGTTCAGGGTCGCAGGGGTTGCTGGAGTCGATCCCAGCTATTATCAGGCGAGAGGCGGGGTACACCCTGGGACAGGTCGCCAGTCTGTTGCAGGGCCACATATGAAAATATCAAAAGGATATTTAAAAATGCGCTATCAATCTATGTTACTCACAAAATCTCAAGAGATTTAATCGTTCTGTTACAAAATCTCACAATATTTTGTGAATTCTCATGACATTTTTTAACAGAACGCTGAAATATCGCAAGATTTCGGTGGTAAAATAGATCGATACTGCGTTTTTAAATGTCAATATGTCAGCATATGAAAATATTGCGATATTTTGTGATTTCTCGCGAGATTTTGTAACAGAAAGATTGAATATCGCAAGAATTCGTTAGTATTCGCTAGTTCCCACCACAAGTCTTTAGAAGTTTTTTAGTATGTAAAAAAAGAAGTTTTTGTTTTTTTTTAGACTTTAGAAACAGCAGGCTGATGGGTTAAATATGGGTTAAATATCGGTGGGGTGGCCGATGTCCGATACTCAGTTTTAAGGGCGATGTAGCCCGATACCGATAGGGGGCCGATTACATCCTGCATCCCTACTTATGTGTTTTTACTTTTAGTATTGGTGCAGGAGACTGATGATGGTGTGATCCTGGGTAAGAAAGAGTTTCACTTTCCTGTGTACTGAACTGTGCTACAAGTTCCTGCCCGTGTTGTCGACCATGAGAGTCTATCTGCATGATTTTGGTAGCTACAGTATGCATACATCGCCAAACACTGGTGCTGATACTGCATGCCACATAAGCAACTCGGTTGTTGCTAAGCAGCAAACACAACATCCCACTACATTCGATCAGTAGATATAAACTTGAGCTGCACAAATAATCGTTAAAAAAATCGCAATCTTGATTCACACATACATGTGGTCTCATTTCTACCCACAATGATTCTGAAGCATTTTTAATCACAAGCTAATCATGAGCTGCATCACAAATAAAAGTTTCCATTCTTCCCGAATTTTTTCAAGCGCCCTCAAATGCAGCACCACCGTTGCCTCCCCACCCCCTAACCAATGGTAAAGAACTACAACTACTGTAAGCATCTGCCAAAGAAGTGCTCCAACAAAGCTCTTGTGCAAACACATGCTTTATTTTGAACCACCTTTTGAATAAGTTGTTTTGTTAAAGTTTATTTGTGCAATAAACATTTTGTGGAAAAAAAAAATCTTGCCAGAGAATCATGATCTCAAGTTTAAGCAAAAGAAATTGATTCACATTTTTCCCAGAATCGTGCAGCCCTAATTTAAACCACTCCTCTCAGTTTCCAAACAGTTCCTATTCTTACCTTTAACACATCATTTTCTACTTTATGTATTACCGTATTTTCCGGACTATACAGTAAGTTGCACTTTTTTTATAGTTTGGCAGCTTGTGCGACTTATAGTCCAGTGTGACATATATGAAAATATATACAATTTCACTTACTTTTAAGTATCAATGCATATTGACTGTCATGATCCAAGGAGTAAATATTGCTGTGTAATGTAACTATACTCTGCTCCTACGGCAAAAATCCCTAAATAGCCTCATCTCAGTGAGAGGAGTTTGTTTTGGACATCTGTCAGTGGAACAAATCCTCAAAAAACATGTTTATCCTTCTTGGTTATGATGTTCATGATCATTTACAGGCATTAACTTAGGAATTGGAAGAAGGATATGAAAAATCCAAAAATCACCCTATTTTAAATAAATAAATACAACTTATAGTCCGGTGAGACTGATATATGTTTTTTTCCTGTTCATGATGCATTTTTTGACTGATGCGACTTATACTCAGGAGCGACTTATTGTCCGAAAAAATACGGAGTTAAGATTCAGTAATTCAGAGTGACCTACAGTGGTTTGTGTATAAATGATGCTGTTGATCAGCCAGTACACTCTCAAAAAATAGAGGTACGAGACATGTACATTTCTGTACCTGTAGGGCCATTTTTTTAAAACAAATGTTCTCTCAAAAGTACAATATTGGTCTTTATGAGGCCAGACGTGTACCTATATACTATAAAAAAAGGGTCCAAAGTAATATAAAGTACAAATTTGTACCATTTCAACCCAAAGGGTACCCTGTGCGTAGCTTGTACAATAACTATAAATAGCAGTCCTTTTAAACAGTAGTATAATTATAGTTTTTATTTAATGATTGTCATAATAATCATAGTAATCATAGTAATTATTATACATATAATTATATATGTGTTTGGCCTTATATTTATATGATAATCATTCATTTATTATTTGCATCTTTGATTGTTGTCATAATCTCTATTTTATTGACTATTGTTCATCGTTTTTAATTGGTTTAATTGTACTTTAACTGACACAGCTTGATAAGGAACAAAAACCGACCAGAACTGAAGGGTACAGAAATGTCTTTCAAAAAGGAACACCACCAGCGTCAAGCGTTTGTACCCTTTGAAGCACAAACTGGTACCTCTATTTTTGAGTGTGTAGTGTGGTTCTGTGTCCTTGCAGAGGCAAGCCGGTGCAGCAATAACAAACTTGTTATCACTTAGTGGGCCACATAGGACCAAGTGCAATAATACCATGGTTATGAAGAAAGTTAGCATGAGACCATATACCGTAGGTTCCCTTTGATAATAATACGATTGTTCCACTTAGAGAGTGAGGAGAAACAGGAAGGGCAGCTAGCAGGAGGCCTCTGGTGGCTCCACCGCTGCAGGGTTTCCTCAGGGTAGTCTCACATTCAGTCGGAGTTGTAAACAGCTAATATTACTTAGTCACAGCCAATTGCTTAGTAATGAGCTCAGACAGAGAGGGAGATGAGGAGAAGAAAGACAGAGGGAAAAAAAAATAAAATGACAGAAAGCATGAGCACTGAGGCTGACCTCATTTAGCTCATTACCCAGCAGGTTTCCCCTCATCTGCCCAACGCACTGAATCATGAGATGCCAATCGATGCATTCAATTAGGTCTCATGAATTTCACTGAGTTACAAAGACCAAAAAGTGTGCTGTTCCCCCTAAAACACAGCACAGAACACTCTCAGGGGATATCATTATAGATTATACAGGCGGCTTTCAGTTGAATTAAATGTAGTTTAATTATCTTAAGTGGCTGCTTTTGCAGCCGTCCTCGTCTAAAGAAACCGGCGCAGTCTTTGATTGCTGCGTGATGATGGTTAGGGACCTCACTGGATCTGATTGAGATGGAAAAGAGAAGCTGCAGGAAGTAATCTGAGGGTTAAAAATCCATCTTGAAGAATCTCCTCTGTGAGCAGCAGGTGCCAGGCAGCAGATCATATCATCCCCCAGGAGGGGGGCACACACAACATGATACAGCTCTGAGGTATCCTAAAATGCAGCCAGGCTGCTTTAGCTCGTCTTTGCACTGATTTTTCTCAGTGTGCTTCGTGTTCCTCAGATAAAACACACAGCATTATTCTGCTCATCCTTATGAAATCACTGTCGGACATTAGAAATGACTCTGTGTGGTCACAATGATGAAACACTGCTGCACAAGCAGATAAAAGTTAGCTTAAAAATGCCATTGCAGTGCTTCTATATTAGCATATTCTGCATCTGTATTTGCATCTAAAATAAGTGTCCCTGTTTTGGTGTGAGTTGACCACACTGAGAAGCTGCACTGAGCTCCTTAGGAAGGATTAATCCGTTGTAGCTACAAACGTTTGCACTGTCAATACCTTCAATCTCCCCCTGCAGCCCGTTTCTGCTCATCCTGATGAAAGTCAGCTATCTCCAATCAGGATATACTGAAGCTTGAACTTTTAACCTGAACCCCGAGCACTGCTGCGTGGTTTTATTTATCAATATGTCCACCCATCTGTCCCAGAGCCTCTTTCAAGGCGTATTCTCCTCCGTTAGTCTTAATAAGTGCACCTAAATTACCTGTCAATATGCAGAGTGCTATTGCATAAGTGTGCAGTCCAATCGTTGTAAATGATTTAACAGAGGAGCCGGAAGCTTCACTTTTATATTGATGAGCTGGCATAATTCAGGTGAAATGAGACAGACAGGCTGAGCGGAGGGGGCGGGGGGAATCCACCCTGAGGGGTGATGAATCCTCACTTGGCTGAGCACCTTATGTCATGCCAGCCAGGCAAACATGAATTGGAGTGAGTGGCCGTTACCGATGAGTCTTGGTTGGGTGGAAGGGCTTTTAAAACAGCATTAGGACCATGTGACACAATGACTCAAAGCCCAGACTAATTAAATCATCTGCGCAGGTTGGCCCCGGTGGCTTAAAGCACAACATCTTAAGCACAAACCCACACATGGACCAGAGACTGCTCCTCACCCTGTTGAGTTGCTCCAGCAGTCTGTGGTTCTGTTCAGAGAGCTCCCTGATGGCCTTGGTCTTGTCCCTGTCAGCCTCTCTCAGCTGGACTTGGTGGCGCTCCAGCTCACCCTGCAGCTGCTGGACGTCCGTCTCCAGCTCGGCCACGCGGCCCTCCCACTCCCCTTCCCGACTCTCCAGACGCCGTCGTAACTCGTGTTTCTCTTGCTCCAAGTGCTGGATGAGGACGAAGGGAGATAAAGTTCAAATCTGCATCACATGTCAAAGAAAAGGCACCAGAGAAGTTGCACTATTTTCTTATTGTTATTGAATGTTGTCCCTTTTTTCTTGGCAAAAAGAAACACATTTGATGGAGAAATGATAATATAGTGGGTCATTAACATGAAAACATATTAATAAAGAAAAAAAGTGTTAAAAATTGAGATATTAAGACAAAAATACCCCCCTAATGCATTCAGTGACTGAATATAACTAAGTTATATTTTAACACTGCAAAAACTCAAATCTTAGCCAGAACATTTTTCTAATTTCTAATCAAAATATCTCTTCACACTCAAAATAAGACAAAATTACTTAAAGAGAAACAGACAAACATTTCAGTGAGAAATAGGAACTTGTTTTAAGGCAATGAATCTTATTTCAAGAAATCAAGAAAATTTTGCTTGCTCCATTGGCAGGTTTTTTTTTTTTTTACTGCTTATTACAAGAAAAAAAAAATCTTGGCCACTCTTAAAATAAGTAAAATAAGATGCAAAAAGCAAGCAAACAAGCAAATTGATGACATTTCTTGAAATAAGATGCATTGCCTTAAAAGAAGTTTCTAATTCTCACTGAAATGTTTCTCTTTAAGTAATTTTGTCTTATTTTGAGTGTGGCTAGATATTTTGACTAGAAATTAGAAAAACATACTTGCTAAGATTTAAGTTTTTGCAGTGAATCTATTAATTCCTTGTTTATGTCGTGGCTATTATAGAAAACAAGCTTCTTTTGATTGCCTAAACTGTATTAAATAGTGAACAGAAGCACTCCACCACCAGTGCCATGGGGGTTGTTGTTGTTGTGGCTAAGTCAAGGCCTAAACCAGCTGGCATCTGTGTGGCCACTATTTCCTCTTTGGATAAAGGCCAACACAAAAAGAGAGACCAAAAAACATCAAAACAAGAACACAAAATGCTGTAATGTCAAGACCTATCAGGATGGGACATCAAGAAACATCATTAATGACAAGAAGAGCTTGCATCAGCTTACGTCTTTGAGCTCCAACATAAGGATGAATATGGATCAAAGGGCTGAACAGATGCCTGACAGATACATTATGCCCTGGACACCAGAGGGATTAGTCTTTGTGGCTTTTTTTTAAGGCGATGTGCTGGCTTGTGTACAACAATTTGAAAAAGGCCTGAACAAAAGCTCTGCCCTCACTGTAAACATGATGTGAGGAAAAACTCAAAGGCTGTTGGCCTGGATATGTGTCTTGTAAGAACAGAAACAGGATTTTTAAGATGGTCAACACGTTCAGATTACTCTGTATAACTTTTTTCGGCTAATAAAGCATCAGGTACAACTTGTTTGAGTTTGTTAAAATCACAACGCCCAACGATGACTGAACGATTCTGATGCCGAGACTTGATAAAAGACCAAAACTTCAAGTTTACCTCTAATTTCTCGTTGAGATCTTTGTGCATTTTCTCATATTGCTTGGTCAAGTCTTGGTTTCTTTCAAGCAAAGCTTTGCCGAGTTTAGCAGCTAGAACCAAGTCTTTTTCCTTTTGCCGGAAAAGCAACAGCAAGTCCGCGTTATGTCCCACTGCAGGCGCCTCCAGGTCCGACAGCTCCTCCTCGTCTCGCGGCTCCCCGGTGATCATGGCCAGTTCCTCCTCCAAGGCCATGCCGAGGCCTCCGGAGCCGGCTTGTCGCAGCGGGTGACCCTGGAAGCCGCCGGGCTCCTGGGCGGCGGGGCTGGCCCGCGGCTCCATGCAGTCGCTGTCCAGCTCCAGCGGTGCTGAAACCACGGCGGACGTCTGCAGGTCCAGGCAGAAAGCGGACATCGCCGTCCGGAGGAGGAGAAGCCAACAGATGAGAGCCGACTGACTTCACTCCGGATGAGCCCTACCTGCTCCGACAGGGTTGGGCTGACCGGACCATCCATCCATTTTCCCCTCTCAGTGCACAACCACGTCCAGTTAAGCCAGTAAACTGTTGATTTCCCAGTTTGCTCACGTCCCTCTCCTCCTGTTAACCTCCAGGCAGCGACTCCGGCTCTGATTGAATCCCCGCAAACACCGCCTCCTCTGCAGCTCCACTCGCCGCCTTTTTCTCGCACTGATTCGCGTCTATCCCGGTATGAACCGCCTCGATGAGCGCTTCGCAGCCGTCGGTCGGTCAGGGTCCGCCCCGCCTCGGGGTCCTGGATGCCCCATAATGACTAACCCGTTACACCGCAGGCACTTGCCTGCCAAACACGATGAAGCGCGGCCCCGATGCCTGGCCAACCTCTTTCCCTTCCTGAATGCGCGTTCCCGCCACGTTAATGACGGCAACTGAAACCTGTTACAAAAAGCCCTCTGATTGGCTGAAAATGATAGCGCCATATTTTGGTGCTTCTCACACACATCTGTGGGATCCAGTTAAAGAGCACGTGAGGAGAGAAAATAAGGGCAGGCTGCTGCTGGAAGTGATGCACAAGGAAATAACAAATTTATGATATTGAATATGAATGTTGAAGAGAACATCACCAACAACAATCGTAGAATAAATCACTCTGTTTTCTTTTTGGTTTGTTGAACATTTCTGTGAAAGATGTTGAAATAGGACAGAAAATACATTTATCAAATGAATTAAAATGATAAACAAAGCAAGAGTATGGAGCTACGGAACAGATTAACCCTTTAATAGCTATTGTAAAAGCTAATTTTCAGTGACTAAGAAGTTTATTTTTAGAAACGGTGTAAATAATACCTGAACAATCTGTCTTTGAGTGACAGTAGGTGTTTGCTGCCTACTTTACTGTCTCAAGTTCAGAATTGCTGCCATATTATTAACCGTAATCTCACCCATTTGTTAAAAAAAAATAATTTTAGTGTTCAAGGGAATGAAAAATGCAAATAAACATTTTCTCTTGATTTTTTTTGTAGTGCAAACTAGGGTTAGGGGTAGTTTTCAGTTACAGCCTGAACCACAGTTACTGTATGTGAAGGTTTTTGGATATTTTTCACACACAGTCACACACTGATAACTTTTAATTTTCTAAATCCTCCTTTCAGTGAGTCTCACCTAAAAGTGTTTGGAGTCCATTTGTTGTAAATATAAAGAAAGTGTCCAAATTTCTTAAACATTCATAGAAATTTTGAGAAATTTAACTGCTAAAAGAACATGAGATACGTCAAATTCTCACAAACAAGAAAACAATGGAAGAAAGGAGCTAATTTATGATCAGAAGATAAAAGAAATTAAGATCATTTTAGAGATAAAGTTTAGGTTATTGTGAACGCAGATTAAAGGTTGAGGTTTAAGTGTACTTAGCAGATTAAAATATTATAGTATGTGTGTGGTTGTGAGCTCGGTGGGGGTGGGATGGACATGAGATGCGGGCAGCAGGAGGGGGGGGGGGGGGGGGGGGGCGAGGGTGGGCTTTGGTGATGAATGATTACAAACAAAGCCTTTAGAGCTGATAAACTAAAGGCACAAAAAGAAGTGGGTCACAGCCAGCTTGTCCACCAGAGCCCCCTTCATGGGCTGAGGGGGTCACACGGCAGATCATGGATGATTTCCTCGCAGCACATCAAAATCTCACTGCTTTGATAAAAACCGCTTAACAGTTATCCTTATTAGTGTAATGCCATGAGTTGTTGACAAATGTCAGGAAAAACAACAACAAAAAACATAAAAAAAAAACAAACAAAAACAGCTTTATTCTTATTATTTATCTGATACAAGCACTGATTAGCATGAAAGCAAGGTGAGCATGAGCACATTTTGTTTCAGTTTTAGGGAAAAATGAATATTGTGATAATTGCTGACAGATATGATGATATCTAACCACAGGATCTTTATTATAGTCAATGACGCCCTCTACCGGAGGAAAAAAATACTACATTCTTGTTCCCTGAAAGATGAGTAAATGTTCCCCCTTACCTTAAAGCATGAGCTCTGAAATGTGATCTGGTTTGAGGTGAGTGTTTTAAAAACAGGACTCAGATCCTTTTTCCACGTGTGTGTGGGGTTTTCCTCTTTTACACACAGGAGCTAATCAGTTTTAGATGAACTCCAGCTCCATGTAGACAGCAGCAGTTGGGAATTAACATCTTGAGCAGCATCTTCAAAGAACTGGCTGCTGGGTGGTTATGTAACATCATTTCTTAGTCAGACAGACCTGCTCTGCCGTTTCCCACCTAATGCAAGGTTTGGCTTCATGTTATGTAACAAAACCAGGCTATTTAAACCTCCAGATTGCAGTATTTCTCTCTGGCAGCCCTGCCCTTACATATACATGAGAGAAAAGCCAGGATATAGGGATGAGGCTGGGATGACATGCTGCCAGTGGATGGCAGTGTTCATGTACTCATACTTCTGAGAGGACTTGGAAAGCTTGCTGATGAGATCCTGCTCCATCTGATCACTTGAGTTTTCCCCTGTTGATATGCTTGCCATTGCTGTAAATGTTTAGCATTTACCATCATGTAAAAGAAAACTAAGAATATGGAAAAACTTCCCAGAATGCAAGAATATCACGTTTATACTGTAAAGAATCTGATTCTGAAGGAATCTCTATTATTCCAGTAGCTTGGATTCCCGTGAAAATAGCTTGTAATTTTCCATCTTCAGGTCAGAATTAAGCTGTGATTGGTCTCTGGGAGATACAATACCTAGTTGCTAGGTAACATCAGGATTATGTGCTGAGCTTCAGCCCAGTACAACAAATCACTTTGAAAATGCAGTCCTTTTTCTGAGCAAATGATCATGTCTGCCATGTCACGATCGGCAGAAGCAGCCTCACATTAACTGAACTGACTCGATATCTGTGTCGAGTGTGATGGATTTAGATTGAGTAGCTGGTTTTTGTAGATGAATAACCATGCTGGTTACCCTAACATGTTACATATCAGCTGTGAGGGTGTGAAAAGGTGTCTGGCTGAGTCGTCAGAAACTCCAGCAGCACGCTACATTATGTAATAAGATAAAAATAGATCTGTTTATTAACCGCTGCACATTTTTCCTTCAAGAGGTTTAATGATCAATAAGGAAAGCTCCTCTTTGAAGTCTTCGTTTCTCTCCTTACAGTTATGGATCTTAAGGTTTCTTTAAAAGGCTTTTGGCATTTGTTTTATGCTCTTCCTGTGACGACCTCATCCAGGGTGAAGTCTCTAATTGGAGGCATCCTTCCTGGATGTGTGTTAGTCCAGACACACATTTCTCTGCAGATTTCAGCAGCAGATCTGCTTCAGTGAGTCAAAGATTTCATGTTATTCCTGAGATATAAGCACAGAAAATACAGAAGAAATGATGATGAAGATAGAGGCTTGATATGATTCCAAACCCACATTTCAATAAATTTGGTTTCATAAATCTGGTTCCTGAAGGACGCATCAAAACTCTAAGGATGCTTGCTGCCTTCAATAAATCTTTTTAAAGCCCAGTAAAAAGGAAACTGCAGAAAAGTTTGAAGCACACCTCATTTCTTTATATTTATTTTCCAGATCACCAGACTTTCTTGTGATCTCTTGAAGCAACAGTTCTCTGTCTTTCTGACAATCTTTCTTAGTTTTTCTTTGGAAATTGGCTTCTTTTTCTCTCATTTTCTGTCTAGTCCTTGTACCTGATCGCTTTCAGAGGAAAATGATTATCTTTAAACTCTTTGTGATCAGCAGTCTGTCAAAAAAAGACGCAATATTTGCTCTCATTATTTCATTACATCTTCAAGAAATACCAAAAATGACAAGTTGGACTGATAAAAATGGTATTTTTGTGCCATAAAGATGATTCTCAGTAAGCTCCTAGCTTAAAACTTACCCTATCTTAGCATGGTGTGCAGTGGGTCCTTAAAATCTGAGGAAAGTGGACAAGTTGAGGACAAAAATAGAGGTGGCATTCCTTTAAGAACCCATAAATCTATCTATAGTAGATGAAACAAGTGAAGAAAGTGGAAATGACAGGACCTGAGAGATGCATCAGAAATGCTTTCCATGGCTGTCAGGAAGTCGTTCTACATGAAGAGAAACATGGAGAAAAGGCCAAATGACACAAGAGCTGGATGGAAAATCAGTGGCAACAGGTCTGAGGGGAGGGATCATCCTCAGAGCGTAGACCTAGACATTATTGAAGCAGTGTGGCATAATCTCGACAGAGAATGGAACAAAAGCCAACATCCAAAGAAGAGTTTGAAAGTCCTTCAAGTTGTCTTCAGGAGAACCATTCCTAAAGATCATTTAAAGAAAATATAAGAAACGTAGTCTGAGAAGGCTCAGACTGTGTTGAAGAACAAAACTGATCATCCTGAGCATTGATTGACTTTCTAATTTTGCAATTTCAATAAATTCCTGCATCTAATTCCCATTTCCCAGCAGTGATTCTGAAATTGGGGCTGGCTTCTGCTCCGTCCTGTAGGTGAGTTCTGCCAGTGATTACTGTAATACTCATTGATGGTACAGTGTTGTGTTTTCAGCTTCTAAACATTTTGTCCCTTCTGCTTCACTGATGTACTTCAGCTTGCCAGGTTAGCTGCCATCTGTTACTGAGCGTGCAATCTTTCACTGTGTGTAGATCGAAAGTCAGTATCACAGTGACGTGTCACTTGGCTTACATTTGCATGAAAACAAGAAGTCTCAATTTGTGTGTCAGACACTGGGAACCTTGTTAGGTTGTAACTTAACACATACTGTTATGCAGTACAGGTTCAAGTGTTCATGAGTCTGACATTTAATGGAGAAAATGTTCTTTTAAGCTATGTTTGGGATGTATGGGAGATGTAAGCTCTGCCGGAGTGTTGCTGTTTCTAAAAAGGTTTTTTTAACCTGTTTTCTTTTCTGTTAGGGATGGGCATATCGATACCCTGGAGTCGATACTTTGATACCGCCTGACGGCTGGTTAGGGATGTTTGATATTGGCTTTTTTACCGATATACGATATTAACTAACTTTTAAATTCCGATATCGATATATGCAGAGAACTGTGAGGTTGTATTTTCCATATCCCATATGCTCTGAGAGCAAAGATCCCAAAATATCCTTAATGGGGAAGTTCAGGATTTTTACATAGGGCCTAATATACAAGTGAGCCAGGGTTCTACTTGTCACTGAAGACAGTTTCAACATATTTTATCCCGTTATTCTAGTTCCAGGAGGTCGCAGATGTTAATGCTAGTGTGAGTCAATAGGAATCTGCTAGCCCGTCATTAAAACCAATCTTATCCACTCCACAGAACATCTGAGGCAAATCAGCAAGCATATCTGTGTAAATGTTGTGTTAAACTGGTAAACTCGTGTGCTAAACAAGTAAAACTAGCCTTGTATGACAAATTTTGCATTACATATCGAGGAACTAGTTTCTTACCAGCTGTGGAATGATATACTTTGCTTCCGGGTGGTCGTGTTACTACCTTTGTCAGTGTATTCTGGTTCATAATGATATGCTGACAATTAGTTTGATGAAAAACGTTCGAAATTGTCTTCAAAACCCAGCATATCCTCATGCCTTTCAGACGTGGCCGTAGTTTTGACTGTATATTTGTGTAATCAAATTCCTTCATGCATGCAGCAGCAGATGATGTCACTCCGCTGCCAAATACAGGAATTAAAACTTTGTAAAATGTCTCAGCAGCAACAATCAAAATGCATTGAAATGCAGGTTAATTTCATTTGTAACATTATTCTATTAACACAGTATTTACACAGATAGTCTTCAGTTATAAATGATTTGCCTCGGATGTTTTGTGGAGTGGTTAAGATTGTTTTTAATGACAGGCTAGCAGATTCCTATTGACTTATGCTAGCATTAGCATCGGCGACCTCCTGGAACTAGAATAAGGGGATGAAATAAGTTGAAACTGTCTCCAGTGATAAGTAGGACCCTGGCTCACTCGAAAACGAGGCCCTATGTCAAAAATCCTGAACTTCCCCTTTAACTCAGCCAGAGGAGTTCATTTTGGACATCTGGCTGCCGTATATCAGATACTAGCAGGTATTAGCCAACATGCTGTTAACATGGGACGGCACTCCATCCTCCAGCACCTCGACACCCGGGGACATACGCCGGGATCCTGTTGGTGGACTTCAGCTCTGCGTTCAACACCGTCATTCCAGAAGCCCTCCACCAGAAACTCTCACAGCTCACAGTGCCAGCCTCCACCCGTCAGTGGATCTACAACTTCCTCACTGACAGGAGGCAGCAGGTGAGGCTGGGGAGCATCACCTCCAGCACCAGGTCCATCAGCACCGGCGCCCCCCCAGGGGTGCGTTCTTTCTCCACTGCTCTTCTCCCTTTACACCAACGACTGCTATTCAAGGGACCCGTCCGTTTAGCTCCTGAAGTTTGCAGACGACACCACAGTCGTTGGCCTCATCGGGGACGGTGACGAGGCCGCCTACAGGTACGAGGTGGAACAACTGATCCTGTGGTGTGGACACAACAACCTAGAGCTTAACCCACTCAAGACTGTGGAGATGACAGTGGACTTTAGAAGAAAACCACCCACATTACCCCCACTCACCATCCTCAACAAAACAGTGTCTACTGTGGAGTCCTTTAAGTTCCTGGGAACGACAATTTCCCTGGATCTCACGTGGAAGATGCACATAGACCTCATCAGAAAGAAGGCCCAGCAGAGGCTGTACTTCCTGCGACAGCTGAAAAAGTTCAACCTGCCTCAGAAACATGCTGATCATCTTTACACCTCCATCATCCAGTCTGTTCTGTGCACATCCATCACTGTCTGGTTTGGATGGGCCACCAAACAGGACAGGAACAGGCTGCAACGGACAATCAGGTCTGCTGGAAAAATCATCGGGACCGACCTGCCCTCCATCCAGGACTTATACCAATCTAGAGTCAGTGAACGGGCAGGAAGCACCACTGCTGACCCCTCACACCCTGCACACAAACTGTTTGAACTGCTTCCATCTGGCAAGCGTTACAGAACTCTGTTTGCCAGGACAACCAGACACAAAAACAGTTTCTTCCCCCAGGCTGTCTCTCTTATTAGCCCATAAATACACCTGTCATTACTGCCCATCGCACTGTTTGCACTACACGTACACATATTTATATCCTGTTCCTGTTGTAAATACATTTTTGTTTTTTGTAACTTCTATTATTGTATTCTTGTGTCTTTTATCTTGGATTTTTCTTGGATTTTTATATTTATATTTTGTATGTACCCCCACGGGAGAGAGAAAAATCCTGAGTCAAATTCCTTGTATGGTCACACATACTTGGCGAATAAAGCTGATTCTGATGTGGCTAATTGTAATGTCTCTGACAACCTGGTAACAACTTAAAACCAGGACGCTGCTAATGAAACAAGATCTCGTGTTTTTTGTTACAGAACAACAAAATCTTGCAAGATTTTATCGCTCCAAAATAACGATACTGATATTTTCCAGTATCACATTTTAAAGCCAATATTGGCCAATAATATCGGACATCCCTATAGTTTTGGTACATTTTTAACATTAGTATTACATTTTGTATTTGAACATTTGCCACTGAATAAATTTGGATAATCTTAACCTGTACTTAACTTATTTGTGAATTAAGAGAAGTTTTTAATCTTATTTTTGTTTAATTTACTCATCAATATATTTTATTATTGTTTTAAAAGCATTTCTTTCCAGTACTTCTGTTCTCAAGTTGTACTTATATCTAATCTTGCCCAAGGATGTTTTCAAGACATTAATGCAAACTGTAAGATCGTGTGGTTTTCTTTAAAGGGACCAAAAGTATCAGTATCGATATTGGTATTGATGGAAAAAGTACCATAAACTACTGGTATCATATTGACAGGAAAAATTTCAGTATTGCCCATTCCTTTTTTTCTGTTTGCTTGTAGATGGCAGACAAAGAGAAGTTTGATGCTATAGTGAAACATTGCTAATAAGTGTCAATGTGCTGGAAAAATGAGCAACACAGTCTAAGATGTCTCAAGAAACTGAAATGAGTGTAGTTAGTTTGCAGTGCAGCATAGGTTGGTGTGATTAGTGGCAGCTGTTGCAGTATAGGGAGAAGAAAAAAGATTTGGGGGGGTGGCAAGGGTGAGCGGATGACAGAGACGAGAGAGAGTGAAAAGCTTACGGTATGCGATCACTGTTCTGCTGCATTACTCTACAATGCAATTTCTATGTGGTCCTCCTCTCCCTCCCTCATTCCTCTCTGTAAGCAGTAATCTCCGCTCACTCTCGCTGCCTCGCAGCTCGCTGCCCTGCCACAACGCATCTCTCTCTCCCATCGGCTCTACTTTCCCCCCACTGAGGATGACATCCCCAAATTTGATGAACCAGCGAAGCTCTCATTCTGGTTGGAGGCTACCAAGGGAGACCCCACATGAACGGGCTTACTGGACAAGGAGGTGCCGCGTCTAAGGAGCTTCACAGGAAACCAATCAGCTCTGCTTGTCTCTGGGTAAGTGCTGTATTCTTCTACTTAGAAATAAGGAAAAGGGAGGAAGAATGAAACTAGGATCCCTGCTGTATAGGTCTGAACTGTCACCATGCTTGATATTTTCCTCTATCAGCATGTTGGAAGTGTGGTTAAACAGACTGACAGCACAGTTGAGGATTTATAGAGCGATGAGATACAGTAACTAAGGTAGCACTCAGCTTATGCAGCAGCTGTATCTCATCTATCAGAGCTGAGCAGTATTCTTGGTCACGACACTGAAATGCTGTGTTTTTTTGCCCGTCTCTCCCTATCGCTGTGTTTACTGAAGCACACACTCATACAGATTGCTATCACCCCCTGAGTGATATCCAAACTCTCCACTGTTTGTGGATGATCACAATAAAGCCACACCGAGTTGCTTTTCCCTCCTCCCAGGAGCACGATTAATAAATACAAGACTGAAGAAGTTCAGAGACAAAGTTTATCTGTAGGTGTGTCATACAGGTTTTTTTTTTTAAAGATTATTTCAGCTCACTTCCAGCCTACACCTAATGAGGGGCTGGAGAAGTTGGAGGGTCGAGATTCACTGCAGAAAGAAGGCTGAAATCACAAAGAAGGAAAAAGGAAAAAGTATAAGAAGATGAAGATTGTGGTTGGAGGAAAGTATCTCTATGGTAACAGCAGTTTTTGCCAAGGGTAGAGGAGAGGTGAATGGAGCTTTCTGCTTCTTTCTGGCATCTATTCAGCTGGATCAGGCTTTACAGTACAGACCAGACTTTTTCAGGCACAGCAAAACAGAATAATAATGAAGAGAAGAAATGATTATATTAAGATGGGAGTTTCTTATAAGGTCTGTTCATGTTTAACTCTTGTTACCAGTTTAAGTAGGCAGATAAAGCTGGTAGAATACACCTGAGCACAGTCTGAAAGCGAGTATGTCTCTACAGAGCAGATCTGTCAATGCCAATGCGAGCAGTGATGAGAGAGAGCTCCACTGTTCCACATCCGCAAGTGTCATTTTCCCAAAAGGCTTCTTCAGAAGCCCACTCTCATCCTCTTTGTCATCAGGGTTCGTGATATAACGACGGGCTGGATTTTTTCAAGTGCCCGGTATACTTTTACAGATTGTGATGTTCACTCAGCTCAACCGCTGCAGATGACTACTTCAGTGACAGAGTATTCAGGTGGGAGTGTGCAGAGCTGATGGTGAATAAAAGTGTTTGCAGCGGCACCTTATAGGCTGGTCAGCGTGCAACAGCTGCGTGAGAGTTCAGGATGAGAAACGGCCTGTTTCAGTTAATGGGATAATTGTGGTTTTAGGTGATTGGGTTTCACAGGATGCTGAGAATCATTTCACCATAGCAACTGACCTGCCGAGACACTGCTGTTTGGAAACAGAAGCTACCAGTTTTTTTTTACTGTTTCATGGTTGAGTTTTGTTGTTGGATGAGGATGCTTATAGATCGTGCATTTAGCTAAACTTGAAAACTATAGATGTCAGCAGGAAACTGGAGCTGGAGACTCCTCGTTTGAATCAGGGAATTGCTGTAATTGCAGAAGCCTGAGGCGCTCAATCTTTCTTGCCCGACTGTGTTTCTAATCTGTTCTTGTCACGACAGGAAGCATAAAACGTCTCTTGGTGCTTGTAGAGAGGGTGGTCTGAAAGATCAAACTGGAGGGGATCAGATGGAAGAGAAGAGTGAGGTTGGTTTTTAGAGAAGTATCTGTGCCACTACAGCGTTTCAACAGGTCTGTGATTCACTGCTGCCTACAGCCCATACAGTAACGCTGGCCTCTGGTCACCCAGACTGAATGTAGAGCAGCAACATGACTAGGATGCAACCTCTCTCCACTCTCCTCCTCTTCAACAACTCTGACTCACAGCTCAGCACACATTATTCAACCCACGAAAAAGAGCTCCTCGACTGGGTTGGAAACCGATGTTCTTCTGATAAAACTGTGGATGAGCTCTTATATACTCGCATTGTTCAACTGTTTGTGATTGCAAATGCTTGCGCAGATTGCAAAACTCCTCTATATGCTAATGCTTTATGGGATTTGGGCATGTTTAAAGTTAGTGTAGCAAAAGTTTGGACATGTTTAATTAATGTAGAGCTGTCAGATCGGCGGTCAAACTGTCTCTCAAATGGTTGTAATGAGCTGTTAAAAGTATAGTTATTAGTAATTGCTTTTGGGGAGTTAATTATTGCAGAGGAGGGGCCCAGCTGCACAGTCTGTTAGCTCAGCTCATTATGGGCAGTCAGCTAGCTCTTGAATCTGGGAGGAAGACAGCCAGATCTGTTTCCCATCTGGTGCCTCATGCTAAGATGGCACCCCTAACCGCCAACTTTACCACTGGCTGACTGTTGAGGAAGTTCTCCACATTGTTATGAAGTAAACAACACTAATTCGTGCAGCGTTGTTAGCGTTTCTGCATTTAAAGATGCATGAGATTTATTTTAAAGTGTGTTGTCTTAACTACTTGACCACAAACAGCTTTAGCTTTTCATCTAAACTAAACAGGAACATGGGACACTGATGGCATGTTCTTACAGGCTGGGGATCAGCAGGGGCATGAGAAAAGCTCACCTCGGCTGACGCTTCGCTCATGCATCATCACTGATTACAAGCCACCTGCTCCGCCATCGTGCCATGCCAGTGAAAGTGGAACTCCAGGCGTTGTTGTGATGCAGCTTGGGCACATGCTGATCAGCCTGTTACTGAACATCACAACCCCCTTGAAGCTTTATGCTTGCATCTGCCACATTTCTGGATAAAATGAGCAAACACCACAGTAATTTGGGCAGATGCATCATGTATTTTTATTCCAGGCAGCAGAATGGACGGTACTCTTTCACTAATTGAGCAAAACTGAAAAAAAAGGAAGAAAACAAGATGCAATATGCATGTTGTTTTTTGCAAGTAGAGTCTTGCAACAGTAAAAACATATGTAAGCCTGGGTTGAGCATGTTACAGTCAGAGGAGTGGGAGGTGAGCCTGTGCTTTTTATAGACATCCTCTCTGTCGCTCATTCTTCTCCCTGCTTCTTGATCACAAAAGCTGCCAAATATATCCAGTGGTGGTAAAGGAGGCTGTTGTGAGAACACGAGCGGGCTATTTATAGCCTCCACAGAGGAAGGAAATGATTGGTTTGGTCAGTTACTATGAAATATATCATTTGTGAACATGATCTGTGTGATCATGTCAGATTGATAAGTTTTCCTGCCTGAATGACGTTTATTCATTGTTTGAAGGTCTTCAGTGTATGAATTTCATACATGAAAAGGAGTTTTTTTTACGTAATGAGACTGAGTCAGCCCTTCAGTTGTGAAGAGATGCTCAGTTATTATCTTTTATTTCTCCTCATATTTGCAATCAACCATCATTTTGCTCTCTCTTGTCCTTACAGATAAGTGACCACATCTATCAACTCTCAAGAAAAGACCATCTCCTTTGGAAAAACTTGATTACCTTTAAAACGCAACACAGTGGGTAATTGCCGACAAATGTCACAGGTATTACTCCTCTGATGGTAAGAGTTTGTTTCCAGAGGGAGCTAAACCAGCTGTCTCTCTGTCAGTTTGACTTCACACTTTAGCTGAGCTGTTGTGTATTTTCTATGTTTCTCTTTCACATCACTCTGACTGTGACGACGGGGCCGTCTTTACAAATGAAACAATCTTAAAAGTGCAACTGGTCAAAGCCTGTTTTGTGATCATTTGCAAGACTTGATGACACACAATCAACCTTATATATTATCAGGCTGCACATGGCGGTGATGTGTTTGTGTGAGCATGTGTCTTATTTACAACTGTGTTATTTTTTGCTATGACGCGCACTAAGTGCTGTGATGATACTGTATGTGACTGTGCTGTCGGCCCTATTGCCCGTTGTTTTAACACCCAATCTATATCAATGGCATGCGCCCCCAAACAAATAACATGCATGCACATGCTCACAAATATCCACATAAAGAAGCTGCAGAAACTTCATTATTTCTTGTCATATTAACATATTTTTTTCTTATATTTTTGTTGCAAAACTCATAAGAGTGAATAAAAATTAAACCTCCTGGTTTCAGGTGCACTCGTCTGTTCAGAAACTTGGTTTGCTTCCCTGATGTGTAACTCAGTGACCATCAAGTTGATGTTTTGCCAAGAGATGTCTAATATTATTGAGCTACCATTACAATGTGATATTGGAAATTATCTGTATCAGTTTTTACTTTTTTGAGGACGCAGCTTTTAGGCGGTGTGCAGATTTTGTACATCAAGCTTCAGCTTTCTATTCTCTCACTCAAAGTTTGATACAACCTCAGTCTGCATGTAGCTACAGTGCTTTTTGTCAGAAGAGTCAAGTTGTATGAATTAATGCAGAATGATTGTCAGTGGAAAAGTTTGGTCCATGCTGTCCTCCTTTTTCCAGGTCGAGCAAGAGATTTCACTGGTCCAGAGGAAGATGTCTGACCTTGAGTCAGTGCTCCAGCAGAAGGACATAGAGCTGAAGGCCTCAGAGACTCAGAGGACAATCCTGGAACAGGACCTGGCCACTTACATCACAGAATGCAGTGTGAGTAGCTCTGTAGTTGTAAAAGTAGACACCATTTGGAGGGTTTGGGTTGTGGTTGGTGGCATGTATTTAAAGACGTGGCATGCCGGGTTTAATATATAAGATATGTTTTCTGTTGATCTTTATTATAAACAAAAAGCTGATTTTATAATCAGGATTTAAGACATTTGTGTTTAAATGTAAAATCCCAACTCCAAGAAAACTAAATCATCTCATCATGACTTGGTTGCAGCATGCAACAAAATAAGTTGGGACAACTCCATAATTACTATCTCCATGTGCAGCATCGCCTTTTCTTATAACTACAGCAAAATGTAGCTAAACTGCAGAGATCACCTGCTGAGCCTTTAGGATAGTCTTGCCTTAAATGGGATTCTTGCTGCCCAGTATAGGTTACCTCTGATTCTTTGTTGTATTTCTTGTTTCATGATGCACCAAATGCTTTCAGTTAATAAAAAGATCTGAGCTGCGAGTAGACCAGTTCAGTATCTGGACTCTTCCTCTGTAAGCCATGGTGTTGTAATAAAGGCAGCATGTGCAACGACTTTCCTAAAAGCGACATCATCACATGTCGCTCTGTCAGTGCTGAAAGAGCCTTTCTAGAGGTGCAATTTGCAGCTTCATAGGCACGTGCACAGCTCCGGACACGTTTTTACTGGATGCAGGTTCCTTAACAAGTTAGTTCAGAAGTCTAACCAAAGAAAAGTTTCAGCTTAAGTCAAATTTAAATGAGTTTTGGCCTGGATCAAATGGGAACACTTGACAAGAAGGGACAAAAAATTTGGTTAGTTACTAGGAACACCTTAGAAAACAATAAGAAACTAGGTAGTTATCCAGAACTTACTAGGAGGAAACTATTAGGTAGTTATACAGTACTTACTAGGAAACTAGGAAGAAGAATTTATCCAGTTCTTACTAAGGAAATAGGAGAAATGTATTAGGTAGTTACACAGTGCTTACGAGGGAACTACTTGATAACTATTAGTTATGTGACAGTGTGGGGTCCTGTCACTAAGCCTCCGATAGATCATCCATCCTGGTTACTTGGCCACAGTGATGTCCCTTTGGCTGAATGGTTAGCGTGCATGACTCTCACCCGGGAGTCTGGGGATTAAATCCCGCCGGGCCCTCTGTTGTTTAACTTGCCACAATTAGTTATCCAGAACTTACTAAGAAACTAGGAGGAAACTATAAAGATGTTATCCAGTTCTTACTAAAGAACTACTAGATAACTATTAAGCAGTCATCCAGTACTTACAAAGAAACTAGGAAGAAACTATTAGGTAGTTATCTAACGTTTACAAAGGAACTACCAATACAACCTAATAGTTATTTAGTAGTTCCCTAGAAAGTACTGGATAATAGTTTCTCATTGTTTTCTAAGGTGTTTCCTAGTAACTAAGCAAATTTTGTGTCCCTTATTGTAAAGTGTTACAGATCAAATTAACATATAGCCTCCTCTTTGCATGGAAATAGTTTAAACTTGCATTTATGTTCATAGATAATGTTTTCTGGAGGTCTTTCTGATGTTCAGGCTATTTTTAATGCAGTGCTACTTGGAAATCCAGAGATCACAAGAATGAAATATTAATTTGCTGCAGAGACAACTCCAGACTGCATGTACATCTGATAATATTATTTATTGTAGAGGATGGAATATTCAATGACTTTGTACTCTTTGCCTCTCTAAGGTGCTCTTTGTTATGTGATTAAGCAAATCTAATTAATGCAACATGTTTCTGGTGTTGTTTCAAGGGTGAAAATATGTTTTGCCACATACACAAACAATATGCAATGAAATATAAAGTGAATCACTCCCCAGACTGCAAATATAAGGATAAGCTTAGCAACAATATGTAGTAGGAGAGTGTGTACAGAGAAGTATGTATGAGGTATTTATTGAAGTATTTACAGAATGTTTTCCTTATTTTTCCAGCCTTTTCTTGTCCCCATCCAAACTTCCTTTAGTCGTGTTGCTGTCATTTAAATCAAATGAAAAAAAAAGCTCTTTTTTTTATTAAACTATAAAATGTCCCACTTTCAACACTGGATATTTTCCTGTGCTCTGCTGTCCATAAAATATTGATTCCTGTGATTTGGAGATCATCACATTCTGTTTTTATTAACATTTTACACAGCATCCCAATTTCTGCGAGAACTGGAGTTTTATTAACTTTGCTGCACTCGTTAAACTCAACTAGCTGAATATATATCTGTCCTGGTTTCAGAGCCTAAAGCGCAGTTTGGAACAAGCACGTATGGAAGTGTCCCAGGAGGACGATAAAGCACTGCAGCTCCTCCATGACATCCGGGAGCAAAGCAACAAACTTCAAGAGATTAAAGAACAGGTAGGACAACATCTTCACTATTAAAAAAACTGTAGGGAGGTCAGCCGATTGATAGATAGACTTCAATCTTCATGTTATATATTCAAAGAAAAATTATTCATGAGAAAATTATGAGTGCACTTAGGCAAATCAGTTATCAGGAGCTAATGTTGTTCAATTGGATTTAATCCGTTTTCTTCCTCTGAGTGAATTCTTTCAATTTTGCTATTTATTATATACCGAAATAGAATTAAATACTTTATTTATCCCAGAGGGAAATTTTAAAAAGCCTCACTTTCTCAGTTTCAAACCAGATCTCAGTGAGACCACATCTGACATTTGCACTGAAAGGTAAAACCTTGATGCCCAAAGCAGAAATGACCAAAGAATGCTGTTTTTTTCATACGGAAGCAGATTATGACTATGTTCTAATGGCATTCAGAAATAGCAGGTCAGGTCACCAAGGCTGAATGTGTGGGTTGAAAGTGTTAATTAGACAACCACGCAATGTTTGAGCCCCCTTCGCTCTGCGTGCAGTCAGTATAATATCAAACGCCCGAAGCATGTGCAGGGATGCCACATGTTGCAGAAACCTCGTTATGTAAATGACCGTGATCATGCTTCTTCTTTAATCTTTTAATCTAGGATCATTGATTGTTTAATTGTTTATTTGCAATAGTTGCAAGGTGGCTATCAGAATATATCTAGCTCAGTTTTTTGTGTGCCTGAGGAGTTTGGTGTGAATTCCTCTGAATTCAGTAACCTACTGTATATGTATTACTCAAACCAAAAGAGGTGAGTATGAGGCATGCGAGTGTTTGTGTGAGCACAGTGTGACTGTAAGACATGACAGGGTGCCAGCTGTGAGAATTAGGCTGCTATAGAATTGGTAGTTAAGTAGATAAAAAGCACAAAAATCACCTTGCTGCCATTATGCACCCTTTAAAGGAAAATGGGAAAAAAAGGTAATAGAAAAGCAACCTGTTTTTTTTTTTTTTCAGCCTACACTAATGCTGGTTTCCAAGCTCTGAATACATTGTGCAGTGGTTGCCATGGCAATGAGAGCCATATACCTAGAGTGTGGAGAGCACTGATGCAGTGGGCAGACTGTTGTGATGAGCTACTGGGGCCTCACCGCTCGTTCTCTTAGAGAAAACACTGTTTGACCATCACTTTCTACACCAGCTGGGTGAAAACATGGATTTGTGGAAACTGTTCGTCAATATCTGTGTTTTTTGACAATTTTCTAAAAATCCTAACCTGCATTTTAAAGTTGCAAGCATAAATGTGGGTTTCGAAGGTAAAAAAAAAAAACAAAAAAACTCATGCTTAACAACTTTGCTGTTCAGAATTTCCATTTATACGATTAAAAATACAGGTGGGGGGTCGTTCCCAATCGTACGTTCCCAAAACCGAGACACGCTGTGAAATTGTCTACATCTCTTATCGTTATCCTGCTGGCAATGTTTGTAAAAACTTGTCTGTCTAAGTTAAACTGAATGTCTCAGTTTCTGCAATCAGACTTTCAGTTCAACAAGACTATCCAGAAATGTTGAAGTCATCTTAAACTTAGTTATCCAAACTTTTTTTTTCACCTCAGAATAACAATAAAATGCAGTTTCAACAACTGAATCTCCCTCTCAGTAGTTTTTTTTATCCCTTGCCGTGTATTTCCTATCAAGCCGAGATTTAAAGGTACACTGTGTAACTTTTGACCCAAACATTAGCCTAATGCAAGTAGTAATAGATGATTTCTGGGGTCAATATACAGCACTGGATACATGTTGCTCCATTGGGGCTGCCCCCTCCTGGATCCGTATCTCATTGGATCATGTGACCTAGCTTGTACACCAGCCTGACTAACGCCATGTATGAGTCAGGGATCCTTCCGTTGGACACTGATTTCTAATTTGAGAAGAGAGGCAGGACTAACGGGAACAAAGTGAACTGGAGAGAACCAATCAGAGAAACACGGAAGTGACACAAACGTCTTTTTGTAAGAGGAAAGCGCTCAGAACTGCAAGTTGTTGTGGTTTAAGGACACATGCAGCTGATTTTGACATCAGAAAGAGCACTATTATATCGGCGCTTCTCTGTGGCCGCCATTCTGACTGTTTATGGTTAGAGTCGCCGAAAAAGATGTGTCGTAAAGTCCCACCTCTCGCCCTGTGATTGGTCCCGTCAATTTTTTGCCGGAGTGGAAATCACTTCCCAATGCAGGGAACCCAGACTGACTTACTGTGTAGCTCATACACAGCGTTGGTCAGGCTGGTGTGCCGGGCTACACGTGACCTGGAACGCTGTGCTTTATGCCTCCATGACTTCGCTATCAGCTGATCAAAGTGGTCTGCAAACACGATTCTAAAACATGTATAGAAACTGTTTAATTTTGCGACAGCTGTGTGACAGTTACACAGTATCCCTGTAAATCTATCATTCAAATCTCAAATTCATGGTTTTGGAGGATATGAGTCAGCTATGACTGAACTCCTCTCAAAGCCATTTTGTTGTTGCTTCCATAACTAAATTAGTTCTTTGTTCATCAGTCCTGCTTGTCTTTGATTGAATTATGGATTCATATATCCTTTTGTTGATGTACTTTTTATTTGCACCATGTGAATCACTTTTTAACCAAAGCTTTTAAATATGGAAGCAAACCTGAGGGATTGTCATCTTGGCTGCAGCCTGCTGTCTCTTTGGTTTCTCTCCAAGAACTCAGTGGCTTCATGTTTACAATAGAAAAATATAATAAGGCACTTCTTTTTTTTTTTTTTACAGTAACTCTCAAAGGTTGCTGCGATACAGTCAAAAAGGTTATAGAAATATTTTCTGGAAAAATACTGACAGGAATGATTAAATCCTGCTTCCTTTGTAACATAAAGTATCACACACAGCGAACACTTTGAGGCAGGATCAAAGCAAAAAAGTGTAATTTCAAATTTCTGATAGTTTCCTGCTTGTGCCTGTTGTATTTCTCTGTGTTCACTTTGGTGCGTCTCAGCAGGGTATTCACAGCAGCCAAATCCAGCATTTCATCTTGAAAAGCATCTGTCTCCCACGCTCTGTCATATGACTGCAGTATTTATCATTTTCATGCAGAAGCCATGCGGTGTTGGATCAACAAAGACTACAGATGGGGATAGATTACTTACAGAGACAATTAAGGAATCTGTGCAAAAGCCAATAAGACCTGCAACCACTTACAAATACGATCAAAAGATCTTGAAACTATGACAGCAAACAGGAAGAGCATTGTTCATACGCTTAATGTTAAAGCAAGGGGACGATGAACTGCAGAACCCAATTAACCTGGAGAAAGATAAGTGCTGTTCTTGGCATATCAGGGTGTGAAAGGAAAAAACTGATCTCCTGTACTGTTTCAGATCACACATAAATAAATTTTAAAAAAAACTGAGGCTTGGCAGTCATAAATATATAGCTGATAACACCAGGGATAATAAGCACATCCAGACAGTGGATCGCTGAATAATGACTGATCTGAAGGTTTTTCTTTCCAGACACTAAATCTCTGGAGCTGCAGTTTGAATTGATTGTGATAAGCATGAACGCTCAGTTTTGCACCAGAAGCATTTTTCACAGCGTCCGAGGCGCACTGATGATCTCTGCAGCAGCACAAATCAGTTATTTAGTCCTCCTTTACCTCCTTTCTCGCCTATGTTGCAAATTTTATTTAGACGCCTCAAATTTCATAATGGATACAACTCAGAAATAATCCAGTTAATGAATGTGGTTGGGATCCACAAAAGCATCGACAGACCTGCGGATGATGGCATGACGTAGGATGAATGTTTATTTATATCCCAGATCTCATCATCAGAACCAGGGGCAAACTCCGCTGGAAAAGAGTGAAGCCCGGAAGTAAAGTTAAATCATTTTATTTCTTTTTTTTATCTACTAGGGGCTGGCTCCAGAACAGAGCAAATCCCCGTAGACTCCTATTTTAAAAAGGCCAACTTTACCGCAGAAATAAACATGTTTACAGCCCGGTTCAAAAAATCATTTTAGGTTTAATAAGTCAAGCTTACCTTCATGTTAACTGTGAGGGGGTGAATTTTTTATAACTCATCTGTTTAGATGTTATTTAATCCTGAAATTACATATAATTAGGGGCGTGTCCTTTTGATTGACAGGCGGCAGACAGGGTGCCGATTTTAGCCGTGGAGGCTAGTGAGCTCCCTGCTTGCTCCCAGGAAGGCCTCAGCCTGTAGCAGAGTTGCACAACGGTGGGTTTTAGCTGATTAACAGCAAGTTTGAGCTTGTCTTACCTTTAAACTGCCTATCTTTGTTCGCTCCCGTTCACTTTGGATTAGCTTTAGCTTTGCCCATTTTAGTATTCGCCGTGAGTGACGACACATGGCAAGATGGCGAAGGTGGGAAATGCCCAACTGGCTTCACTTTCCCCTCTTCAGATGTGACCGGATTCTACGTCCATTTTTTTACAGTCTTTGTAGGGAGGGGTTGCAACACCTGCAGGGAACTCACCGTATTTAATTCTGTCCACTTATGGATGATAGCACCAACAGGCTCTAAATCACTACACTACCAGTCAAAAGTTTGGACACATTCACCCATTGGGTCTAATGGGAAAGTTTCCAAGCCTGTGACTGGTTGAGTATGTTCAACTTTTATTTATTTGCTGTACAGTTGCTTTTTTTTTTTTATTACAGAACTCGAGTTAATGACAAGAAATTGATTGGCTAATGGCTCTCTGATCATCTCTTAGCTTTGATGTTTCATTCAGATCAATGATTGTTCTCAAGATGGACATAATTCTCACTGATGGTCCTTTCCGTTTCAAAATAGTCAGTATGTTGATTAAAAATGCAAGATTTTCAACAGAGAAGGAAGAATGGTTTTGTAAATTTAGGATTTTAGCTAATGCTTTATTTAAGGACCCAGTGTGACATCGGGCAGTGGTTCCCAATTTTCCCCGAGAACCCCCCTGATGCAACTTAAAAGCTGTGGACCCATTTGCTGCCCATGCTTGGTTTTATGTTTCGTTTGCTAGCTTTTTGCAACAAATGATGCAATCTGGCTGATTCCTTTCAGGTCCTTTGATAAAACCATGATGTAACCAAACCAAAATGATAAAAAAGAAAAAACTTAGTTGATGCACTTCAGTTCATCTTTGTGTGGACATGACATTCATTTAATCACAATGGCTACAGTCAAAACTTTCCATTGAGCGATCCCAGACCCCAGGTTGGGAGTCACTGTTCTGGGGTGACCGGATGATGACAACTATGCTTCAATATTGTAGAACTCAATGAAAAATTAGAAACATCCAAATCTTATTTCGGTAGAAGGAGCTTTTTTTTTTTTTTTTTACCCAAATACCCCTCCCTCATCTGACTTGGCCATATTTTACTGCCATCTTTCTACAGTTGCTCAAAAGGGACAAACCAAACACTACGGAGCAGGATGTTTTCTCCAAGCATCAAAGTTTCAGTCACATAGATTCCCAGTTTTAACATTTTAACATTCCTTGTATTATTTCTACTTAAAAATGTGGTTTGAATCATCTGCAGAACATGACCCACACCAGTCCAGTTAACAGATAAAATGGGATTCCAGCTGAGTTTTAATGAAATAAAGGTGGCGTATGATCATTTCTTTTATTTTCCCTTCATAAATGACATCCTCCCAGAGGCTCAGAGTCAGTGGCTCAGCATCATGTCTGATGCTGTCTGCTTTACTTGTCCTAATTTGTTTTGCCTGAGCATCGGTCTCTCTGGATGTAGAAGGATGCTACTTCCGATTAGACTGATGGACAGGCTGATGTGCCCCATGAGCAGATGAGGTAGTTGAAATTACATCTGTTATGCTGTGAGTAATTATTGTTTAGGTGACATGTAAGTGACTTTGGCATATTGACTTTTTCTAATTGTGCTCTTTTTCTGTTACAAGTGATGCCTAACAGGAGCCTCGACTTCAGCATATTCTTGTTATTGTCGTCCACTCGGTGCTCAGAACTGCTCCTCTTCTGTCCTCTTCGCTAAACTCACGCAGGTTTTCTGCTGCCTTTGTGCAGGAGTATCATGCTCAGCTGGAAGAGATGCGAGTTTCTGTCAGACAGCTGGAGGAGGATCTGTCTGCAGCCCGTCGCCGTAGCGACCTGTATGAGGCTGAGCTGAAAGAGTCTCGACAGGCCAATGAGGAGCTGAAGAGGAAGGCTGCAGACTACCAGCACAGGATACAGAAGGTCCTCACTGATTACTGAAGCTGTTATTCATGAGCCCCAAAACAAAGTTGTTTTTTTATACACATAATTTACATTTATGTCTGTTGACGTAGTGCTTACAGTTTAAAAGTATTAGTATGATACTATATCTAAGATTTCCTAGTTATTGGTATTCCATTATATCTACGAATTTATAAGAAGGATTTGAATGAGTTTTTATCTTTACAGGCCAAAGATCAAGGCAAAGCAGAGGTAGATGAGATGATCGCCAAACTGGAGAAGGTACTTTATTATTATTAAACTGTTTAAGGAGTGGAAATTAAAACTGTTTCTGTATGTCTGGTTGTTTGTTTTAACCTGTGAAAATGACAATGTTTTCCTTCTCAGGCCAGTGTTGAGCAGCAGACAAAAATCCAGGAGCTACAAGAGAAGCTTGCCAAGGTAGAATATATTTGCCGGGACGATAAATGAATAATTTATGAGCTTCTGCCTCTAAAAGCAACAGTAGTTAGCAGTTTCAGATGCATGTATTAATCACCTCTACAGCCTTGCTGACCTTCTTGTTCCCCTCAAATCTCTTTCTATTCATGTCTTTTATCAAAGAACAATTAAACCATCTTTTAACAACAGTTACTGCTCAGCTTTTAGCAGACTGACAGTTTGTATCATTATCAGTTAATCTTGATTTCATTTTTTTTTTTCTTATAAATGAATATGTAAAAGCACCATCTGTGGTTCTGAAGTAAAATGAAGCTGTGTGGTGATGTACATTTGATCCATACAGACCAGTTATTCAAAGAGTATGGAGCAGGTCGCCCGTGTAAGGATTTGTTACAAATATAGACAAGTACTCCGTCTGAACTAGGGATGCACGATATTGGACTTTTGGCCCATATCCGATATTTAGATTTTTTAAAACTCATGTGGCCAATAACCGATATCGATACCGATATTAAAGCTGAAAAAAAATAAGCAGTCATTGCAAATAACAGTTTTGTTTTCTGTTTCCAACGGAAAACTTTAAAAAGACTAGGGGAGGGAAAAATATTAATTCACTGAAACATCGTGATATTTCATATGCTGATGTCAAATTGATATTTAAAAACGTGGTATCGATCTATTCTACTGACAAAATCCTGCGAGATTTCATTGTTCTGTTAAAACTCTCGCGATATTTTGTGAATTCTCATGAGATTTTGTTAGTAAAATAGATCAATACTGCGTTTTTAAATGTCAATATGATATCGGCATATGAAAATATCTAAAAATTTTCATGAATTCTCACAAGATTTCGTAACAGAACGATGAAATATCACAAGAATTCATTAGTAGAGTAGATCGATACCGTGTTTTTAAATGTCAATATGATATTAGCATACAAAAATATCGCGATATTTCAGTGTATCGATAATTTTTCCCACCCTTAGTCTTTAGAAGTTTTAAAGTCTGTAAAAAAGAAGTTTTTAAAGAATAATAATAATAAGAGGAAGTTGTAAGGGTTTTTTTTAGACTTTAGAAACAGCGGGCTGATCGGTTAAATATTGGTTAAATATCGGTGGGGTGGCCGATGTCCAATATTGAGTTTTAAGGCCGTTATAGGCCAATACAGATAGGAGGCCGATTATATTGTGCATCCCTCGTCTGAACATGGTAAGATTTTATAAATATGGAAAGGCTCAAATAGAAACATATCTATGACTCATTTATGTATATTTTTCAGGCGTTGAAGGCCAGTGCTGAGGCGACTGATCTTCTTCAGACTATCAGAGTAGCCAAAGAGCGCCTGGAGCGGGATCTAGAGAGGCTTCAGAATAAGGAAGACTCCAGCGACAGCCTGCGCAGGCGTCTCCGTGAGACTGAGGTACTTTCACAGCTCTGACCTCAAACAAACAGTCCACATCCACTCAGCCATAAGTGTTTCCTCATCTTCTGCTCAGGATTCTGTGTATTATTTGTTGCTTTGCTGTTATACAACTATTTCCTGAACGTGCTGCATAAATAAATCTGGTTCAGGCCTGCACGAAGCACAAAGAGCACATGTTTTGTTGCAGACATGTTTTTACGCCTTCTGATGAACACTTGAGCTGCGACTGCATGATAGCATGTCACTTTTTACAGTCACATCTCTCTTGCTGCCCCCTTTTTTTAGTCCAACAGGATAAAACTGTCCATTAAAACTCATTAAATGGATCAAGAAACCATGTTTTAGTTCAAGGTTTCAAGTGAATGAAGTTTTTTAGTTTTTGCTCATTTTTCTTTAAGCTCCTTTTGCTAATTGTGATGAATGTGATAACCTTCACCACATCTGAAAGCATCTGAACTGGGACCTTCTGCTTCCGCTTTTAATATAATTAGAAAGTTAAATGTTGTAAATTTCATTGTGAGAAATATCTAAAAATACTAAAGCCCCTGCTTACTACAACCTGCATGGTCTCACTCTCCTGTATTATTGGTTAAATTTTAGACTATTGAACAAAACACATTCATCATTAATGTGTAAAGTGTTTATGTTCTTTTAAAGCAGCACTTTAAATCGTAAAAGATGTGTGTCAGTTCATTATGTGGGAGACACAATATTTAGGGTCAAATTTGAGCTTCAAAGCTTCTTGCATCATTTCACATAACTGTAAAGAATAAGAAGTTATAGCTGACAAAGCAAGCGGATTCCACCACTGCTGTCACTTCCTCCAAAAAGCTTAAAGCTGAAATTGAAGCTGTGAAAAACATTTTCTTTGTTGTCTTCAGGATGGAAGGAAGACTTTGGAGAACCAGGTGAAAAGGTTGGAGATTGTTGAACGCAGAGAGACCAAGCTGAAAGATGAGCTGCAGAGCAAGGCCCAGCAGATTCAGCAGATGGCAGATAAGATTCTGGTAACCCACCTTTCATCTCATGTGCAGGGATGAAATAATCAGAGGAGGTGTAAGATAAACATAGCTCATTGTCATCATTGCAGAGGAAGTGCGAGATTTTGTAATAATTTGGGGAAAAAGGTCAGGTTTGTCATTTGTCTTTACAGGAAATCTTGAATGTTAACTCTAATATTTATATATGAACAGAATACCACACAACAGCGTGCTACATGTTAAAACCACACAGCTTTAATGTAGCCATGAAGGTGCTTTGAAAACATAAAATATATTAATGTGTGCATCGGCAGACTTCATTTGATTGTTATTTTTTTAATTTAAAGAAAAAAAAAATTTTTTTTTATAAATCCCAAATTGAGAAAAAACAAAAATTATTATAACCCTTTACTAAAAAAGAAAGAGAGGGGGGGGGTTGAGAAAAACATAAGGGGGAAATGAGGGGAGTTTATAGATTTTTGAACAGCTTAAATATAATACCGAAACTAAAAATCCAAATAAAAAAGAAAAAAAAAAACAAAATAAAAATCAAATCAAAAAATAATAAAAAAATTAATCAACAAATTTAATAAAAAAAAAAATTTAGATTAATTTTGTTTTATTTTTAATAACTTTATAACATCCTTAATCTAACTTTAAAAATTACCATAAAAAATTTTTTAATAAACAAAAAAAAAAAAAAAATTTTTAATAAAAAAAAATAATTTTTTTTTTTTTTTTTTTTTTTTTTACCATGAAAAGAAACATTTAGCTGGAATAACAAAAACCTTCACACCAATAGTGGCGTTCACAGGGTGGCGATTCAGGCCAGCCTTTACCTTTCCTGCTTGTACACACTAAAACCTCCTGGGTTAAAAAGGGACCAACTAACTTCTGGGTTATTTCAACCCAGACATTTGGGTTGTTGGATTGTTGACCCCACTGCTGGATTAAAATAACCCAACATTGTAGTCAATCTAACCCAACTTCTGGGTCAAATATTCAACCCCGAAAGTTGGGTAAAAAAAAACAAAACAATTTTCTGGGTCAAAGTAACCCAGAAATTAGTTGGTCCCTTTTTTACCCAGCAGGAGTTTTTAGTGTGTCAGTAAGATCAACATGAGATGAAAAAGGTAAAAAAAAAAAGTCATTACTGTAGATGATATGCAGATTTCAATGCTTACTTATGTACATTAAGACAAAAGTGTGCTGTTCTTTAACACTATAAACTCATGAACAAAATTTATTACACTTAAATTAACACAACTGTCTGACAACAGATAGAAAATAAGTGATATAGAAACACATGAGAGTTAATGAAAGATCACCTGAACCTAAATGAAAACCAAGAGTTCATTTGCAAAAACACCATTGTGGAAAAACAGAGTTAACCGCTTTTTGTCGCAGTCGGGTACAAACCTCCTATCTCCATTTTACATAATTAAAACCCTCTACTTCATGTGAGCTTGCTTTGGTGAAAATATTCAATAAGTAAATGAAGAATTTATTTGCAAAAGCAATTAACTCTGTTTTTTCTAAATTGTGTTCGTCTGTTTTTGCAAATGAACTCTTCAAACACACTCTACCACTCTGTAACTATAGGTCGAAGCTACAGTGTAGGTGAAGCTGTAGGAGCTGTTGTGTTTGCATGACCCTAGATCAGGGGTCTGCTACATTTACTATCCGAAGAGTCATGTTTGCTTTTACCCAGCTAAATAAAACTAATTTAGAGCTGCAAATGTTACAGGACCTTTTGAAAAAAGTCAAACTATAATTTTAGATAAATATCTACGATAGGAAATTTGCTGTCATTTTTGAAGAGCCACAATTTTATTTTTGCTTTTAGTTTTTAGAATTAGTAAAAAAAAAAAAAAAAAAGAGGATAAATGAATATGCTTTTATGAGATGCAGATATTTATGGAAAATTATGTTTTTTTTTAAGCTAATAATTTCCAAACTAATGACAAGAAACATGGATCTAAAACAATATTACTGGTACTTTTAGTGTCATTATATTATGAAAATATAATCATTTCATGAAAATAGCTGCTATAACCGGCATTTGATTCTATTGTTTAAAAACATTAGTTGGTTTTTTATCGTTTTTAGCCATCGTAGAAGGTCCAAAGAGCCACTTGTGGCCCTGACCCCTGCAGACCCATACACTATGTGACAGTTGAGGATCCTGTCACTATGCATCCAAGTGTGGGGCCCTGTCTACTGGGCCTCAGGGATATGCATTTGACTGAAGGGTCAGCATGCTTGACTCTTACCTGGGAGGCGGCGGTTCAAACCCTGCCTGTCCCTTCATTCATCCTGCCACAACTAGAAAAAAATGCTATTAATTTTCGGACATGATCACATCTGAATGAATTGTGATCACCCTGCATCATTGCATCCTTTCTTTTAAACAATCAAATGTACGCACAGTATATATCAGTACAGCTAAATTTCCCATAAACCTGATATCAATCACAGATTTTCTACTTCTTTAGTCAGTGAAATGCGAATGAAATGGTGACTGAAAAGCAGCCCATCAAGGCCTCGTGTCAAATTGCTGACAAAAACATCACCTGACAAAATCACCTTTTAAGTAACTTAAAGACACCTGTGGAGTGTGTTCAGGTTTGATTGTATGTGCAAAGATCTGCCACAGAAAAAAGTTAGAAGCAGCAGAAAGATGTCAAACATTCATGGTGGTCCAACTATTTGGCCAAGTATAGACGGATTAGGAGTTAGGAGCCCCGTCCTTATTCCAGATATCTGATGGGAATTTGTGCTTTTGGTTGTTATGTTGTGTTTTGGTTATTGTGGCCTCTGATCATTTTGTATAGGAGTTGGAAGAGAATCTTCGTGAGACCCAAGGCACTGCCCAGCGGTTAGAGTCTCATCTGAAACAGAAGGAAAAGCTCTTCGAAGACAAGATAAAGGTTCGCTGTCCAAATATTTACACCATCCAGACATTTTCCTGCTACATAAATCAACAAACAAGTTCACCCCAATGAACTTCCAGGAAACGCTCTTAGCTGTTCGATGGCTGTGATTTAGCCAGTTAATTGTAGGTGTTTGGGAGGTCTTCAGTGTCTTCTTCACGCCGTCCTCTGTCCCATTAAGTGATATCCTGGTTATGGTTCTGTGGGCTGGCTGGCATTGAACAGGTGCTGGAGGCTCAGATGAAGGCGGACATGGCTGATAAGGAGATGCTGGAGTCCAGTCAGAGCAAATATGAGGAGGAGGTGCGGGAGAAATGCGGCGTCATCAGTGAACAGAAGGCGGTAAGAACTGACCAGCTGGAAATGACACCGTTTCAGCCGCATTTTAAAATTAATCACACTGACACAGATCCGTGTTTGGAATAATCTTATTGCAGAGCACAAATGGGCCTTAATTTGAGCCCGTTTAAATCCAGTATGTGAAGATCTAACTGAATGTCTCATTAGAACACGAGTTATGGTGTCCTGATTTTCTGTTTAGACCATTAATGCAATGGACTCAAAGATGAACAGCCTGGAGCAGAGAATCGCCGAACTGTCCGAGGCCAACAAGCTGGCAGCCAACAGCAGCATCTACACCCAGAAAAACATGTAAGTTCTAACAAAACGTTCGTATTCAGTCTAACTGTAACAATAAAACTTATATAGTTTTATTTTTATCTGACTGAAAGCTTTTAAGGCGAGACTCTACAAGCAAATAGAGTAAAAAGTTTAACTAACTGGTATCACCATGAAACTTTCCTGGTTTATTTCTCACATAAGGGCTATCGTTTTTTGTATTGCAAGTTTTCTAAAATTTTATGTTTGAATATGCAAATTAGGTGTTATATAGCCAAAAAATGCGCTAATTTGCAGACATAACTAGAAAAAATCTAAACACAGGATTAAGCCAGGTTCAAAGTTACTTTTGAATTCTGTTCACATATTAAAGTCAAAGTTTTTATAGAGGGGATTTTAGATATCTCTATAGATCATTTCACAATTTAGAATATACTGTCAACAACCAGAAAAAAAAAAAACATTTTTTGGCATATTTTTGGGATGAAATGTTCTATAAATCAGACTGTGGATGAAATATCAAAAAATCATTCTGTAAAAACTTTAAAAATACAGTCAAGAGCAAAACTTGAAAGTTTATTTCTGTAAGTGCTCCTGAGGTGGAGATTTTTTTACCCGGAATAAGAGAAAAAACTTATTTTTGAGAAAACAGCCTTTAAAGTTTTGGATTGTAAAATTCTCCACATTTTTGTTCTGTAACACTATTTACAGACATCAGATCCAATCAGATTCATGAGCTGGAAATATCAAGTTTGGTTGAGATGACATCGTTCAGGAAAAAGCCAAGAGTACCTAACTGCAGTTACAATGACCGACAAGGGTGCTGCCATATATCCAATCCATACAGGAAGTCTCATGCGGAAGTTAGTTAAATACCACCAAGAGTAACTATCTGCAACTTGCAAACAGATGCTTATAGTGTAGTCGGGTGGTTAGGGTTAGGAGAAGGGTCAGGGGTAGGGTTAAAATTAAGTAAGTTACATCAAAAAGAAACTTCCGATTGAGACTTCCGGTGTGGATTGGATATATGGTGACGTACCGTGACTGCAGTTGGGTCCCTCTTGGAAAAAGAGACGTTTCCAACAACACCAGACGTGACGGGGGTTCATGCTGCCTTCATGTGGTATCGTATTTATGGTAAATACCAAAGTCCGACATCAAAATTGCACTTGAACACCCACTCATGTCGTAATTTCCACTGGGAAACTGGAAAAATTTTATGATGCCCCAGTTGCCGAGATGAAGTAAACTCTGACCTTTCAACATGGCGGAGAGCAATGAAAATATCCCGAATGGGAAGCAATACATTCTGTTTAAAGTTTTCTGCTGCTGTTACGTTGTTAGTTTGTAGTTGGGATAATTCTGTGACGTACAGAACTTTAATAACATCACCATTTTGTTTGTAAAAATATGGTTATTATTTGGGTTACTTCCTCAGAGGAGATTCTAGCTAGCAGCTAGCTAGCTAGTCAGTCGAAGATAGCCTCCATTGTTAAACTTCATTACCACAAGAAATCATTTGAACACAACGCACTGGTAATTTCCATATAACAAGTAGAAAGGATCATCTTTCCCATACCACATGAAGGCAGCATGGACCACAGTGCTGTGCTCCGGTTAAAAACACCAACTTTAGCTGCATTTTGAGGAGATGTGGGTGCATCAGACAAAGTATCATGAAATAAACCCCTAAAATGTTTATTTTTGATGTGTTTTTTTACACTAGTCTGAAAGAAAACATGTTGAAGGAAGGAAAAAAACAAAAATCTCAAAATTGACCAGGTGATGAAAAAACGGGGTTTTTACCTGTAGTGCCTCCCCTTAAAGCAAAAAGGATGCAGGTTATGTAAATTAACTTAAAAATGCTTCTGATGAGTGTTGCTGTAAAGCTGATGTGTGATCTTGCCAGGAAAGCACAGGAGGAGATGATCTCGGAGCTTCGCCAGCAGAAGTTCTACCTGGAGTCTCAGGCTGGGAAGCTGGAGGCCCAGAATGCCAAACTGGAGGAGCATCTAGAGAAAATGAGTCAGCAAGAGCAAAGCAATAAGAGCCGCGTGCTGGAGCTGGAAACCAGGCTCAGAGAGGTGAGAAGATAATAAAGGGGGGAGTAGAAGTATGAAGCTGGTTGCAGATTCATGTGCTGATAGGTGGCTGTTTCTCTGTCATTTTAACCCTGTGTTCACACACGTGAACGCTGTTTTGTACTCACTTAATTTGGACGTTTTTATTTTGTGAGAATGGAGTGTATTAGTCAGTATTTAATATGTATAGAGGATCAACATAAAATATATTTTTTAATCTTCCATCTGTACTGGTTTGTCTCCTAATTATGAAAACACACCTGTGCATAATTGCATCCCTGAATATCTAGAGAGGAAGTAATGATGATGCGTCGTGACTTCAAGCAGGTGCAGCATATAAATCGGTTCTGAGGTGATCTATATAGGATGAGCTAGATTTGAATAAAGGTAAATATTGCGTGCAACTTAATGGTGGTAAAATGCAGGGCCATTTCCCACCACCACAGCATGTTGCTGTAATTCTGCAGAACTTGGCAATACACTGCAAAAATTACTTTGGATCAAATTTCAAAAATTGCGTCAACTTGTCACATCTAATTTTTTTAGTTTTTAATCAAACTAAATTTGTGATTTGGTTAAAACCATAAATTTTGATTTACTGGAAATCTATTTTTGAAAATTTAATTCATAACAAAAAAATTTCTTTACTTTTTTTTTTTTTATCTTGGAATGAACTAAACAAACAAATTGCTGTAATTCTGTCAACATTCTTTTTTAATTTTCTCAATTAAATTTGTGACTTAGGACAAAGTAAAATATTACTTCTGTCTTACTCAGTACATTGCATTTAGTACCAAGTCCAAGTGCTACTTAATGTATGAACCTATGGCCCAATTCCAATTCCTCTTTTCATTCCTATCCCTCGTCCTTCCCCTTGGCCCTAAACCTTGAAACGGAATTTCAAGTGTTAGGGATTGAATCATTTCCCTAAGAAATGGGACAACACTTCGAAATCCTCATGCTTCACCAATAGTCATCCATGGCGCAGTAAACTGACATTACGGCTGTTTCCAGAAGAGTTTGAAATGCCGTCTGCAGCATTAAATTGTCAATAAGGTTTTGTTGAAAAAGAAAAAAGCTGCATGCAGCAGCGATAATCTCCCTTTCCTGGGCGACTGGATTATTTCTTTGGCTTTCGGCCGAAAAAATTTAAAAATGAAAGGAAAAGAAGACGCCTTTGACTCAAACTTGTCGTTTATGTTACTTTTCAGACATGATCAGTTGCACGTAATGTTACAAAACTAGCGATTTTGTTCACATTTCTAATAAAACTGTCTTTAATACATTACAGCGACCTTAAATAGCGATTTTCATATTTTATTTACATAAAATACTCACATTTATACGTTGCTCTGGCTGCTGCTGACGATTTCCTCGCCCTTTTGCCAATATTTCGCATGGAATTGTGGTAATATCACAAACCACTCGTTTCCTAGTGTGCCCCTGGAAAATCTTAAGGTTAGGGCCAAGGGCTGGGGCTAAGGGGGAACTGGAATTCGCCCACTGAACAGCGACACGAACAGTATTTATGTTATGTTGGTTTTAAGATACACATTAACCAAATATTACGAATGGGTTGGGAGTTTATATCTTTGCACTATCCTTCACACTCATGGTGCAACTTTAACTTTAACTTTAACGTCCAAACTGAAGAGAATTTCTCAACAACTTCCTCTAAATGTGAACATAACAAAGGCAGTAAAAGGCATGACTCAAATTTATAGGATAACAATCATAAAAAGTTATAATCCTGCTGAATCTGTATTTCCCATGAGCCTTTGTGGTCTGGATAAGTTGAGTTCTGAAAATAGCTCCGCCCCCTTTGTTGTTCATTCACTCTAAAGCTGAAACAACTTTAAAATTTACTTTGAGTGAAAGTAAACACTTATTTTGGACTAGTGTGTGACTTTTAAGTGGATTTAACCCAAAAACATTAGATTTCATCACCAAACCAAAATATTTAAGTAAGATCAATGTAAATAAGTCCTTCATATCAACTACAGCCCAAGTACTCTTTTTACAGTGTACATGGATGCTATTGTTAATCCTCATACCTTTCTCCTCCCTTTATTGTGCGAAGAACCATATTTGATCACTTCATTGGACATTCAAAATGCCTCCTGCTTCTCCATGAAATCATAGAACCACATGCTCTCTCCACCTGTCGTCAGAGAGTTCACGAGACTTCCTACATAGAAATAAGACTTTTACGGCTGAACATTTATTACTGTAGGACTGTTATTAAAGTAACCAGGTTTTAAAGAATTGTAATATCCACCAGTATCACAATATCACTTTTCTATATGGCTGAAATTTAGGATATCCAAGTATTTCAGCAAGTGCCCAATAAAGGGTTAAATCTAGTACCCTCTGGTGACCTTTGTGGCCAAAAATGTGCCTACACAAAAACACTACCATAAAATCCCCCATCATTCATCATTTTCTTTACCACTTATTCAAATATTGGGTCGCAGGGAAGCTGGAGTCCATCCCAGCAATCAGCAGGAGAGACGCGGGTGCACCTGGACAGGTTTCCAGTTCATCACAGAGACATAAAGAACCAATCACACTCATGCTCACTTCTAGGGAGAATTTAGTGACAGTCAACCTTTGGATGTGGGAAGACGCCAGAATACCTGAAGAGAAGCGATATCACGGGGGGAGAACATGCAAACTCTGCACAGAAAGGCTGATGTTGGAGATCCAGTTGTGCTGCATTGTGCTGAGGCCACGATGCTAACCACCACACCACTGGTCACCCTATAAAATCCTCACGCACAAGTATTTCTTATTTTGTACTTTTCCTGGAAGTCATTGGGGGATTTTTTCCCTACAAAGGTCACCTGAGAGAATATCCAACACTAAAAATGACAAATGCCCTCAAATCAGATGCCCCCAATCTCTGACATGCAGCACACTGTATAAAACTAATCCCAACCAAAGGTCCATCCTTCTGATATTTATTAGGCAGAAAATAATTGATAATAATGATTCAAATAATTAAACTGGAAGGGTTAAAACCCCATAGATAAATTAATGTTAAGCAGTTTTGAGCAGGTTTAATGTTGTTTGAGGGATTTCTGAAAAAAAAAAGCAGAAAAATGTTGATGTTTGATGATTTTATGGTAGTTTTTGTGCATGTAGGTGTTTGGCCTCGAATTTCTGCAATAGGTGCAAAACGCATTAACTGAGTATATAAGACATAATAGAAAAAGACAAGTGAACTAAAAGAAAACTAAGTTATATAAAGGATTCATGCCAGAGCTGAAATGATCCTCAAATTAAAGAGAAAAAATGAGGAAAGTAGACAAACACACCCAAAGAGGGCACAGGGGTTAAAAGTGTTTATTTTACAGTAAAGAGCTGCACATCACACAGAGGCAGAGTCAGCTGGGGTAAAGTGTCAGGTGTAATACTGTGTCATCCCGGTGGAAAGCTGTGTACTGTCAGCATGTCTCTGACAGTTCCTTGGGGCAAAGTGGCCTCACCTCCTCCTACTGATCTTAAACGCCTCCCCGTCCTGTCTGCCTCTGCAGATCGGGCTGGAGAACGAGGAGCAGAAGCTGGAGATTAAGCGTCAGGTGACGGAGGTGACCTTGTCACTGCAAGAGCGCGAATCTCAGATAAGCAACCTGCAGGCAGCGCGCCATGCCCTGGAGAGCCAGCTGCAGCAGGCCAAGACTGAGCTGGAAGAGACCACAGCAGAGGCTGAGGAGGAGATCACGGTGCTCCGGGTAAGAACGAGGAGAAGAGCTGAGGATGATGTCTCCTCTGGTGCTGTGTAATTTCTACAGTGATATCTGTCTCTCTTGTCATGTCTCCTACAGGCACACAGAGATGAGATACAGCGCAAGTATGATGCCTTGAGAGACAGCTGTGCAGTAAGCCGCTCACCCTTTTTCTCCTTTTTTTATTTATTCATTTTGCGCTTTCACTCTTTCCAGGAATAGACAGCTTTCCTGGCAGCAAGCATTAGCTGAATCATCACACATCATCATGCATAACCTAAAGTAGCCGTGCTTCAGCCCATATGTGTCTCTGTGACTCTCGGGAACTCTTTTTAAAGCGTTTGACGCCTCATTCTCACCATTTCATTTCACCTCCTTTCCTCTTAAATAATCTAAATTCTGAGGAAATCCAGACCTGAAGCTGTTTCAAAGCTGTGCTGACATGATTGTCAGTGTCAGAGGGAAAATTGCTGTTTGCAACACAGCTTTAACAAAAGTGTTAAATTAGTTCTCAGTCACATTGTTTGTCTCCATTAAACTATCGTGCACATTAACACATAACGAGAGGTCAGGAGGATAATGGCTTTTATGAAATAATTTTCATTGTTTGGCAGGTTGACATTCTGGGAATTTACTTATCGCTGCTTCTTTGTGTATTATCTGATTATCTGGAACCACCATGCTTTATTTAGTTGTAAAAAGTTGTGACGTTCCATCTGCTCCTCTGCTAGAAGTGGTGTTTATTTTATTATTAGACACCATGAGAAGATGAAAATGGTGTCCTATCAACTTTTAGAAATTATTTATGGGATCACCAGATTCACATAACAGGAGTCCATATCAACAGTATTACAACCCTCCTTTATCCAATTGCTCTACTTTTGAGATCCTCCCACTTACAAACTGTTCAGATAGCAACATCCATATATTCAGCTGGCCAGTAATCAGGAAAACAGGAAAACATGGCCAAGTTCTTCAACAAGCAGGATGTAGATGAGAGTATTTCTTTACCTGCAACATCCTACAACGCTGATCTGATCATTATTCTGCTTTTGGATCATTTTGAGCTACAGAAGAATGTCATTAAATTTTGACTACCTCCACCTTGAGGCAAGTTTTCCTTACAATTTCTTTATCTGTTAACATGATTATGCTAAATTACCCAGCTAACCAAATACTCTGCAGATCGAGCTTCTCTTAACTATCCAGGCACATAAACAGCAGCCAAAATAGGAGGCGAGGCAACATCTCAGCTACACTTTGATCTAGTAAAATTTAGCATGGTGAACTGTTCTCTAATTCTTCTGCATGGAAAGCTGCCTGCATCTGAAGAGGGATGAGACTTGAACTAGCTTCTTATTAGTTTCATTGAAGATTTTAGGTTCAACCAAGACATTTGCGCTTGTGTTATGGGAATAAACAGGTCATGAAAGGATGCTAAGATGACAACTTGTCAAAATATCACACTTCAAGTCAAGCAAATATTTTTACAGCCTTAATGAACATTTCAACTGACAACCATGAATGAAGCCACTTAGATAGATGAAACTGAAGGGAACCAAGACTGTAAACACCTGGAAATAAACCAAGCAAGGCCATCCTATAATTGCACCAGCTGCTGAGGAAACAAACATTTGTGCTGGCATAAAATAAAGCTGCATAAAATTCCCAGAAAAATGGTAACTTTCCATGTTAAAGATTTACTGTCAGCCTTGTTGGGGCACCAATGTTCCACTCTAGTACTTATTGATTTTTGTGACTGATGTTTAATTTCTTATCAGGTTTAGAACTCCTTCATCTTGTTGTAGACCTTTTTCCCCATCTAATAAAAAAAACAAGCTAAAAAGATAGTTCATTAAGGACATTGGCAGCACACATTTAACTCACTGATAGACATAAATATTAATTAATTGTTCACGACATAATAACACTGGCAGCCGTCACTGAAACTGGTCAAAAACAAGTTCCCAACCTTCAAATAAAAAATTGCTGGTTAAAATCTCACCTTCAGAAACTAATGAACAAATGACAGATTTAAGATTTGATACCAGTGGTGGAGCTGAAATCTGATTGGACACCCCAGGTCCCACCTCAGATGATTGACATCTGAAGTGGGTCATCTGGGGGAGATGGATAGAAATGTCTTTCCAGAAACCCGTGGATTACCAGCATCATAACACCAGTTTGAAGTAAATTGTAAAGTAGTTCCCGAATCAATCATCAAAAAATTTTGTCATGCGTAATTTTGGAAGATATTGTCCCTGTTATGAGAGGCCCAATGTTATCATTTCTAGCTGTTCTAGCTCACAAATAGGCTGTTTTGGAGATTTCTATTTTTTCCCTGAGTTGGTGCAACTGGAACGCAAAATACCTGGTAATGACGTCACCAACTCACGTTTGCTCGAAATCCCGAGACAACTGGAACGCAGCATTAGCATGAAGCTACATAGCAGTGCTTATTTAGACATATGTGAGCACTAGATGAGTTTTAAGATAATGTGGGTATTTCAGGTCATACTTAATTTATTTGCATTAAGTTAATCAAAACTTTCACATTTGAGCTGAAAATAAGTTATAAAATGCTCAAAGAATACCTCAATATTTAGATTACATAGCACTGGCTAAGCTAGAGCTATCAGTTTAATTTATACAGGAGCCTAGCTGTGGCTACATATGTAGCTTACCATCACCAAGTATGAATGAGGAGTGAAAGCATAATGGACCTACTGTGAGCGCTTTGAGTGCCTTGAGAAGCGCAATATAAATCTAATTAATTGTTTTAACAGTTTAGTATTGTGACAGAATCCAGTTTTCCCCCTGAAAAATAAACACTAGACTTGTGCAAGTGAAATCCGTCTCGATCCGCACCTTTGGGCCTCTACTCTCGTGTGGTGGTGAGTTTGTTTGCAACTCCCTCTCCCCTTCACTGTATTTTGTTTTTTCCTTTTGTTTTGGTGTATTCGGGACGTTTCTGGGCAGAGATATGCGTTGTTTAGGCAATGACAGAGCGAAGGGCGTAGCGCTCTGTGGGGTAGAAACCAGTCACTCAAATTCTCGAGGAGAAAAAAACAGGCAGACGCAGTGAAGAAAAGGAAGTACTTTGCGACAAAAAGAGTTTTAGATAGTGCGCGCTCGAAAACCAGGGTCAGTATTGGTTTCACCTGCTTCCGAGCTCTGAGGGAGAAGCTTGGGTCTGAACAGCAATGCAGTCATTAGCCCGAGGGGGGGGGGGGCTCACGGTTTGAATAGTGTTTACAAACAGAAACGGGGAAAAACTCTGGATTCTACCTTAAAACGAAGAGATTTTTGTTAAACATATTATTATTTATTCTTTTGTTATATATTGACCAATTAATTCAATGATTATTAAACTGAGCACATTTTTTTTTTTTTCTATTTGGGTCGCAGAGCTGGTGGAAGTGGTCAGAATTGGAAAAACTAGTCCTGCACAGGGCTCTGAATCTGATTAATAATGTTACAATGTTTTATTTCTCATGTCTCTCTGGTGTGACCACAGTTATTGCAGCAGCTTATGTGAGTGTGTGTATTAGAGAGAGGAACACAATCATTTCTTTTTTTAGTATATGGCCCCTGATAGTCTTGCCCACCCTTCAGCTGCTCCACCACTGTCTCTAGAAATACAAACTAATTCACACAAACTAAACAGTCAGCTTTCAAGGATGTATTGAAAATCTTAAATGTATTTAAAGTCACTATAGAGCCAATCTGTCTCCAGAATTAAATGAAAGTGGTTAAATTTGAAGGCTATATAAACTCATAATTTGTGCTCCAAGGTCTTATTCAATGGAAAAAGGAGATTCATCTGTCTTTTGTACCATCAGTTCCCAGTAAGTATTTGCTAATTTTAATTAAGGAAACTGTAACTCTGCCACCAACAGAACTGAACAACTTTTATTCAGTAGTGTTGAAGAAGCAAAGCTCTGGATGTGATTTACCTTGGCTCTTCAAGTTGCTTTATGGATTAGATTGACAGATGAGCAGAGTAAATATAGATGCTTGCCAGATCACCACTGCATCCATCCCACCGTTGACTTCTTGCCCCGCCTTAAGAATTTAGTTGATGCTGTCAGTCCCCTGCCTCGGGGGAACAGATGCACTGAGTCAGTGCACAGCAGACACGGCTAATTTATGTACTTAAAAGCTTTGCTTCTTTCCCCTGTCTCCTTGAAGTTCTGCACTGTATACATGTTCCCATCAGAGCGAAATATAAGGGGCTTTTAACAGGCAGCCTCATCAGCCTCTAACCCTCATTTCCCTGCAGCGTGCTCAGTAGTCACAGTTGATGAGAGAAACCGACTCATGCTGATTAAATGATTTGCATGTTCCTCGATCTGAATACTGCCCGGGTTAAACAAGTTGCCTAGATATCATGTCAAAAAAGATTTCTGCATTTATCACTAACCCAGATATCAGCATCATGTGACGATGCAGCAGCAGAGTTCAGACTGAGTGGGGTGTAAGATCAAATTTATGAGGAGGAGAAATAATGTGAACGTGTATGCAATGTTAAAAAGATGATTCCCTTTGGTGTAAATGGTAAAATAAACTCCGAACTTCCCTTAATATGCAACTGTGAGTCCGAGAGTTTGTAGAGTTCAGTTGTCTTTAGATTCAGACACCTGACTTCAGCCTGGATGAACTCAGTTAAACCACAGCTGGTTGTGACTGTAGACAGATGAGAGCAACCCGAGCTGTGTCCGAGTCTGTTTCACTGCAGTTAGAAGTGAGAGGGGTTAACTGACCCAGCCCGCCGGGATGACGTTGTCCCTGTGATGTAGCTGCAGTCCTGACTACAGTCTGCTCCAGCTGACATGTTTCTGTCTCTGACACAATCGTGCATCATTTATGTGCACGGTGCAGATGGCATGACTATTTACTGATCATTCAATTAAAGCTAAAATATTTCTGAACTCACGTTACGTATTTATAACCTACATCGTGAATATTACTCTGAACCTCTGAGGCCAAATCATGACAGAATGACTCTGTCTGTGGATTTACCTGGAAAGAAGCTGTTATAACTCCAACCTCATCCCGTGAGATAGTGATGGTTTTCCATGGTTTTCACAGACATGTAGTCAGACTCATAACGTTCAGGCTTTTTTCTTTAGTATGAATAAAATATTTTCACTAAAAGGCATGCGGGGAACTGCAGTCTGCAGCCAGAACATCAGCTTATGGTCCAAAGCACTTACAGACCTCATGTGTTTTTAACTCAAGCACTGACTAGTGGTGGGTATCACCAGGTACTTCACAATACGATACTGTCACGATATTTTGCCAATAACGATCATATCATGATATGCCAATTCCGTAGTAATCTATACAGTACAGTGTGAAAGTTTAGACACACCCCCATTAAAGACGAAATAAATCAGCTGTCTGTGAAATCAGTTGAAATTGACTAGAATAATAGTAAATAAAGATTTTGACAAAATCATGAAAAAATAATGACAAAAAAATATAATTTTTTTATATTATAATTTTTAATTTGATTAAAATAATTTAATTAAATTTGATTTTTTAAATTTTTATTTTAGTTTTATAATTTTTATATTATAATACAAAAAAAATCATGACAAAATCAGACATTTATTTTGAACTGTGGTTAAACAGAAATATCAAAAACAAACAAATAAAAACTAAAACAAGCAAACAAGCATGATGGGGCTCCTGAACTTTGAGGCAATCACTGCACTCCAGTGCTTTTCTGTAACGTCCAATCAGATTTCTGCACCTGCTGACAGGTATTTTGGTCCACTGTTCATGAGCAAGGTGCTCTAATTTGTCTGGCACAGTTTTTTTAAACCATAATTAAAAATCTGTGTTTTATTTTACTGAATTATAATTAAGTAATTTTTATTATTATTATTAATTTTTCAGTTTCTTGTTATTTGAATTACTGTTGGGAATTTAGCCTTTTCTGGAGGGTATCTAAACTTTGACACCATGCTTTCTTTCATCCATGATACATCACAACATTGTCACTGAAAATGTTCCGAATTTATAACCAAACTGAATCCATTTGAATTGAATTACAAGACATTGTAACAGTTTCACATAAATGACAGCAATTCGTGTGAAATCAGTAAAACAGTAAGCATATGAAACATGTTAGTGCATATTAAAAATTAACATTTCAGTCAGTGCATTATAATCTCAAACAATGTGGCGGTCTATGAAAACCTGGACACACATTTTAACCTGTGCATTCCACTGTGTGGAAAGTTTAACTTAAACCTGCAGACTGCACATAAAAATCAGTGCTTCAGCAGCGACTTTTCTACATGCTGGACTGGTGATAGTAAAACAACAAGATCTCGTGAGATTGGGGGGGGGGTGGGCTCGGGGGGGGGGGAGGCGGCCCCAGGAAAAGGGGGGGGAAGTTCCCGGGGGGGGGGGGGGCGCGGTTCGGGTCCCGGTCCAGGTGCTGTTGGGCAATTCCCCCCCCCTCTCCCTTCCCCTTTCCTGTAAAAAACACTGTCATATAAAGGCCACTAGTGCCCAAAAAATCCTTAGAGAAAAAAAAAAAAAAGATCTCGTGAGATTTTGTCAGTGAAAAATAAAGATTACAACGCTTTTAAACACTGATACGATATCGCAACCTAAAATATTGCGATACTTCAGTGTAGCAATATTTTCTCACACCCATTATACTGACATTTTAAAGGATAACTATCTATTTTTTTACAACCTGGACCTCATTTCTATAAGTTTGTATGTGCATTTGCTCACCGGTAAAATTCACTCCTTGAGGTGACATTTAGATTAGTCGCCCTTCAGCGTACATCCATATACTGGGAGAGATGGAGCAGCCTCTCTATAAGGCATTATCTGCAGCAAAACTCCTTCATTTTATCAATACTTTAAGTTGTCCTGAGAGTTCAATGAAATATCTTCTGAGTCAGTGATACAGAAATTCTACTGGCCAGGTTGAAAAAAAGTAAGTTATCCTTTAAGTGTCCTCATGTTCAAACCACTGTTCAAACTTCAAATAAAAATGGTCAACATTAAAAAAAATGTAGAGATGAACGTTATTAGATCTTCGCCAGTATATTGCCATAGATTTTCTACTCCACAATTTTTGACAATTCAAGCAATATAATGTAAAAATTTGCAGAATTTCTGCAATTAGACATTGTTTGCAAGCAGTTAATCAGTTTCCGTCCTGTATACCTGGTGTCTGAGGCCAGAGAGACAACAGTGAGCTGGAATTTCCACTTTTTTGTTAACTTTCCTATGTGGACTTGAGTTTGTTACCATATACCAGATATCCTACCATATTTGGGTTAATTTTTCATATCAACACTGTGTATGATGTCATCTCCGTAAACTCTGAGTTGGAGTTTTGTGCTTAATTTGCAGGTGATCACAGACCTTGAGGAGCAGCTGACTACGCTGACTCAGGAGAACGCTGAGTTGAATCGGCAGAACTTCTACTTGTCCAAACAGCTGGACGAGGCCTCGGATGAGAGGGAGGACAGATTGCACCTCAGCCAGGACGTGGACAGGCTGCGGCGCGAGGTGGCTGACCGCGAAATGCACCTTAACAACCAGAAACAGGTACGAGGCTGCTGGCTGCAGTTTATCCTGCACACATACTGCAAAGTTTTTTCTCTATGGACACATTTCTATTGAAATAAGGACCTTTTCACATAATGCAAAAAAAGTTTGGCCAGTCTTCTTAACTTAAAGAGAATTATTTTCCAGGTTGCAGATAGAATAAGGTTTAAAGCAGGATTATGGATCAGAATTAGCTGGACATTTTGATCAGACTTCAATGGACATATCCTTGTTTGCACTTACTGTTGTTTATTCCATTATAGGGATGCACAATATAATCGGCCCCCTATCAGTATTGGCCTGTATCGGCCTTAAAACTGAGTGTCGGACATCAGCCACCCCACCGATGTTTAACCGATATTTAACCAATCAGCCTGCTTTTTCTAAAGTCTAAAAAGAAAAAAAAAAAATCTTCTTCAAAAACTTCTTTTTTACAGAATTTAAAACTTCTAAAGACTAGGGGTTGGAAAAAGAATTGATACATTGAAATATCACAATATTTTCATATGCTGATATCATGTTGACATTTAAAAATGCAGTATGGATCTATTTTACTAAAGAAATCTCACGAGATTTCACAACAGAACGATGAAATATTGCAATATATACCAAAATATTGCAATATTTTCATATGCTGCTGTCATATTGACATTTAAAAACATGGTATCGATCTATTTTACTAACGAAATGTGATATTTCATCGTTCTGTTACGAAATCTCGCAAGAATTGACAAAATATCATGAGATTTTGTAACAGAATGATGAAATCTTGCGAGATTTAGTAAGTAAAATACAGTGATACTGCGTTTTTAAATATCGATTTGCAATTGGCATATGAAAATATCACGATATTTCAGTGTATCGATATTTTTCCCACCCCTATTTTTATAAGTGTTGGAAATGGTTAAAAAAAAAACTGCTATTTGCAATGACTGCTTATTTTTCAGCTTTAATATCGGTATCGGTATCGGTTTTGGTATCGGTTATTGGCCACATGAGTTTTAAAATATCTGGATATTGGCCAAAATTCCAACATTGTGCATCCCTATTCCATAATTTTTAATTCGGATAGATTATTCCAGAGTTAATAAATTACATCTGACACAGAAATTTGGACTTCAAAGAGGAACATGAAAAGATCAAAAGCCCTCCCACTTCAATCAGGCAGGGTCAGTAGAGAAGCATGCAGATCAGATGAATGAGGAAAATAATACACGGAGGTTTAGTTCAGGAAAGTATGAATAAGAAAGAAGACTGGAATGTGATGACAGTACAAGCACAAAACTCATAAAAAAAGTCAACATTAATATGGGAGAGGATGAAAATCAAAGGTTTCACCGGTTTTCTGTCACAGATGGCACAGTGTAAACCCTGACAGGGCTCACAACCAGAGAGGGAAACGCTGCAGTTTTTCATTTATTCATTCTCTGTAACACCTAGATTGTGTCAGTGCATGAATAAATAAACACTCACAGTTGAAGCTGTTTTTTTAGAGTCAATTGAATGATGAAACATTCAGCCAGCGTGTGACAATAACACTTTAATGTTATATTTGAGAGTTTTCTGCATTCAAGTCCCACAAAAATATCAGCTGTCATTACAGGAATCAGTTTTGTGTTTTTAAGACAGTTTTATTCATGTTCCTGCCTGCATCTCTCACACAGCCAGACAGAAGATTTTCACTTTATGTGACACATCCACTATATCTGTGACAGGTGACCTCACCATCGTCTGACTCTGACAGTGTTAAGAGTAAATCAGGCGGCAGAAACTCTGGGATTATTTCAGCATCGTTATGTGTTGTGTTCTGGTTGCAGCACGAAAGAGACACAGAGAGAGATGAGGCTGTGCGATGTGTGCGTTGCCCCTGTGGGAGGATATGTGTGTGGGTGTCCAGTAGCGCTCTCAGTCCTGCTGGTTGTGTAACCAGCGATGGAAGTCATAGACGAGGGATGGGGTGGTGTGTGGGAGGGATGTGTCATCCCCATCACTCCCAGGTCGTGTCAGCTGTGGAAGCGTTGGACTTCAGAGGATTGTGGTGTTGCTGCAGCACCGGCAGAGGCTATATTTGTCTCCAAGTGCTTTGTCTAAAGCTGTACGTTGTAAGACGAGGAGCGCTGGGTTGCGTGTAGGCCCTGTGAAAAACATAGAGAATATATTCTGTACAACTGTCCACAAAAATACAGATGCTGAGAAGCTTCCTGATGCAGTTTCTATGATTATTGTTTAAACTGAGGGTGGACATAATCATTTACATCAGTGATCTTTACTGTTTTAACATTCATGCGTCACTGGAGAGACAAACACATCAGCAGAGTGCAAAATGTCATCCAAAGCATTATCCATCCACTTGTACCTGACCATCACAGGGCCCATACAGAGACGAATGACACAAACAAACATGCACACTCACACAAACTCCCAGGGTCCATTTTACAACCACTGATTAACCTAATATGATAGAAACATATAACACACGCATGCACAGCGAGAACATGGAAACTCCATACAGAAAGATTTCAACCAGGAACCTTCTTGCTGTGACGGGTCAAACCATTAGCCTAAGAACACCTGAGATCACCTTATATGATCTCATATCAGCCCACTGTCCAACACTCCAACTGCTACTCTGGTGCCCATAAAGGCCACCAAAACTGGCAACTTTCAAATTTGAGCACGTCAGAGCACTCAGCAACTGCATGATGCCATTGGCCAAACAGTGTGAGTCACATATCTGAAAAATCAGTTGTAACACAACAAACACACACCCATACAATACTAGGTATGATATGATACCATAAGATACAATATGGTATAATACAATGACACAATACAAGACAGGACAAATTGATATGATAGAATATGATAAAAGACAATGTAATGCAATATGATACAGAATCATATGATGCAGTACAATACAGTAAAGTATATTATGCTATGGTATGATGCAGTGTGCTACAATATGGTACAATATGATATATCACACAATTTGATACAATGTCGCACGATGCAATACAATATGGAATAATACAATACAGTACAATACAAAATGGTAAAGTATATTACAGTGCGGTATGGAATGGTACAACATGACAGAGTATGGTACAGTACAATACAATGTGGTATAATACAATACCATACCATACCATACACGGTGATACTACATTATATGGTACAATATTCAATGGTATGAATTAGTACAATATGGTATGATACAGAACTGTGCGATACAATACAGTACAATACCATATGCTACTAGACAGTACAATACAATATGACTGGATAGGATACAATAAATGTATTACAAAGCGATACAACGATACAATAAAGTGTGTTACAAGTTACAATAGGATATGACTGGATATGATACAGTGCAATACAATGTGATAGAATACAATACAATATGATAGGATAGGATACAATAAAGTGCGATACAATATGATTTGACAGGATATGATACAATGTGATACAAATACAATACAATACAGTAGAAGCAATAGAATATGATATGATTGGATACAATACAATGTGTTACAATGTGGTACAAGACAATATACAAGATATGATACAATAGGATAAATGCAGAGCACTACAAAGCTATACAATATAAAATAGTTGGATGCAATACAAAATGATACAATACACCACAATGTGATACAATAGGATACAGTATGGTGCGATACAAAACAATAAAAAGATAAAAGGGTACAATACGATACAATATGAGATGACAATACTATGCGGTGCAGTACGTTGCGGTGCAGTACGCGACTGTACTGTATAATTCATTACCTTAATTCAATTCAATTTAATTTAATTGAATTCAATTCAACTTTATTTGTATAGCATCCATTCATGACAGTGTCACCTCAGGGCGCTTAACAGACAGAAAAGTTCAGGTCAGATTCATAATAGCCTACAGCAGCTAAGGGAACCAACAGATAGGATCGAATCTTGACTTGACCCGGTCCAATACAATAGCATTTTGTGTATGACAATACATGAACGTCTATTCCAAACAGAACCTTGAGACTCTGAAGACCACGTGCACCATGCTGGAGGAACAGGTTTTGGAGCTGGAGACCATGAACGATGAGCTGCTGGAGAAGGAGAGACAGTGGGAGGCCTGGAGGACAACGCTGGAGGAGGAGAAGAGCCAGGCTGAGAGGAGGACCAGGGATGTTCAGAGGCTGCTGGACACTGAGAAGCAGAGCAGGTGACTACCGCACAGTCACTAAATCACAGTAACTGTGAGGACATAAAATGACTAAACTGCCTCATGAGTAGTTGTAAAGTTTGACCTTTATTTCTGAGGCCATTTTCTATTGTAGATTTTTCTTCTTAATGCATTAATGATTTGGAATAATTGACTCCAAAAAGGATGTTAGTTTCTTTGTCCCTGTAATGTTTCTGTGATTGCATACAAGGCCCTTCTTTATTTTAAAAAAGACCTGAGTTTCTTTTTTTGACCATAAAAAACCCTAAAACATTTGGTCTAAATATTTCTGTTGTTATTGCTGTTCTGGTTTCTTCCTCCTACACACACTAAATGCAACAGGTTTAGGCGTATTCTCCCGGGGTTGTCAAAAAGTATTCTTGGAAATAAACCGAACTGTTTTCTAAGACAATGCTGGCAGGGCAGCGTAACGAAAATTGGAAAAACTAAAAGCACATTATAACACTTTAATGGTGTGTTCCCCTTTAACCCTAAACCCTTATCCAAACAGAAGAAAAGAAGGAGCGCTTACAGAAAAAAAAGAGTTGTAAATAAAGTTTTTCTCCATGCCCCAGGCTTCGTGCAGAGCAGCGTAGCTCTGAGTCTCACCAGGCTGTGGAACAGGCGGTTAAGGAGCACAAAGCTGAGATCCTGGCCTTGCAGCAGGTCCTCAAAGACCAGAAACTCAAGGCTGAGAGCCTCGCTGACACAGTAAGAATGGCTACAATAGAAAACAAGTGTTTTACATTTGTGCGGTCAACCAATGTCACAGTGAACCCTTCCTGTCTTTATCCCCCAGCTGAATGATCTGGAGAAGAAACACGCCATGCTGGAGATGAACGCCCGCAGTTTGCAGCAAAAGCTGGAGAGCGAACGGGATGTGAAGCAGAGGCTGCTGGAAGAAGTAAAGTGCTTTCACATATTTCTCTCACTCGTCTCTGCTGCTTTCTTTTGTGCTTCATGTGCAGATTTTTGATGGTTTTATGTGTGCGCTTATCGCTGCACTTCAGTTTTTGGCTTCAGGATTAACATAAAATCTCTTCCGCATGTAAATTACTGCCCAAACAAAAAGGAAAGAGGAAATAAAATGTCAAATTATGCTGAAAAGTTCAGCTGGTGCTATCATAGGAAGGAATCAGTCAGTCACAGAATCCAGGCAGTGATGTAACAGCTGCTTTTTCCTCCACAGCAAGAGAAACTGCAGCAGCAGATGGATGCTCAGAAGACCCACATTTTCCGTCTGACCCAGGGGCTGCAGGACGCCTTGGACCAGACTGATCTGCTCAAAACGGAGAGAACTGACCTGGAATACCAGCTGGAGAATATCCAGGTGCTTCCACACACACATACTAGCCTATGAGAAAAACACACACACACAGATTATGAGAGGTTATGAAGTGGGTGAGACTCCAGTCCACACTGGACTGGGAGTGAGTCCTTGTGTTACTATCAGTCATGTTTTTCTCTCCACTGTCAAAAACATACACCACACCGCATACAACCCCCTTCCCCTCCACCCACCCCTCTGTCCCTCCGTCTCCCCCTCTGTGTGAAGTGAAGTATTTGAAGAGAAATTCATGGCAGTAGTGATGTTCACTTAGCTCCACCTGCAGGCGGTATACTCTCATGAGAAGGTGAAAATGGAGGGAACCATCACCCAGCAGACCAAGCTCATAGACTTCCTTCAGGCACAGGCCCACGGTGGCTCCAAGAAGAAAAAGGTGAGAGGGGGTTACATATCAAATCAGGCTTCACTTTTTAAAAAAATTAAATATATGTGTAATTGCTGCAAGTAGAGTCGGCCCAAAGCATAAGCAAACTCGGGACGCCTACACCACCTGCAGACCTCCTAAGTGCGCTTGAAATGTCAAGATATATTGATTTTAAATAGATCAAGTAATATAAAAAAAAAAAACCTCAATCATTGGATATTTTAAACAAAAATAGTAACACACACAAAAACTTGTGGTTGGCTACAGTTTTGTTGTGAAAGATTTAGCTTTTGCACACTTTAGTACCTTTGTTTCACATTTTAAGATAAAAAAAAAGTAATTAAACTGATTCACTTGTTTACTCTAAACTAGGTGTCTGCAAGCTGTGGCTCCAGAGCCACAAATGGCTCTTTATCCCTATTGGCTAAAAGGATAAAGAACCAACTAATGTTTTCAAATGTAGATATAGTAACAAATACAGGCTTTTATTGTTTTTGTCATGAATAACTTCATAAAATTTTTATGATAAACAAAAAAATTGACACTAAAAGTACAAGTAAGGTTTTTTTTTAGATCTATTAGCTGGTTGCAAGATTACTAAATGTCTGAGTGGACACAAATTTTTACGCATCCATGAATGATGGATAAAATCTAAGAGCTTTTCCTCTCTGAGCTCATTATCTGCTGCATTTCTCTCTTTGTGTTCACTTGCATGCCTTTCAGGGTCTTTTTGGGCGCCGTCGGGAAGATCTGTTGGCGGCCATGGCGGCTCAGGCCCAGGCTCAGGGTCAGGGTCAGGGTCAAAGCCAAGTCTCTCCCGTGCCCCCCATCCAGCCCGTGCCTCTGCAGTACAGTGACATGAAGTCAGCTCTGGATAAAGAGCGTGCCCGTTGCTCTGAGCTGGAAGATGCTCTGCAGAAAATGAGAGGAGAACTGCGAACTCTGAGAGAAGAAGGTTTGACTGCCGTACAGCAACATGTTCCCTCTGATAGTCACTCAGTAATGGACAGCATGCATGAGACAGTGATGATGTGGAGGGAGAAGATTTTCACATCATTTTAAAAGTGCTGAAAGACAAGTTTAAGATCCTTCCAAGTTTCTGAGTTTGATGTTTCAGATGAGTTATACAACAGATTCTGTCCATTTTTCTTATTTTAATCAGTCATCACACAAAACTCCTCAGAAATAAGTTTCTCTTTCTTTAACCAGAGGTCTTTGCTATGCTTTTACATTCTGACTGAGGTCTCCCAGTGCTTAACAGAGCTCATTAGACATAGTGAGAAAAGGCACTTTTCTGTAAGTGTATGCTCTCATAGTTGATGCAAGAGTGAAAACCAAACCAATCTCATGTCAAGGCACAGATCTGAGAAAAAATATGAGAACATTTCTACAACAGTAAGAGCAGTTTTTATCATTCTCTAACTGAAGAGGACTGGAAGTAGCTGCAGTCTGCCTCCATATAACTGAATAATCACAGATGAAGAGCAGTAGACAGATGACCAGGGGCTGTACTCATCAAACTTCTTAGAATCGGGCCCAAGATAGAAGTTGACTTGTGAGCAAAGAAAATCTAAGTTAAAAGCTGCACTTAAAAGTTATTTATCAAGTGTCTCAGTCACACTTTTAGCTAAGTGTAGGACAAAAGTGTCACTCTCAGAGTGGGCTACAACAGTATCAGGTGCCAGGAATTTTAGATGATGTCACTTCTAAATCCACTGAATTGACCAATCGCTGAATGGAATCGTTTGATGGCTGTGATGGCCCGCCCTCAATCTTCAGTGTTATCTCCAAAATTACGCAACCTAAATATTGCAATGAAAAACTGGTAGGCACCTAAAACGCACCTGAAATCACCCAAATAAAAAAAAACACCTCTCAGTATCGCTAAAAAGTTCTTATTCTCTTATGAGGAGGTTTTTCAGACGTGTTGATGAACATCTTCCTATTATGAGATATAAAACATTATAATGGCTTTTAATCCCGACATAAAGTTCTGCTGCGTGTGGTTACTGGTGAGATTGTGTCTCTTATTAAATCCATAACATAAATTATAACTGCTCTGTTCAACAATACCGTTTGATCAGCTGCGTGTCATCAAAGTCAAACCCACTGAAGACACCTCTGGAGCTGTCTTAAATATTTTGAGGAGTAGAAGTGATTCTTAGACTTGAGAAAGTTGATAGATAGCTTTTATTCTTAGAGTAGGAGTAAATTCCACAAATTCTCAGCACTTCGGACTAAAATGGTCCTCTGACATGCTTGATAAATACGGGCCCTGGAAACCAGTGGTAGCTATGAAAAGCATCCACAGTCTCTTTGTGGAGATGGGGAACCCAACAGAAGAACAACTAATGGCTTCAGCCAGGTCCTATGACAGACCAAAGTCATTCCTCTCCCAGCCAACTCTCAGACCATGACAAGCAAACATCTGCTCTGATGAAACAAAGGTTCAGATGATTGACAACTCATTATTAGTTTCATCTCTAAAGTAAAACATGGTGATGGGAGCATCGTGCAAAGGTGGTTCATCTCTGCAGCAGAGGCTTGGAGATCACTCAGGATAGATGCAGTGAAACCTTTTTACTAGGGATCTCAGGCTTGTTAATAACAACCACCAAACATTTACAGATCTGGGCGTGAAAAAGTTCCTTTTTCCTTTTTCTGCCAGAAGTGGTGCAGATTGTCCCGCTCCAGCCAGTGAGCGGGACAATCGTTCACTGGCTGAACGATTTGTCCCGCGAATATGTCATCATGCACGGTGTCCAAACTTGACGTGTGGAAACATCTTTGTTCCGGGCATTCATTTATGCTCTGAAATCGTTTCCTCTGGGCACACAGGCGTTTCTCTGTGCGATTGAATTAGCAGACAAGTCGCTGGTAAGTGGCTGGCAGTTGGCTGAAAGGGGAACTTTTTCATGCCCAGATCTGTAAACAAGAAATGTATAATTCTGAAAATGCAGCCAGACTGCAACTGCGCCTAATAAAGTAATTAATGCTCCGAATACTGTAGGATCCCCTCCTAGAAGTCTCACACCTGCTACCGAGGTAGTTAATGAAGAGTGTGAATCATAAAGTGAACAGAATAATTCAGTCTTAGAGTTTTGTTATTGTGCAAACATGTGAAGTCCAATATTATCGGCCGATATCAGCTTTAAAAACATGATATCGGTATTGTTTTTTTGTTTTTTTCAGATCGATATTTTTACGAATAAAATTTTGCAAGATCTCGTTCCATTACAAAATCTCGCAAGATCTTGTCCCATTAGCACCAGTCCAGCATGTAGAAGAGTCCCTGTTATTCTGGAAGAACTTCATATCCCAGCATTCCTTTTAGAGTCATGTGACTTTGTGAAGTTACCAAGTTGTCAGAAACATTATAATTAGCCACATGTTGGTTAATACCTGCTAGTATCTGATATGTGGCAGCCAGATGTCCAAAATGAACTCCTCTGGCCGAGTTAAGGATATTTTGGGATCTTTGCTCTCAGAGCAGAATATAGTTGTATTTCTGAAAATATGAGACAGACAGTCTCACAGTTGTCTGCATATATCGGTTTTGGTTGGTATCAGAAATTATGAGTTGGACAATAGCAGATATTGGTAAAGAAAAAAAAAACTAATATCAAACATCCCTAGTGCAAACTAATTCACCAGTACAGTCCTGAATGAAAAAAGAAAATTTATTGAATCTACATGAATGAATCTGAAACATAACAAGGAAAGATTGAAAGGGTTTTAAAATTTATTCTCTTTTATTTTTGCTTGTGAGACAGTATACAGTATATGGTATTTAGTGGTGTACATAATATGCTGTATATAAACATTTTAATTATGCAAATTTTATAAAACTAATTATTGCAATCCCAGCTCTCCAGTACAAGGATCATGGCAACGCTGCAAACCCCGCCACAGCACGACAGCAGATCATCATGGCTGCCATGGTGAAGTCTCCAGAGCACCAGCAGGGCCCGACCAGCCTGGTACCTTCCAACTCTGGACGCAGGAAGGATACTCCAACGCCTGAAGGTGAGTAATGGATGATGTTCGCAGAAGTTCAGCTTTTCTTTTCCACCCTTTGACACTTGCAGGCATACCTGACTCAGTCACCATCAAGAATGTGAACACTCACATTTTCTGACATCATTTATGAAGCTTTTACTATGCTTTTTTTTTTTTTTTACACACCTTTCAGAGGGAAGGAGGGTCACTTTTGAAAGTAAGTTGTCCAAAGTCACGGTTTCTGCAGTTTGATCTTTTATCTCCCTTCTTCGTTTTGCCGCATTCACATCCCTGACAGGCCAGATTTTAAAAGCTCTGCACCATTTTTAATGTCAGACTCCATCACGTGTGTCAGCCGAGCCGCACAAAGTTTCGGTGCAGAGCTTTAGAAATCTGAAGCATTTTATTTTGGCTGCTGATGCTTAAGTCAGTCTGATTTGCAGAACCTTGCTCTGTTCACTCCAATCCCACCTGACCTTCACATCCTACAGAGACACAGCGTATGATATATTCTGCAGTTCACCAAACCTTTGAACCCACATTCTGAACTAAAGGTATTATCCAGTCATTTCATTTGAAAAAGTCAAGGTTACAATAACAACATTAAAACTGGATGCTTTCCATTTTAATCTTATATCATTGTAACCTGATATTTACTCTGAAGGGGAAATACAAGGAAGAAATAAAGACAAAATATAGAGTTAAAGTTTTAAACATGATGCCCGAATGTAGGAATTCACGTTTGAGAGAAGCACAATAAATCTGTGCTTCATATGTTTGTTCAGTGAAGTCACAAGGATCACCTGTTTTTGTTGGACTAACATGCATCTGCTCTCACACCTGGAGCAAATAAAGGAAGCAGACCTTGTGTTTTACTGCTCAACATTGTCAGTATTTACTGTTCCAAAAAACAGATCAGGTCTTAACTAGTCTGTCTTTCTACAATAGTTGATCCACAAGCCTTACTTTTCGGTTTACTGTCACCTTTTGGAAAACTATCAAATGTAAGATACTATAAGATACTATACGCCAACCATGTTGCTACAAAATTAAACATGGTGTGTCAACAAAAATTTGTTTTGCAGATGATTCATGTCTGTCAGTCAGATGATAAAGTTTGATATTTAACTGCAAATGATAAAACAATCTTAAGTCTTGAAGTTTTGGATTATTATTATACTATAAACAGACCACAACATTAAAAACACCAGTCTCAAACTGTGCAACAATCTATGTACCAACTAGGGATGTTATTGTGTGTGATATATTGTCAAAGAAACTCCCCATGATAATTTGTCATCTCATGATAAAAGCGATAAATTCAATTTATCAGGTATTTTTTCTCAGTTGCACTACTTTGTTTTTTTAAAAGCCAAGTTAGTTTTGCTGTTTGCATCGTTTGAATAAATGTGGAATTTGGTCTCTCATGCTTCAGACTTGTTTGATTGTTGTCACTACCGTTTTGCAGTACAGTTGTACTACTTGAACTTAACTGATTTAGTTCAGTGGCTTCTAGTATTTTGTAGGGCTCTCAAGACAGAATGTAGTGACAGATTTATAACACAAAACGTTAGGTTGATAGTTTTTATCATCGTTTATCGTGATAAAAACCAGAAATTATCGTCATACATTTTTTAGTCCATATCGCCCATCCCTAGTACCAACAAAAAAGAATAAGATGTAAGTAAAGATGTCAGATTCTGAGTCCCGTTAAAGGTCCTGGACCTTTACCGCAGCGCTGCTAAAAGAGCCCGCTGCCATCAGGAACCACTGCAGCCAGCCCTGCATACGAAGCTGGCTCATGTCAAAGAAACATGCGTCTCATGCTGGAGCCCTGTTCTCATCTGGCTGTGCATCGTCCAGTGGTCCAGCTCTGACTCTCACGTTCATCCCAGTCTGCATAACCAGTCTGCAGCTTTGCAGCCGGTAATGATCCACTGTGTGTTCGGACAGTTTGCCATCACAGCGAGCAATAAGGTTTAAGAGAGCTGCTCTACAGTCGCTTGTCGGTGGCCTCGTGCAGTCACGATCAGCTGCTCATTAGCCTTCCTACACACTTCTGGTGGATATTTGCTTCTGTATATTGGTGTAAGTGTCATTTTGGAGATGTTGTGATCTGGCCGCCTACTCGTGACTCTTGTTAAACCCTTTTCCTGCATTCCACATATTAACTTCAAGAACTTGCAGAGCAATTAATTGTTTCCCACTCCTTGACAGGTGTTAGAGAAATTAGATCATCTGGCTTCAGCCCACATGTTGGTGGTCTTAATATCGTAGCTGATTCCTGTTTGTTTATCTTATTCTTCACCTGATGAATTTAGAATATTAACATAATTAAAGTATCATTATTTGTCACTTTTGAAATCTTTTTTTTTTACAATTTTCTTTTTGGGATTAACAAAGAATTTTCTGGGGGTGCTTCAGACTGGATAATGCCTTTAAAAGTCAGCAGTGAATGGGTACCAGCATCAGAATTGATTCAATTAATATTCTTTTTTTAAGCTTTTTTCAGAGATCACCTGCATATGCATTTTGCTCAACATCTTCCTGTTTTCTCAGATGGTACGGCATGATGCACTGAGGTTTTGAAGTGTTGGGTGTAGCTGGGACAGGAAGAGTAAGCCGGCCCTCACTGTGTTCCCTGACTGTATTCAGAGTACAGCCGTCGCTTGAAGGACAGTCAGAGAGACAGAGAGAGGGAGAGAGAGAAGGTGGTGCACCACAACACCCCTCACCGATTCACAGTGGGACTCAACATGAGAGCTGCTAAGTGTACTGTGTGCCTGGATACTGTTCACTTTGGTCGCCAAGCAGCTACCTGTCTCGGTGAGTCACAGATAAAGATTTGTATGCTTGAGCATGCGAGAAGGAGTTGTGGATGGATGTTGATGGATTTTTGTGAAGTATTTGGTCATTCTAGTGTGGGGGGTGGCTGAAAACAGTGGGACTGGAGTATGATGTTCGATACTGGAACCATGAGGATGAATCTCCAGAGAAAAAGATGAAACGGTGAGTTAGCGATGCAGCCGTGATGCACTGGGAAGTGAGCTGTGCAGCTGAGCTGAGATCTATGTAAACCTGCAATGTAGGTATACTGGAATTTTGGCCGATATCCGATATGCCAATATTTTAAAACTCATGTGGCTGATAACAGATATCAATACCAATGTTAAAGCTGAAAAAATAAGCAGTCATTGCAAATTGCAGTTTTTTTTTATCCATTTCCGACACTTTGAATAATAAGGGTGGGAAAAAATATCGATACACTGAAATATGGCGATATTTTCATATGCCGATATCAAATTGATATTTGAAAACACGGCATTGATCTATTTTACTTACAAAATCTTGCGAGATTTTATTGTTCTGTTTAAAACTTGCGATATTTAGTGAATTCTTGCAAGATTTTGTTAGTAAAATAGATCAATACTGCGTTTTTAAATGTGAATATGATATCAGCATATGAAAATATCGCGATATTTCAGTGTAATGATATTTTTTCCGTCCGCTAGTTTTTAGAAGTTTTAAAGTCTGTAAAAAAGAAGTTTTTGAAGAAGTAGTTTTGGGTTTTTTTTAGACTTTAGAAACAGCGGGCTGATCGTTAAATATCGGTTAAACATTGGTGCGGTGGCTGATGTCTGATATTCGGTTTTAAGGCCGATATCGGCCGATACCGACAGGGGCTGATCACATTGGCATCCCTACTGCAGTGCTGTCTGAGCTAAGTAAACCCATGAATGAACGGGTCAATACAGACGCTGGACTGAGTGAAGACGGTCACTTAAAAGCAAATCCATAAATCCTTATGGATGGAGCTGCATTAGAGTACATCTGGACGTCAACAGGTGAAGCGCTGTCACCACCGTAAATAAAGGAAACTCCATTCCAGGAAAACAGGACGTGCCCCCAGAGGTGCATTTTCAATATGCATGAATTGCGTAAAGATCTCAGGCCGACTTCTGCAAATGTACTAAAAACTCCTGGGTCAAAAATAACTCATATTTTTGACTGGGTTAAAAAGAGACCAACTAATTTCTGGGTTACTTCACCCAATTTTTTTTTTTTTACCCAACTTTCGGGTTGAATATTTGACCCAGAATCTGGGTTATATTGATGACAATGTTGGGTTTTTAACCCAGAAGTTGGGTCAAAAGTAACAACCCAAATGTCTGGGGTGAAATAATCCAGAAATTAGTTGGTCCCTTTTTAACCCAGCAGTTTTTAGTGTGTAAGACATACAGCTCAGTCACTCATAGGCTCTTTTAGAAAGCCCCAAATAAATACCCAAAGTTCGGGCAAATGGGTGAGACTTTATAAGCACTTGTTTTGTCTGCTTTGGAGAACCAAGTACTTGAATTACCAAACATGAGCATGACAGCATGATCAGTGGTTGCAAACTACGATCAGAAATCCGAAGACATGATATCTGTGTGACAGTGTGGTGTCCTGTTACTCTGCCTCTGATTGATCATGTGCCCTGGCTGCTTGTCCCATTGCTGACTGGTTAGCGTGCATGACTCACCTGGGAGTTGGGGGATCAAATCCCGCCTGGGATCTCATTGTGTAATTGCTACACTATTGCCCGCGGAGGGGGAAGGTTAATGATCAGCCTTTTTTTGCCAGAGTGTTTGCAAGTGGGAATGTATGTGGCTAATACAGACGACAGGAAAATAAGTCTCTCATAACCATTATATCTCATATGGTGTAAACTGTGTCAGGTTTTGAGAGAGCAGACTGAAGGTTGTGGTTATTTCTGCAGCTTAAACGATGTACAGATATGTTGCTAGTCAGTCTGGGACAGAGTCGGACTGTAACAGCAGGAGACTAGGCCAGTCAAAAATGAAGGGAATCAGATGAAATCATCTGAGCAGTGGCCCCTCGGGATGATGGGTGGGCCATTTGGGTAATGGTGCTGGAAGAAACATGTAAGGAAGCAGATGTTATGTTGGTATGAACAGTAAAAGCAAGAATAATAGAAATGGGTTATTAGAGGATGAAAGGATGTGTATGCAAGACATTTTTGTGCAGATATACATTAAAAAACAGTTGAATGTATTCACTTTTCCTCCATATTCTTCATCATCGTCCTTGCTGGAATGTCCCTACTCCTCTTTGAGTGATGGTGACACCAGGAAGAGAAGCTGCAACTCTGCTCTCCCTTTAAAAATGTCTTCCTCCTCAGAATGCCACGCTTTGTGCCACCCAAAATGCTCTGCCTGCCTCCCATCTACATGTGGCATGTCCAGCGACTGCTCCCTGCATCTGTCTGAGGGCCTGTGTCGAGACAAAGGCAGCTCTCCGGCGCAGCAGCTCAAAGAGGCCGGCGGACACATGCACCTCGAGGGATGGATGAAGCAGCCCAGGTTTGCTCTCCACCAGTAAAACCCATACATTGTATGTTAATCTCCTTCCTATTTGTTCATGGAGCAGGAAAATAGCGTCAGCCAGGTGATGCTGACTATAATCCCTCTCAGAACCTCACATTTAGTGGTAAATACAGTTTAAATCAAAGCTTTTGCAGCTTCTCATCCATAACATTTTGCATTTACAGGAATGGGAAACGAGGCCAAGGCTGGGAGAGAAAATACGTGGTCCTGGATGGCACTAAAGTCTCTATCTATGACATCGAGCCCAGAGAAGGTTATGATTAAACTCAAACGGATGCTTAACAGAAACGGTCTCTTTGAGTTCCCACACACGAACGAGCATGAGTACCCACTGAATCTGCTTGTTTTCAGAGTCTGTGAAACCTCTGGAGGAGTTTGACCTGTGTCTGTCCGATGGAGAGGTGGTGGTTCATGGAGCTGTGGGAGCGTCCGAGCTGCCAAACACCGCCAAGTCAGGTAGACAGAAAACATGCCGATCCCCCTTCACCTCCCACTGCTCACAGCTTCATTTTCCACCATCAGAATTAGAAAGAAGTCATTCTTCCATGTCTTTGTACATTTTATCATTATTTAATTCTCAAGTTTTATCATTACATACGAAGTTTTTAAATGTTTTATGATTATTGCGTCCATTGCCTCTACTTATTATTTTTACAGTCTTTTAATCTTTTAGTTTTTTACTCTAGTGCTTCCTCATGGGGGCCCTCCACGCTGGGAGTTGTATCTGGTTTGCCTGTGGGGGTGCTGTCTTGGGGGTCCCTTGGTCCTGGAGGATTGAGGGACTCTGCACCATGTGCGGGGTCTACCCTGGTCTATCCAGGTCAGGGTGGTCTCTGTGGTGCCTCTCAGTGTGGATGGCCCCCCTTAGGTGGTTTTTCCTCACCTGGATCCTCAGTGCCTTGCCACGTTACAGGACGTTTTACTGTGTGCTGCGTGTGTGTGCATGTGTGCACACACACGCACGTTTTTTTATTTTTTATTTTATTTTTGTTAAGCACTTTGTGTTGCATCTTTGTATGAAAAGTGCTATATAAATAAAGTTTGATCGACTTTGATACTTTATCTTCTCTGTCTCAGATGTTCCCTACGTTCTGAAGCTGGAGTCCCGTTGTCACCCTCCTTGCTGGCCTGGTCAGGCCATCTACTTCATGGCCCCCAGTTTCCCAGACAAACAGCGCTGGGTGGCCGTGATGGAGTCTGTGGTGGCTGGTGGACGAGCGTCTCGGGAGAAGGCGGAGGCTGACGCAGTGAGTATCTCTGAGGCAGGCGGGAGGCAGCTGTCTGCTGAACGAATCATAAACGCGTATGACGTCGGTCACAGATAACTGTTGTGCCTGTTAAAGTTCAAGTGTGTGTGTGGGGGGGCGATTCATGAGGAGCGGATTTACCCTCTGTAGTTAGATTATAAGATTTAGGCTTAACATTTAATGTTTCACTTACATCTGCATTAACTGTCCCCTTTTTCTCTCCTCTTCTTCTCTTTTTCTTTTTTCTCTTTGTCTCTCTCACCCCTGTTTGTTGCTTTCTCATCGTGCCACACTGTATGTCCGGTATATGGGCACGTTTTGTTGATTTGCTCTATTTCACCAATTCCATTGGGTTTCACTGCACACATAGGCTGCTGTGTCCAAAAGACAAATGGTTCTGTCTCCACTGGTCCAGGTAAAGAGTTATACAGATGTAACTATGAGGCATAAATGGACACACACACACACCCTGCAAATCCTTCCTAAGGCACACAGTAGTGCATGTGTCTGTCACTGTGTTTGTTGCTCATCTTCCCCCTGCTTCCATCTCACCTGCTGCGCCTGACTCCTCATCATCCTCTACAAACTTTCTTCCAATGAATCAGTCAGAGCCTTGCTGGAATATTTCTCCCTGTCTTCGATTTCCTTTTGTTTTTCTATAACCGCTGCATTCAGATGTCTGATCTTGTCTTTGGTTTGATCATCTGCAGCCGTCCTGTCCAGAAGACCACGAGTCAGACTGCAGGTTTTACCTGCTTGTGTGCTCTTGTATTTCTACCCGTCCCCCCCCCCCTCGCACACTTCTGAGACTGGGACACAAGTCACTTGACTTGGACTCAGCACACCTCTGGTCACGGATTATATCCTGACAGATGAACAATCTAAGAAAGTTTGATAAAAATCTATCTAATCTGTTACAAATTTACCAAATGAGACAGATATCAGGAAAATTATGTCACATGAATGATAAAAGTGCATTTCTTTCCTTTATCTAATGCAGGGATGGGCAACTCCAGTCTTCAAGGGGTGGAGTCCTGCAGGTTTTAGATGTTTTCCTGCTCCAGCTCACCCGTTTTAAATTAAATGGCTCTCCTCAACAGCTTCTTGCCAACTTCTGCTCAAACATGTTGGTCCTTTAATCTGATTCAGGTGCAGCAGAAAACATCCAAAATCTGTAGGACCCACACAGGATGACTTTGTCCATCCCTGATCTAGTGTGACCCCTACACAGAAATAACTGCAATGTAGCTGGTGAAAAAAAAAAAAGATAAAACACTTATTTTTGTATATTTTGTATTTAAACACTGCACTCAACCATACATCTGAATAGACAGAAATCAGACCTAAAACAGGCCCAGATGATCAGCTACAGGACTGGTTATGTAATCTTTCTGTGTTTCTTTCAGAGCACTTTGTGAACACTTCCATTTGTTTTATCTTCTAATTGTACACTGTTTTCACTGTTATTTCTAATGTAATTCTACTGAAAATCTTTCCAATCACAATATAAACTGATTGTTTCTTACTGCTTTTAAGGAAAATACAGTTACTAATTGCAATAATTACAATTAACACAAAGTTTGATTGATATTTTTTTCTTTAACTTTTATTTCATTCCATATTTAGTTGTTTTTTTTTTCTTCTTTTTATTCAGTAAAATATCGTTTTGTGTGACTTGAATCTCTTCCTGCCTGCGACTTGAACTTGAAAAAGCAGACTGACTTGTGACTTGGTCCCAGCCCTGAGTCTGTGACCCTCAGGAGGTCCCTCCTGTCATGCTCCTCTGCTGCCTCCCCCTGAGGTCATGAGGCTGGGATCTAACTGACCTCTCACCTTTCTTCTGCTCTTTCAGAAGCTGCTGGGGAATTCTCTGCTGAAACTGGAAGGAGATGACAGGCTGGATATTAACTGCACCCTGCCTCTCACAGACCAGGTACTTTCAGCGGTTTTTTTCATGCATAAACTGTATTTTACTCTATTCCCGTTGCATGTTTTAGCACGAAACACAACAGCAATTTAACTGAAGAGCCAAGAAATCAGTATTTGTGAAGGAGAGTGAAGCTCAGAGCAGATGTTTGGTGGTTTATCTGACTATTCATGGTATTCCTGCAGATTGTTCTGGTGGGATCTGAGGAGGGACTCTATGCGCTGAATGTTATCAAAAACTCCCTGACTCATATCCCAGGCCTGGGATCAGTTTTTCAGATCCAAATCATCAAGGAGCAGGAGAAACTGCTGATGATCGTTGGTAAGGTGTTCAACTTTGTCATTTTCTGTAGCTGGCATGCAGCTCAAGTGGTTACTCATAATTGGCACCATCAATAAGCAATCATTTGTTTCTCATTAGAACTTTGACAAACCACATGAATCTTATGTAACTTATGAATATCATTAAAAATGTTAAAAGATAAAATATACCTTTAAACTTTTCACGCTGACTTAAAAATGAATAACGCTTCTGTATCGGACCATCAGCTGTGTGTATCATATGTGTGTGTGCTGCAGGGGATGAGAGAGCGCTGTGTTTGGTGGAGATTAAGAGAGTGAAGCAATGTCTGGCCCAGTCCCACCTACCCAGCCAGTCTGAACTGGCTCCTTACATCTTTGAGACGGTGAAAGGCTGCCATCTGTTCGCTGCTGGAAGAGTAGGTGCTCCTCTCCTCTGAGAAGCTTGAGACAAAGCAAATTGTGTGTTTTGATGTAAGGATGCTGCCCCTTTGATATAGCATGCATACAAACTGATGTGCACCGTTTTTTTTTCCAGGTAGACAACGGGCCTTGTATATGTGCTGCTATGCCCAATAAAATAACCATTCTGCGCTACAATGACAATCTTAACAAATACTGCATTCGCAAGGTGAGTACCACCTGCTGAAAGAGAAACGTAAAATAGAGATCAGGTCAAGAATAAGAAAATATGAAAGGAAAGGAAATGTTTAACTTCTTGCTTGATAGAGCTGGGTGACCAGGAAATATTTTACACTTTTGAAACTGAAAGTAAAAACAAAATATTTCGGGGTTACGACAGTGATTCTCCCTTGGATTTAAAAACATCTGCAGGACAAACAAATTTAATAATCAATATTTTTAATTTTTTTATTTTCAATGCTACACTTTTACTTACAGCATAGGGGTTACTGCCCTCTTGTGATCAAGAGTGGTAAGACAATAACAAGCAAATAAAATAAATGACATAGAAAGTAAACTTCCTGACATTTTATATAAGAAATTTTTTTTTAAATCTTTATTATATTTAACAGAAAATACATTATTTCATTATTATTTATTTATTTATTCATTCATTTATCTAATTATTTATTCATTTATTTATTTATATGTTTTTAAAATCTGTATGTCAGACGCCTTCACTGGAAGTGAAAAGAGTTTGTTGTATCTACTTTACATAACGTGTGTCCACTCTCTCTGGTGGTCACAATCTGTAACTGCACTTTGATACACTATGTTGACAAAAGTATTCACTCACCTGCATTCACTCACATACGCACTTAAGTGACATCCCATTCCTAATCCATGGGGTTCAATATGACTTTGGTCCACCTTTGCTGCTAGAACAGCTTCAACTCTTCTGGGAAGGCTGTTCACAAGGTTTAGGAGTGTGTTTATGGGAATTTTTGACCATTCTGCGAGAAGCACATTTGTGAGGTCACACACTGATGTTGGACGAGAAGGCCTGGCTCTCAGTCTCCACTATAATTCATCCCAAAGGTGTTCTGTGGGGTTGAGGTCAGGACTCTGTGCACGCCAGTCAAGTCCATCCACACCAGAATCTGCATCCATGTCTTTATGGACCTGTTTTGTGCACTGGTGCACAGTCATGTTGGAAGAGGAAGGGGCCAGCTCCAAACTGTTCCCACAAAGTTGGGAACATGGAATTGTCCTAAATGTCTTGGCATGCTGAAGCATTCAGAGTTCCCTTCACTGGAACTAAGGGGCCAAGCCCAGCTCCTGAAAAACAACCCCACACCGTAATCCCTCCTCCACCAAACTTTACACTTGGCACAATGCAGTCAGACAAGTACCGTTCCCCTGGAAACTGCCAAACCCAGACTCATCAATCAGATTACCAGATGGAGAAGCGGGATTCATCACTCCAGAGAACACCTCCACTGCTCTAGAGTCCAGTGGCGGCGTGCTTTACACCACTGTATCCAACACTGCATTGCACTTGGTGATGTATGGATGGATGCAGCTGCTCGACCATGGAAACCCATTTGAAACTCTCTGCACGTTGTTTCTGAGCTGATCTGAAGGCCACATGAAGTTTGGAGGTCTGTAGTGATTGACTCTGCAGAAAGTTAGGGACCTCTTGTGGCATCCTATCACAGTTCCACGCTGGAATTAACAGAGCTCCTGAGAGCGACACATTCTTTCACAAATGTTTGTTAAAACAGCCTGCCTAGGTGCTTCATTTCATACACCCATGGCCATGGAAGTGATTGGAACACCTGATTCCCATAATTTGGATGGGTGAGCAAATACTTTCAGCAATGTAGTGTATATTAAACTGAGTTATCCAGTGCCTTTATTTGGCTTTGTTTAGTTGAAAAGTGTTCAAATGGAAAATAGATTCCTAATCAGTTTGCAGACATACAGCTGCATCTAATGGTACTTAAGCCAATTTCATTGTGAGGTTTTTCATCTCCCTCTAGTGGCCATGCATAGTAACTACAATAACAATGTTCTGCCTCTTTCCTGACAGTTGGGATGGTTCCAGCCAAAAACCTTAAGATGGATTAATCTGGTATATAAGATGGATGGATGCATGATGGATGACAGAAAAACCTGGTCCCAGGTGGCAGCAGTTTCACCATCTCCTTAGTTTTGTTTAAAGTTTTGAGCAGAGGTAGAAAATTTAAGCGCTATATAGTAAAAGTGCTGCCATGTTTTTGGATCTGCCTGTACATTTAGAACAGGTGTTTTCACAAAGCTGAAGAGGAGCTGTGCTAACAGAATTCAGCTGGTTCAGTGATTGGTTGGAACGACTGCTGGACAGGATTTTTACTTTTTGGACCAGGAATGTCCACTTCTGGTTTTCAAGCTTTATACTGCATCATTTTGAATCACAATGAATTTCTTTAATTGATTATGTCTGAAAAGTGCTCTGAGATGACTTCATTATGAATTGGCACTATACAAATAAGGTATACTTAAACTGACTTTTTGCCACCTGCAACAGATTCACTGCAATAATATGAGGATGAGGGCTCTGACCAGTTTGGTTAGTTAAATCCAGGCAATGGTTTTTGGAAGGGATTTTTTTTATTTTGGTTATCACAGAAATGTCTTTTTTTTTCTTTTTTTTATGGCTAAGTTAACAAAAAAAAGTGCCATACTTGTGTTTTTTTCACCTCTGATTGCTCTATTTCACAGGAAATTGAAACTTTGGAGCCGTGCAGCTGCATCCATTTGACCAACTACAGCATCATCATCGGCACCAACAAGTTCTACGAGATTGAAATGAAGCAGTATGTACTCGAGGGTAAGACACGCTAGTTTTTGTTTTGCGTGGAGTTGGTGTGTAGATCAGTTCAACGAAACAACGTCTCAGTTCATTTAACTCGGACAACGGTGGGCGGTGACCTATTTGCACAATGAAAAGCAAACTTACAGTAACTTCAGTGCTTTGCTTCTTCTGCAGAGTTCTTGGACAAGAACGATGTGTCTCTGGCCTCAGCTGTGTTTGCAGCTTCTTCTCACAGTTTCCCAATCGCCATCATGCAGGTGGCCAGCAGTATGCAGAAGGAGGAATACCTTCTATGTTTTCACGGTGAGTCAAAACACTGCAAATGAAATGCTCAGTGCTGTGGTAGAAGAGGATTCTGTGATGGTTTTATTCTTTTCTCCTCCTGTCCTTACATGCGCCTGCTTCAGGCTCATAGATAGTATGCACATGATGTATTCATCTCATAAAAATCTGTTTTATTACCTCAACTCTTTAATGTCTTTTGTAGTAATGTGTTGCTGTGCTGAAAAAAATGTTTGTGACAGAGTTTGGTGTGTTTGTGGACTCTTATGGACGAAGAAGCCGCTCTGAGGAAATCAAGTGGAGCCGTCTGCCCCTGTCTTTTGGTACCTTATACCGCTTTTGGCTGTTTGCCAAATGGAAAATTAATACTAAATCATGATAATTTGATTTGATCTGTTCTAAGTTTTTTTGTAAATCCTGATGATATTTTTGGTGCGTGTCCTCCAATGATGCAGCCTACAGAGAGCCCTACCTGTTTGTCACCTACTTTAACTCCTTGGATGTCATTGAGATTCAGGGACACGCATCTTTGGGGTGAGAGAGACAGAGACGTTTTCTGTAGATTGTATTAGATCTCTTTAATTTAACTTGTAAAGACATTCCGCCCTCATCCTTGTTTCCAGTCCCACAGTTCTGGCTCACCTTGACATTCCAAACCCTCGTTACCTCGGTCCAGCCATCTCTTCAGGAGCCATTTACCTCGCCTCCTCCTACCAGAACAAACTGCGGGTCATCTGCTGTAAGGGAAGCCTGATCAGAGAGTCTGGAGAGCTGCAGAGGACCGGCTCCAGTCGAGGGTCAGCTGAATGAATAACTATGTTTAATTAATTGCACAGTGTTGGTGGGATAAAAACACTTCAATACATAAAAAAAAACCCTCACAACAAATCACTTAAAACACTTGAATACTCTGTGTAGGCTGGCTATGAAGCTGCTGGGCACTGATGTAAGCTGTGACTCTGCTGTGCTGTTACAGAAGTCCCAGTAAGAGAGGCCCCCCCACCTACACAGAGCACATCACAAAGCGTTTAACTTCGGGTCCTGGCAGCCATGACGGCTTGCATCGGGAGCCAAGCACCCCGCACCGTTACCGGGAAGGTCGCACCGAATTCAGAAGAGATAAATCTCCTGCTCGACCACTGGACAGGGAGAAGTCCCCGGGCAGGGTGCTGGACAGTCGCAGGGAGAGGTCTCCGGGGAGGTTTGGGGACAGCACTCGGCTCCACGCAGGATCTGTGCGAACACAGCTGGCCCCTGTTAATAAGGTAAGTCCCCACGATGCAGGATGTGTGGCTTCTTACCCTTTCACTCATTACACTTTCAATATACACTATCTTGCCAAAAGTATTTGCTCACCTGCCTTGACTCACATATGCGCTTAAGTGACATCCCATTCCTAATGCATAGGGTTCAATATGACGTTGGTCCACCCTTTGCTGGTAGAACAGCTTCAACTTTTCTTGGAAGGCTGTCCACGAGGTTTAGGAGTGTGTTAATGGGAATTTTTGACCATTTTTCCTGAAGCACATTTGTGAGGTCACACACTGATGTTGGATGAGAAGGCCTGGCTCTCAGTCTCCACTATAATTCATCCCAAAGGTGTTCTGTGGGGTTGAGGTCAGGACTCTGTGCAGGCCAGTCAAGTTCCTCCACACCAGACTCTGCATCCATGTCTTCATGGACCTGCTTTGTGCACTGGTGCACAGTCATGTTGGAAGAGGAAGGGGCTCCAAACTGGTCCCACAAAGTTGGGAACATGGAATTGTCTAAAATGTCCTGGTATTGAGTTCCTTTCACTGGAACTAAGAGCCCAAGCCCAGCTCCTGAAAAAAAAGCCCACACCATAATCCCCCCTCCACCAAACTTTGCACTTGGCACAATGCAGTCAGACAAGTACCGTTGTCCTGGCAACCACCAAACCCAGACTCATCAATCAGATTGCCAGATGGAGAAGCGCGATTCGTCACTCCAGAGAACACCTCCACTGCTCTAGAGTCCAGTGGCGGCTGCTTCACACCACTGTATCTGATGCTTTGCATTGCACTTGGTGATGTATGGCTTGGATGCAGCTGCTCGACCAAACCCATTCCATGAAGCTCTCTGCACACTGTTCTTGAGCTGATAAGTTAGAGACCTCTTTGCACTATACGCTTTAGCATCCACTGATCCCACTCCGTCAGTTTACGTGGCCGACCACTTCGTGGCTGAGTTGCTATTGTTCCCAAACACTTCCATTATCTTATAATACAGCTGACATTTGACAGTGGAATATTCAGGAGCGAGGAAACTTCAAGTCTGAATTTGTTGCACAGGTGGCATCCTGTCACAGTTCCACGCTGGAATTCACTGAGCTCCTGAGAGCAACTCATTCTTTCACAAATGTTTGTAGTCTGCATTTCTACACCTGTGGCCATGGAAGTGATTGGAACACCTGATTCCAATAATTTGGATGGATGAGCAAATACTTTTGGCAATATAATGTAGTTATGAGTGGAACATGACAGCAATAAAACATAAAACTACAGAACAGCCCCTTTATCCACCATGAAATTACACCTCCTATGACCCTCTTCAGCAGGATCTGCTACTTTTGAGATTCTTATTAATCATTGAAGCTAATTATACAGAGCATCCTAATCCCATCATTTCCCTCATGTCCCACTTCTCATTTTAACTGTGTTCATGGAAGTCGTGCTAGAACAATTTTTGACTTTTCTATTGATTTTCAGGTGTGGGATCAGTCATCAGTGTGAATCATCAGTGCCGCTCACAACTGGAGGCCCAAGAGAACACAAGGAACCGTTAATCCACTCTAAGTGCAAGCACACAAACACACAAACACACCGCTAAGGCTGAACATCAGCCCCATTGCCTGTACATAGTGCAGCCTGAGTTCCTCTACAAGAAACAAACCTGCAGCGGGAGACGACTCCTGTGACAATCCTCGATCCTAGCACGTTTTCATGGGTGTTATCCCGCAGTAGATGTGGTGACAAGGAGCCGATGTGCAGGTTGAGAAAATCTACTTTCTGATACAGTTGTAGTTGTACATATTGCCGTCTGAGTTTTTATAGATAAAGGGAATAGTCGGCTGGTAAAGCCATGTCTATTTTTTTTAAAAATGAGTTTTTAAAAGATGTTGCAGGGAGATTAATGATGCTGTCAGTTAAGAAATACAATCTCAACCTCATGATAAAGAATCTTACATCTGAATAATAAGCTTTTCTCCCCTTTGCTCAGAGAATCAAACCAACTTTTAATTACATATAAATCATGAGAAGATGTCTAAGTGGGCGATACTTTGCACATTAGGTTGGATTTGAACAGGAGTTTAACTAAACAAGACTTTTTCTTGTTCCATGACCAGTCTTCTTTCTTTGGATCCAATCTGTGGTCCTCTTGACTAAATAGCCTTTGATATATAACTGCATATGATTGCTTCTTTGACCGCTGTCGTCTGGCCACACTTTGTAAAACAACAAGTAAAGCAATGTTTTGCTTCAAGTGTTCCTTGTGTTGTTTTATGCAAACCTAAGATGAAGAAAAACGCAGCTCTGCCTCTGATGCCGGACGTCGAGCAATAAGGCAGACTGAACCCGCCTCAGCTTGCTCTTATTCTGCTGCTGCTGATTGTGGTACAGATGTCCCGTTTCTGTGCAGTGATATGAAGTCTAGTAAGTGTCAGAGGTCGTCAGCTCCTAGTATTGTTTCTTTAGGGCCAGTAAAACCACCTCCGTTCGTCGCATCGGTGAGCATGACTTAAAACAGCACTTGTCGCTTTTGATCTTCTTTCTCTTGGTTGTTTTTTTTCTGCCATGTATTCACTTGAATTTGCATTCAATGAGTAGACATCGATGTTACAGTAACTTAAGATTTTCCTGATTTTTAGAGCTGTAAACCAGAACATGCATTAAACATGATCAAAGTGTCTGTTTTTCTTCTTTGTGTGCATTTTCAGCTGCAGTTTTCCACCATGTCAGCTGGCATCAGGTGCTGCTAGCAAACAACACAGTAGCTTTCCTAGTTTTTTTTTCTCCTTTTAATTCTACAACGTAATGTTCTTTAAAGTAAATCCAACAAATCAAAATATTCAGACTGAACAAGGAGCACTTGTTACAGGAAGTTGCCATGTACAGCTACACACTACCCTGACACACATGAGAAGATTCAAAGTGCTTATTAAAATGAGAGGAAAAAAAAAAGGGGGGGGGGGGCAAGATTATAACTGATCCTTTTGTGAGAGACTTGTAGTAAAACTGCTTGGCACCAAAAGTCTCACACACACAGTCTTCCTCTAAATTAGTCATACCCTCCAATTACAGGAAAGGCTAAATTCACAATAGAAAATCAAATAAAAAACTAAAGAAACTAATAATAAATAAAAATTTCAAAATTATAATTCAGTAAGATAGAATATTGCTTTTGAATTGTGATAGAAAATATAAAAAAAAAAAAAAAAAAAAAAAAAACTGTCCCAGACACATTAGAGCACCTTGCCCGTGAACAGTGGACCAAAATACCTGTTGACCGGTGCCGAAATCTGATTGGACATTACAGAAAACACCCGATTGCAGTGATTGCCTCAAAGTGTTGCTCAACAACACTTTAGCTTCAGAGCCCCATCATGCTCGCTTACTCAATTTATTTTTTGTGTTTTTAATTTTTCTTTCAAATCGAAATTTAAAATCAATGTCATAATTTTCATAGAATTTTTATTTACTACTTTTGTCAATTATAACTTATTTCACTGACAGCTGATCCATTTTCCTTCTTTAATTGGAGGGTATGAATAATTTTGAGGACAACTGTATTTTTGATGCACACACACACACACACAGATGTATCATGTGCTTACTGGGCCGATGCAGTGAGTGTCAGCATGAGTGGAGAAAGAAAACTTTGTGGGATGGGAGGAGCACAGAAATGTGTGAATGGTCACCCAGATGCTCTTGCAGACACACACACACACACACACACACACACACACACACACACACACACTCATAACACTGAAAAGCACAGCACTCTTTAAGTTGCAGCTTTATTTGAATGCGCTCTGTGGCAGTGTCTAATTTATGTCATGTGCAAAAAAAATAGCCTTTTTTTTAATCCATATAGACAATTCACATTCATGGATTGTTGAACAAGACAAGCTCGGTGTCTCACATGCCTGTAATGGTCGTGACAATGCAGAGTCAGCATGCTTGCTGCTGGATGTTCAATGTGTCTGTGGGGCGAATGAAAGAGCTCTGGCCTCACGTGGGGCTCATAAAGGGACATTACACATCTCATTTAGCCACGTTTTTGCAGATTAAATCCTTTACTCACTGTTGATTTAGGAAACATGTTGGTTTTCTTTGAATGTTTGAGACACAAACATGTTAAGGTTGAGTGTGACTTAATTTCTGATTATCGAAAGATTACTCTGGCAAAACAGACTCATTAGTTCAATCTTTGGCCGGTTTCTGCCTCAGGCTCGTTTCACGGCTGCACTTGTTTAAGTGTTTTTGTAGAGATTTGATACAGAAGTTACAGCATCTCATGTGTAAAGGTTTCAAAGTTGAGCCGTTCAATTCAACATGTCCATCACTCCACAAACACTTCAAGCCTGCTCGTCTTCCCACTGCACGTCCTTCGTTTGCTAACTCTACCTCTTATAAATCAAACAAAAACAAGCGCTCAAACAGCCCCCGTGTGATTAAGCAGGATCATGTTGTCAAATAGTTAAATAATTTGTGCGTCTGATCTGATAGTCGAAACCTTGTGCAAACTGTGGCGCAAGTGGGCCATGACAGGCTGGAGGTGAGGAATAAAACGATCACTATGATCCTGACCTATGCTCGAGTGTTGTACCTTAAATGAGGAACAGAAAAGTCTCTCTCTGATGACGTGAAACTGAACAGCAAAAGTCGCTCAGCAACCAGAGGATGTGTGTGTGAGCATGAACGAGTTCGGGTAAAAAGTAGAGGTAGTGTTTGCAGATGTCTGAATGGAGTCATGTTTGTGAGTTGGGGGGGGGGGTGGGGGAGTTTTTTTGGGTTCAGGCTTCTTGTTTTGGACCGCTGTTCTCTAAGTGCATAGATGAGATGACACACCTGACTCTCCACCCCTTCCCCTTGAAATGGGGAAATCACAACATCCACTCGTCCTGCTGTGATTGGCTAATACAAAGCAGCCTGAAATGATGAGCGTCGCTGCAGCCACGGCCGAGAACTCTCTCTCATTCCCCATCTTATAAACACTGATTATCCTGTGGCAATAGAATTATCTGGATTTTAACAGCAATTCAACAACAAAACCTCAATAAATAAACTCCATGTAAGGATCGCATTTCAAAGGGAAACCACTGCAGCATTAAAACAGGACAACCTGCTTCTCTATTTAAAAAAAAAAAAACACCTGTCATTTCCAACAGGCTGCAAAAACTAGGTATTTTCTTTCAATTTATCAACATAAGAAAACAAAGAAATAACAAAAAAAAAAGGTGACTAATTAAGTGAGCCACTATTCAAGGATTCTATACATTTTCTTAAATGCTATATAGATATCTGAATATATTAATTTTATTCATTTATTTTACAAAAAAATGCATGTGAGTGTGTGTGCAAGGAGGTCATTGAATGGGTGTGCTGCAGAGTTGGCGTCTCAGTGAAACTTTGCTGACTGATCTCATGTGGATTTACAGGCTTTTAGGGAAACACAAAGAGCCCTTTCTGCTGCCACTGCTCTCCTCCACCTTTCAGCCAATCAGGGTGGAAACTGATGAGATCAGCCACAACATCGTTAAACAGAAATGATTTGAACATTGTGCATAAATTCACACCTCTACCTCTGATTCCACTGGAGGATTAAAGAACGAGCGAGAAGTCCAGCTCCCAGCGCCTGCTGGATGGGGAGTCAGCGACCAGCATGAAGGTTTGGTTTCACACAGTCAGCCCACGTCAGGCACGAACTGACAACATCAGTCCATGCTCCTGGCCGCCAGTTTTTAAAGGGTCGGATCGTCTAGGTACGACTACCAACTAGTCCAGCTGTAAGACTTAATATAAAGGTTTCAAGATCAAAAACACATATTGGATTTTGAGGAATCACAAAGACTAAGTTAAAGTCTGGTCTGCACTCTGGGCTGAATCCTACTCCAGAAATTCAGACTGGGGAAGAAAAGCTGGTTAAAAACCAACTCAAACTAAAGTAGGCCAATGCTTCCAGATAAAATTCAGCCTGAGCTGTTAAAGGATCAGTTCACCCAATACGCAAGGCTTGATAATCCAGAAAAACGATCCAGTACAAGGAGATGGTGTGGATTTTGCAAGATTTGGGTGGTACCAAAGAAAAAATAGCTTGTTAGAAATGCGACATGACTGCACTGTAGGAGCCACAGGATCTAGCAGACTTTGACAGAGGAAATGGGATTCACTTTGCTCATTTGGATGAACTGATCCCTTTTCTTTTTTTTTTTCCTTTTAAAAAATTTTCGAGGACATTTGTAAAGCACAGAGCTGCCCTGTCTGGACACTTCCTCTAGATTCACACACTCCAGAGAAAGTTTCATGCTGTGCCATGATGGTCCTCTGAAGTCTGGTGAGAAATCTTGATGATCAGGGGAACATAAAGCCAAAGTCCTCCAAGAGACTTCAGCAAACACAGTGAGACCACCTTCTCTGCCTGCCTGGTCCAAGACACCAGGATGTCCATTCTCACTCCTCTGACCTCGGAGTGCAGTCCCATCACTGCCACAAATCCTGTCTCACACACACTCCCCACACACCTCTGTGCACATGCATCTTTCAGAGTGTTCGGTATGTCACCAACACGTCATCCTCTGTATATACACATTAAATTTCACATCTGCAGCGCACACACACACAAAGTACATGGGACATTCTGTGTAGCTTCCACGCTCTTCAGCAGTGCGCCCATGTCAGCGGCTGGCGGCTCAGCACGACTCCCCTTTTCGTTCTGGTCCGGTGGTCCTCAGTTGGAGCTGGCTGTGATGGGTTTCTCCAGCTCGAGGTCTAGGGGGGCCGGGCCGAGCTGGAGGCTGCTGTAGCAGGTCTTGCAGACGCGGCTGGGCTCGAACAGCTGCTGGCTTGGCACTGGGATCTTCTGATCGCAACAGCTGGCGCAGAATACGTTACCGCAGTTCCTGCAGGGAGACACGGACCGATCAGAGTGGGGGGGAGGGCTCTGGAGACTGAGCCTCTTTACACCTCCTGTTACCATACATCACTGTGGTAGACTACGATACATGTCAAAACATTACTTGATTAGACAGTTGAGTGCTGATAATTTGAGGCAAGAGTTGGATCATCGGGGACATATGATGAACAGGAGGGGAGGAGGCATGAGAGCGGAGAGCCGACCTCCCTCACTGGGAAATCTAACTACATGCCAGATTAGCTGAGGTGCTCCAACATAAAGCTGCCATAACTTGATTATTCAGCCAATAACAGAACAACCAAAACAAAACAGGTCGCTCAAACACCCATGCTCTGATTCAGATGTGAGGCCATGCGCACGCACCCCCCCCCCCCCCCCCCCACACACACACACACACCCACAGTGGTGCTGTTTAAACCTGCCTTCACTCAGCCTGAGGAAATAAATAAATAAAAACTAACTGACTCTGAGTCTCTGGCCTTTATGAAGCTAAGTGGACCGAGCAGCTTTCGACGCCATGCCGTGCTGCTGGGAGGGGAAATGCAGGGTGGGGGCTGGTTTGGGGCAGCATGCTGCCAGGGTGTCTGCTGGGTGGGTGGGTGTTGTGGACACGGTGCTGATGTGTCGCTATGGTGGGTTGAGGCTGAGGAAGTCCTTTTTTTTTTTTTTTTTTAAATTGTGCTCATTTTTCACATGAAATAACAATCAGCACTCGACCAATCACAGCTGGCGCCGTGTTTACGGTCACAGCCGATCAAAAACCACGCAGTGGAAACGCTCTGCAGCTGCAGGACGCACACCTGTGTTGATAAATCTCAGGGATGAAGAGAAATTTCACTGTGAAGCTACTGCTATTCAAAACTGAATGAAGATGCAGCAGGTGAGTAGGAAAAGGGGTTGGAGAGGGTGGGGTTAGGATTAGGAGGAGGGTGCAGCGATGCCAGGGTGAGAAGGGTGGGGCAGGACAGGGGAGCCGGATCTCACCAGACCTCCTGGACAGGCTCCCTGCCACTGTAGAGGAGGAGAGGGGCAGAAAATGGATAAGGACTGCCAGAACCATTAAAATAACATTAAGATACTAAGTCTGCCTAAAATAACTCCGCTTGAATCCTTAACTTGATGACGCGCAGATTAGTTTATTTACAACAAATATACAAAATCCAAGAGGTTAACTTTATCCAAGCTGAGACAGTGACAAGGAAGTGAGGAGTACTCAACAATAGGAAAGTCACAATTCCTTCATTTCACAATTAATTGCGGTATTAAAAAGTCTGATAAACTGTAAAGATTTCCATAAAGGAATGTGTCAGAATCATGTTAGACAGATGAGGTGGGAAAGTTTAAAAAAACAGAGAATTTTGTCTCCACACCACCAGATTAAGCCTTCCTTGTCAGATTTTTTTGACTTTAGAAAAAAATGATGAAGGCATCATTGTGGAGGAGGTTCAGCCGCCTGTAAAGCAGTCATAAAAAAGCTGCAATGAAAAGAGGAAATGGATCCAATAAGCGGGAACAACCCTACGTCACATCCTGGATTTCCCGTGGCTTGCCGGTGAAAACAAAGCCCACATTGTACCCGTGTCTATGATGAAATATGAACCCTCATCAACTTGTCTTTACAGATTTAAGTTACCTGGATGAAGTTTATTAAAATCTATGCACAGTTTATTTCATCTTTTTATTTATTTATTTGCATATGATGTAATGTTTCATTTTAAAATGACTAAAGCTGAACTGAATATTAACCCATGTAACCCATCTATCAAAACAGCATTCCTCTTCATAAACTGCATTTCATCAGAGTAACCTGCAGCCTAAACCGACAGATAAGGCTCTGGGATGCTATTCTGATAAGATCTGGTTTCATCATGTACGCAGTTAAAATGATCTATTACATAAATACTATTTATCGCTATCACAAAATTATTTATTTAAGTTACTTGTCAGGAGTCTCATCAAGGCATAAAAAGTACTGCGAGCCAGTTAACATGTTAATTCTGGGGTTTATTGTCTTTTTGGTAGCTTGGAAAACAACTGTGGAATAAACGCATTTATGGAAGTCAACCACAACGCACATTTACCGCGCAGAGTGGATTAAAGATGTGAAATCAAGTCATTGATAACAGTTTGGGCCACTTTTAAGTTTGTCTCTTGCAACCCCCATTTTTTTCTGCAGGTGCAGATCTAAACCAGTGGAGTAAATTTCTGAGACAAGAAAACACAATGTTCACTTCTAAACTAAAATGCCTTTTGCAAGTATTACTGAGAGTTTGCATTAAAAGCCTTTTAGCACTTCATTTAGATTACACTGTACTCGTCCAAGAGACTTTCAGCCAAATTTCCTGTTTGATACATTTTCTGTTTTCTCACAGGGAGCAGAGCAGCCAAAAATGTAATTATAGACCTTAAATGTAACACAGAGAACACTGAAATCTTTTATACTAGATTACAAACTTCATGGTGTGACCAAAAGCTGATTTTGAATAATCATCCGCAGAATATAAAATGTGAAGAGGAAGTAAATCCCAACACGAAGGGTCACAGAGTAATATTGATACATGAAATAAGCTGGAAGTCACCTCAGCAGAAGCTAGGAGGCTGAGATTAAACCAGAGAGGAGTGAGTCTGCAGCTTGAAAAGCCTCGGTGCTTACCTGCAGTGATGCTTCCTGGTGGCGAGCCAGAACCTGCTTTCACAGCCGTAACATTGGGCGGCCAAATGGTCAGGGTACCAGCGAGTGACCTGAAATAATGTACAACGCAGTTCTCAGCTTCCACCTACAGAGAAACTCGCTAAAAAATAAACAGTTGTATCTAGAAACCGACAGTTGTGCGAAAAAGTGTTTGCCCCCTTCCTGATTCCTAACTTTTTTGCATGTTTGTCACACTTAAATGTTTCAGATCAAACAAATTTAAATATGAGACAAAGATGATACAAATAAACAGAAAATGCAGTTTTTACATGATGATTTTTCATGGGGGGGGGGGGGGGGGGGGGGTTAGAAACCTTCATGGTCCTGTGTGAAAAAGTGATTGCCCCCCTTGTTAAAGCATAATTCAACTGTGGTTTATCACATCTTTGGAAAGCTGAGTTCAATTTCTCTAGCCACACCAAGGCCTTATTACTGCCACACCTGTTCTCAATCAAGAAATCACCTAAAGGGACTAGAGGCAGGAATTAAAAAACAAAACAAAAACATGCATGTCCAGTTTTTTTTTTATGCTAATGGGTGATAAAGCGCTAAATACCAAAAAGAACGAGCCCACCCACATCTCTCCGTTGCCTTGAACAGGCTGTGTGCTGCAAAATGCGCAGTTACCTGAAACGCCAGTCGTGGCAGTCGCGAATTTTATTTCTTAATCTTGCCTCTAGTCCCTTTATATGGGACCTGCCTGACGAATTTAAGTAGACCAAAAGATTCTGAAAATTTGGACATTGTGCTGTGATCCAAAGAAATTCAGGAAAAAAATGAGAAACAAAGTAATTGAGATCTATTAGTCTGGAAAAGGTTACAAAGCCATTTCTAAAGCTTTGAGACTCCAGAGAACCACAGTGAGAGCCATTATCCACAAATGGTGAAAACATGGAACAGTGGTGAACCTTCCCAGGAGTGGCCGACCGACCAAAATTGCCCCAAGAGCACAGCGACGACTCATCCAAGAGGTCACAAAAGACCCAAGAACAACATACAAAAAACTGCAGGCCTCACTTGCCTTAATTAAGGTCAGTGTTCATGACTCCACCATAAGAAAAGACTGGACAAAAATGGCCTGCATGGCAGAGTTCCAAGACCAAAACCACTGCTGAGCAAAAAGAACATAAAGGCTGGTCTCAGTTTAGTCAGAAAGCATCTTGATGATCCCCAAGACTTTTGGGAAAATACTTTGTGGACTGACGAGACAAAAGCTGAACTTTTTGGAAGGTGTAGGTCCCATTACATCTGGCATAAAAGTAACATGGCACTTCAGAAAAGGAACATCATACCAACAGTAAAATAGGGTGGTGGTAGTGTGATGGTCTGGAGCTGTTTTGCTGTTTCGGGATCAGGAAGACTTGCTGTGGTAAATGGAACCATGAATTCTGCTGTCTACCAAAAAATCCTGAGGAGAATGTCCGGCCATCTGTTGGTGACCTTAAGCTGAAGCGCACTTGGGTTCTGCAGCAGGACAATGATCCAAAACACACCAGCAAGTCCACCTCTGAATGGCTTAAGAACAACAAAATGAAGACTTTGGAGTGGCCTAGTTAAAGTCCCCACCTAAATCTGACTGAGATGCTTGGGCATGACCTTAAAAAGGCGGTTCATGCTGGAAAACCCTCCAATGTGGCTGAATTACAACAATTTTGCAAAGATGAGTGGAACCAAAATTCCTCCACAGCGCTGTGGACGCTTGATTGCAGCTGTTGCTGCTAAGGGTGGCCCTACCAGTTATCAGGTTTGGGGGCAATCTCTTTTCACACAGGGCCATATGGGTTTAGATTTTTTTTTTCCCCCTTAAAAATAAAAATCTTCATTTAAAAACTGCATTTTGTGTTTACTTGTGTTATCTTTGTCTCACATTTAAATTTGTTTGACGATCTGAAACACATAAGTGTGACAAACAGAAAAATAAGAAATCAGGAAGGGGGCAAACACTTTTTCAAACAACTGTATATTCTGGAGGAGGTTTTGATAACATTAGTCCTTCCCTCCATGATAAAAATCTTTTAGGTCAGAGCAACTGCTCACCTCAGTGTCCTGCTTGTCCACCTGCTCCCAGCTGGCCTCTGAAAAGAGCTCTGTGCTGCAGCGCGACAAGCAATTTGGGTCAAGGTTGTACTCAGAGTCTGTCATTGAGGTCTGCACGGAAAGACAAAGACTCGGTATCAGCCTCATCAACTAGTAAATGTTTGCATTTGTGCCAAGGTTGTTGCTACTGGTCACATACACGGTGTGAAAGAGATCGCTATCTTACCACTTCATCGCCCATGTCTCCATTGATCCTGTGGTAGCCGACGAGATGCTGATTCTCCAGGCGGCTCCACAACTCCTGCACCTGCTTCTTCAGAGTCTCCACCTCCATCTGGTGTCCTGCCTCGATCTGCCTCAGCCTCTGCTGGATGGCGTCTGTGTGCAGGGTCAGTCCATCGTCATCCAGGTGGCTGCGGGACGGCTGCTCCGGGCTGATGGTGGCCCGACTCAGCACTGCGTGGCAGCAGCGGTGCTGAGAGCAGCTGCCCCGAGGGTGGAGGATCAGAGAGTTGCAGCTAGCTAGGGACACCTGTCGACTCAGAGGGGCCCGCTCCCCGTTACTTTTGGCCCAGTGGGGTCCTCCACAGGGGTCTCCGTCCGAGCTGTCCCCGTTACAAAGCCCATCTCTGCTGGGGTCAGCACTCACTGACTGAAAGGCACTGACAGGGGGCTGCTTGCTGCCCCCATTTAAAGTCCTGTTTGAGCCCTGCTCACCCATTTCCAGCCCCCGCTCTTTTCTAGAGCAGGGAAGCTGGCACCTGCCATCGCTGCAGGGCAGACGGTTCAGGCAAACGGGTTGATGAGCTGGAAGCTCCAGTCTGCTGCAGGCCTCTTCAGTTAACGTCTCTGTGGAACTTTCCATTAGCGAGGCCCTCTTATCTACTGGCTCCACGTGGTCAGATTCAGAGTCAGGGCAGGTTTCGTCTACACCCGGCTCTTCAGGTGATCTGTCCATGTAGCCATTAGTTATAGTTCTATGGGCTTCAGGCTGTTCTGGCTCGCCTGAGCAGGACTCACTGGGACCATGTTCAAGCTCCTTGTGAACAGAGACCTCTACATTCTCAGGAGTCTGAGTCGCCTCAGCTGCCAGCTCACCCAGTTCCTCTTCTTTCTGTGGAGGCAGAGGAGCAGAGTCACCATCTTCCTCAACCTCCTCCACGCCATTTTCTCGATGGTGACCATTCATAATTTTTTCCCTCTGCATCTCAGTCCCGTTAACCAATGTAATCTGATGCTCCTCTTCAACTTTTACTTCCTTCCTGTCTTCCGTGTTAGCACGGGTGATAGCATTAGTCACAGAAGCACTTCTCTCTCTCTGCACATCTGCTCCTGCCTCCTCTTTCGTGGCTTCCTGAAGGATATTCTCCATTTGGCCCTCAGCCACACCCATGGCCACAGACAGCTCTGCCTCCTCTGCTTCCTCTCCTGCTGGGTTGACGGCGGCCTCCTGACGGAGCACAGCCTGCGAGTCCTGAGATAGCGGGCTGTCGTCCAGCTCAGAGTCCACTCCATCCGGATAAGGCCCCACTCCGTTAGGCTGCACCTCCTGATCCGGATTCCCCTCTCCCTCTGGCCCCACTGCCATGTTTAGCTCCAGAGAGCGCCGGTGGTCCTGCCACTTCTCATTGAGGCTCGGGTCACTGGAGCGACGGTTGGGAGCCAGTGAGCTTCCAAGCTCACATGCGCTGGGCAAGTTGTCGAAAGAGCGAGTTTTCGTACATCTGGACAGAAAATGAAAAAACAATTCACTTTTTTGTTCACAAATCAAATCAGAATCATCTGTATGAGAAAACTGGAGCATAAAAAATTAAATAAAAGCACTCAAACTTAATTTCTAACTCAGCACACTTAAAGCATGTCAACATTCAAACCAAACAACTCCCTGTTTCTTGTTTAAGATAAGCACAGCAAAAAAAAGCTTCTGTGAATACATGAACTGAGCAAAGTGTTAGTAGAGTTGAGAAGCCCGGCCCCTCTGGCTGTGGGAGTCCTCAACTTCTCTTCATCTTACATGAGGCAGGAAGTGGGGGTAGGGGTCGGATGCCAGCGCGCCAGGCTCACCTGCCCAGGGGCGCATCCTCTGGGTTGGCACCAGGCACGGGGTATGGGGAGCAGGAGTCATCAGACGGAGTGGTGGGGGAGGAGCTGGGCAAGTAGACTGCCGTCCACAGCATCAGGTTCCTCACATGACACACCGGGTGGAGAACCTGCAGCGTGACATGCAAACTTTACTCAGATCAATATCAACCATGGAGGAGATGACAAATAACAACATGTTCTGAAGCTAATCTGCTAATTAGTCAAAATATTAAACCAGAACCAGAGAGAGGCATTTTGCATCTGAATGTAAATTAGTCCTGAGAATAGCTTCCCTACATAGAGTGAATAATTCTATGGCCCATACACTCTCCTTCACACACACAAAAACAACAGCAACCACAAAAATGCAATTCTAAGAAGGGAGAGAAGAAGACCTCTAAATCAAACTGAAACCATAACAATAAGGAGTTAATCTAAAACATTGTGAAATGCATCCTGCCTTCCTTTAAGGAAGACACCCTGTCTGGACTGACAGGAAACCATTCCTGAATATTCTCTCATTCATCACAATAAGCTTCTTCCCATGCATTGTCTTGCAAGGCTTTAATTAAGTTTGCTGAGTGTATAAAAGCTGTCTGAATGTGCCTTCAGGAAGGTTTTGATAAATATACAGTCAGAACAAGCGGAGGCAGCGGTACTCCGCCTCCAGCCGTGGACGTACGGTCTCGGAGTGGGAGGAGTACAGCATGTTCCTCAGTGTGCGGTTGGCTGGTCTGAGGAGTGACCAGACCGAGCAGGTTCTCTCCTGAACGTGGCGGTCTTCTCTCTCCTTGCCGCTGTTACACAGGAACGTCCCGAACAGACAGGAGTATGTGTGCTGCACCAGCTTCACCTGCAAACACACACATACACATGCATAAGCTGACATGCTGAGGCTTGTATACAAATCCCAGGCATAACAAGAGCAGAGATGAAAAGAGGCTCCCTAATACACCCTGTGAACACACCCAGAAGGTAAATGCATATCAGTGTCACACAAGTGGAACAACAGATATGCATTAATAAAAGACATAACATTCTCACTTCCAGACATGAAAACATTTAGAGGTGATAAATCTAAGGATGCAACGAGAGCCAGACTTTAGCAAGTAAACTTGTACATACCAGGAAGGCCTCATTAAACTCAAAGGAGCATGGGAATTGCCTCTGCAGCTGATGAACACAGTCCAGCCACTGCAGGAAGACGGGGCAGCGCTCATTCAGGTCCTCCGAGTTTTCCCCATGGCCGCAGCGGTCAGCAAACTTATGGCCAAAGTCCAGCCATTCTGTCTCCATCAAAACCTGGAAGCCCTGCAACAAAGATACATTATTAGATTTTTAAAAAGTAATACATGGTTGCTTAAACTTGATGAAACTGGTGCAGCAAGTCTCCAAGGTGTCAGAAACAGAATTAAACAAAAAGTGAAGCCATCAAACCTCAATGGTGCGGTAGTAAGGGTCCAAAAGCAGCTTGGAGAGAGCAACAATCTGAGGTGTGCGGTCCCAGCCGTCGGAGCAGTGCACCAACACAGGCCTGTGGTCTCGGTCAACAGCGTTGACCACCAGCAAGGCTGCCTTCAGCAGCAGAGACAGGTGCTGCAGCCACTTGGTGCTTTCCAGAGCAGAAAGCCAGCTGCAGACAGTCAGACAGCAGCAGAGCAAAAACATCAGACAACTGCAAATACATGTTTGAAGAACAACCTCACTGTAAAAGCCAGTCCAACACACCAAAACAAAGGTCAAAGCAAGTGCTAAAAGGATTAACACCATTTAAGGGAATGTTGTGATGTGATATATGGGATCAATGTTATTGATCTACGCACCAATCACATGTAAACAAGCTGTTTTAAATCCCAATGCGTCAGCTATTCAGTATCAAACATCAAAGTTTCAACAGCAGTTTGTAAACACAATAAAAAAAAACCTGTCAGGTAGAACAAAGGGATCATTTACCAAAAAAATTATCTAATTAAATAACAAAAGCTGTTTTTTTTGTTAACTGCACAAGTTCAGATGAACGGCAACTTATCCATCAGCTGACTGGAAACTCAAACAACTGTTCAGACCATAAACTCAGAGTGATGAGCTCGAAATACCTCAAAACAGTAGGCTATATACATAAACTCTGACCTACTTCACTAGGGAAGAAATGTTTTATTGGTCTTATCTTATCTGGTTTATAACTCAAAGTAGCTTTTTACTGTTACACTATAAAACTGCTGGAGTGTCTGACCCGGCCTGCAGCAGAATCCTAAATGTGAAAGTTAACTCTGTTAGCAATTGTGCTCTTTTCACTCATACCAAATAGCTCGAGAAAATGTCTCAAATTAAATTAAGTTTGCAACTTGCAGAGTTGTTTCTATTAGAAAAGCTCTACAAGTTCAAAATGCATATTAGCAGAAACAATATGACCCTTGAGCTGAGCTAGCATCCAGAGTCAGGAACATTTATCCAAATCCGTTTTTTGTCTTTGGATCTAAACTCATAACTACATTCAGCAGCATTCTTTTAAGCCAGTTGTGATTTAATTACACATCAAAGTCGCATTGACTCTGGGAGTGCAGACAGAAAAGGATCATTCACCTGGGGTTGGGCCAGGCTCTAAATCAGGCACAGATGCATGACAACGGCCAGAGCGTGCCGTGTTCATTGGTTGCTTTCGCTTACAACAGCAAAGCCCAGGAGTTTACAGGGAAGGCTTTAGCCTGCAGGTTTGTAGGGGCAGCTAGAGAAATCTAAAGGCACAGCTGGAGGCATTTAATGGGAAAAAGAAAAATCATACTTGGCTGGATCGGGCATCTGAGTGCAGAGAAAACGCAGCGACTGGAAACTCTTGCGGATGGAGTGGATGTTGGCCATTCCCATGAACACCACCTCGCAGTTAGGATAGTACTCTAGAAAAGAGACAAACCCACAGAAAGGGATAAAAAAAATAAAGACAAAAACTGATTAATGTAGGCAGACAGAATGACTGCATTTGTTGCTGAGCTCTTGAACCTGCATTAAGCTTTGAGGAGAGCAGACAAGTCCTACCTGGGCATTCACAGCCTCCACCCTTAGCCCTGTTAGCTACAGCCGCGGCGTAGGACCTGGCATCCAGGATCAGCAACTTGTGTGGTTGGATGGCAAGCGTCTCCACCTCCGAGTTATTGGTCACAGATGATTCTGAGACATAGAAGTTCACAGCTAAGTAAGATTTAGGATGTGTGAAAATATGAGGTTAGACTGAAATTATTAATTTAAAAAAAAGGGGGGGACCCAAAAAACAAAACAGTAAGTCAAATAAAATATTTATTTAGGCACAGTGCGCATAATCTGACAAAATGTTACTGTGATCTGTGTGTTTGTGTAAGCCAGCTGCTTCCGACAAGCCCTAACAGGTTGGATTGCACAACAGTGTCTGCTCCAAATTCCTGCAGATAGCAAAACCTGAGTGTGGAAATCTGACTTCACAGCGAATGGTGTGTGTTCAGCTGGAAATGTGTATTTTTGTGAGGGCACAAACAGCACAAACTGTCTGAGCCACTCTGAATGCGATTTTATACCAAAATCAGTGTCAGGCAGGTCTGAGCCGTTGGTGTAGCTGCCGTTGGGAAGGTGTTTACGGGAGCTGCTGTCCACGGCGCAGGCCTTGGCGATGGACTGGACCAGGTGCTCATCATCAGCGTTCCTCCAGCCCCACCAGCTGACCTCTGGCTGGCCACAGCGGGCGATAACAGCTCCAGTGCTCAGGTGTCTATGTGAGGGGGCATCCAAAGCTAGATGTTACTGGTGATATTGCAACTAAACTAAGACACAACCTTGTTTGTGATTAGATGGGATTATTTTTCTAACCTAGAGCAAAGAGCTAACAAACAAATATTTATGCATTTATGAAAAGCTGAGACTTAAACTTCAGCTTTATCTTAGAAAGTTTCTCCATACTTTAACTGTTGGAAATTTTTGCAAATCCTTTGACTTTAATGCCACTGACACAGTCTCATAAACATTTCAGGTCAGGAACTGTGACCTACGTACATAACAGGTATAGAGTTGCCATTTATTTTGGTTGAAGCAGTTTTCCAAAACCAAAAATGAAAAGCTTTGAAACACAGGAGAAAACTGACTAAAGCCTCTGACCTGCAGATCATATGTAGTTGAAACTTTATTTTGTTTATATAAAGAGACTCATTATTTTTGTGTGGTATAAGAATGAACTAAGACTTCTTTGTGGCATGTTAAAACAAGTTAAAGTCTGATTTCTAGAAGAAGAAACAAAGAGACCAACCTATAAACCACTGCAGGGAACCGCTTCCAAGAGCGGAAGGCTGCCACATTTTCCAGCTCCTTGTCAGTGATCCAGACTGGCACCAGAATCTGCTGTGGATAGCTGGGGCAAAGCCTGGCGTGGCAGGAGGACCAGAGAGAGCAAAGATAAACAAAGAGAAGGAGCACCATAGGGCTGTGATGGCTCGACAAAAGTCTCTGTCTACAGACACCTAATCCTGGGTCGGCCCTTTATCTGCCCAGGGGTGCAGCACCCGTGGAGTAAAATAACACAACCACCCACTGTCTAAAGTGCACACCGACTTCTGTTGTTCGCCAGTGAAAGCAAAGGACGGGACTATCTTCTGGCAGGGAGTGAGGGGGAATCAACACAGCAGCAGGATTCTGAATGAAAGCCTCTTTTACCTGAACTTGCTGTTGATGTCAGATATCCTCCAAGCATTCTGAGTGTCAAAGCCCATCCTCTCCACCTCGTTCTTGAACCATGAGGTCACGTGTTCACCTGCACAGAAAGCAGTGATGTCTGATAAGACCGGAACAGAAGAGAACTTCCTCTGGGATTATGAGAGGACATGTGGGGAGGCGGTAGCACACCTGGCCTGCACAGCTCGCCATGCTGCTCCTTCTCACCAGCGTAAACCTCCATGCACCAGGCGTGGAAGGCAAAGGAGAAGAGATCCTCCAAGCGAGACGGGGGGTGTACGACTGCATTCAGGCGCTTGAGCCATTCCTGACCCTGCTCAAAGGTGGAAAACTGACACCTAGGGATCAAATGTGGAGGCATGCAAACTGTAAACATTCAAAGTTGAGGATGCAAATGTCACACACTTAAAAAGACAAATATTTGCAACCAAAATCCAGTAGCTCAAAATCAAAGAGATATGTACCCGAAAACTTATTTGTGGCAAAGCTGTTTAAATCTTAAATGTGATGTTGTAAATCTGTTTAAGTCTCACAAGTAATCAGGTTCGAACAGTGAACACTGTGCTAATGAGCTGGATTTAGATTCACTGGCAAAACAAACCTCAGGTAATCTTTGAAAGAAAAAGGGGAAAAAAGAAAAGATGGGGATCAGATGTGTTTCCATTAACTGGTTTAAGGTGGATAAACCAGGAACTGGTGGGTAAAACTGCATCGCAGGTGGTATTAATTCAGTAGAAAAAGTAATTTTTCTAACCAGAAATGTGAAGGAAGGAAGGAGGATGGATGGATAAATGGATGAAATTTAAACAACACAAACAATCCATGGTGCACTTCAACATGGACTTGTTGCCGCCTTATTAGTGCTGAGTCACACAGGAAGTGATGATTTTTTTTGGATCAACTAAAAGATGGTTGAGTGTTAAGCTCCACCCTTTGGGGTCAAATAGGTAAGATTGGGACTCCACCAAAGGACAACATTGGTCAGATCAGATATTCTGCCGCCCTTCTAAATTTTTGTCTGTGGAAATGCAAAAAAACTGACCACCACTCCTTTCTGTACCACACCAAACCCGTAAGTGAAAACAGGGAAATATGTGTTATTTTCCCTTAATTGGATTGTAAAGTTTGCCTGAATTAAATGTGAGAAAAATGTCATACCATGCTATGTTATATGTTCATTCATAGATCATAAAATAAAATGAAGAGAGGATTTCTGATCTTACCTGACAACTTTGCAGTCCTTACAGGTGACATGAAGCTGGAACATATCCCGACACTCCACACTCTCAATCAGCTGAAGAGGGACCTGTGAGAAGTGACAAACTAAAGCTACAAAACTGTTCCCACACAGGCAGGACATGCTCAGAGTTTATGCTGCAAATGTACCAACCAAACTCATGCAGACAGTAGAAAAAGTGTGGAGGAAGGCAACTGAAAATCCCCTTAACAAATGAGTAAATACAATAAAGTCTTCATGCTAACAATCACTGGCATATGTTACAATATCACATTTGCTTCAAATATGCTTTCATTAAAAAAAAAAAAAATCCATAAGATCATTAATTATCATGGCAAAAGTATGCAAGTCACACAGACCACTTGTCTGGGTGATGCTTTATTAGTATTTCACATTACAGCTCCCTCTGAACTCTTAAAATAAATATAATCCTCTTAACTCTGCGTATGGCAGCACAAAAATCACTCAATAACAGATGCTGAGAACTTTCATCTGCAGCTTCCTTTTATTACAAGCTACAGTCTTATCTTTTATAGGCAAATACCATCCAAAGTACAGGACTGTCACGTGCCATTAAAAGCTCTTTTTAGCAGCATCGTGGCCTTTTATAAAAGGTGTGGTTCAAGCTGATGTTCACACAGGAAGGAGTCATGCACCATCGCAAGCCACTCAACACGGGAGTCAGTTAACATGAATACAATGACAGGTTACAGCTGTATGTAGATGTTTTTGATGCACTGGGAGGCCCCCGGCTTGAATTATATTTTTCATTGTGTCTACTCAGCATCTGGTGTTAAACAGGGTGAACAAAGAAGACTCCACCCCCTGAGGCACCAGTTAGTTAACAGGCAGGCACACAATAAATTACAGTTAAATCAACCACTCCACTACGTGCAGCTCTGCTGGGTACTCACTGACACCTCACAACAACAACTCTATCCAAAAGAAAACAGAGAGAACAATGATGAGTGTGATGTACTTGTAATTTGACTGTGTGTGTGTGTGTGTGGAAGTGGGGGGCTGCTATCACCACACACTCCGGATGTTTGAGCATCCTGCTGCCACATCTTAATTCCCGCTCTCCAATCTACATCCCTAATTTGGCCACCATCAAAATTCCTGAGCTGCTTTTTAACCATTCCTCGCTCTCTTCCAGCACCGCCCACCCCTGATTTGTGAGTGCTAACAGCTCTACCATGTGATGCAGATGCCTCATCATCCCCGGCCAAATATGTGTGAGGAGAACATTGGCTCTTACTGACGTGAGCCAGTACCCAGAGGGCCGTTACGGTCCAATTAACACCGGCAACACGTGATGGGCAGCAAATAGCAACAGGAAACACTGGGATAGACGCACGCAGCAGAATCATTGAGAAAAGAAATGCTATGCGCGTGGAAGACTGACTAGCTAAAGAAACATATCAAATCTTTTTTTTTTTTTTTAATTTATGAAAATCCCAAAAACATTCAGTGTTTGATAAGAGCTGGCCTTAGTTCAGTGTTTATGTTTTCATTTAAGCTCCTGGTACCAAAATTCAGGAGTGCAGATCCACCCTGGATGCTTTAGTGGAGCAGCAGTTGCTCTCCATCAGCTTGAAAGCTGGGAAGAAACTGTGGCACTTTCATTAACCGGCACAATGTGTGAACTCACACCATTACTCATTCATTTGCAGTTTTAATCTTCCCACGCCAGAGATCTAACACTCATCTGCTCACACCTGCAGTAACAACTCTAACTACATTTTTTTCAGTGAAGCACAATCTTGACTTTAATTATTGTTTATTATGAATATATTGCATCTGTTAGTTTTTTTTTTTGTCTATTTCATATCTAAATAAATATTTCAAAGTCTTTTTAATTGAACATCTTAATTGCTGAGGAAAAACAACAAGGAGACTATTTTGAATGTTCTCTTTATAATCTAGTGACACAGAAGGTTTGTTTTTATTTATTTATTTTTTTTAAAGGAAGCATAAAGTCTTTAACAAGCTGTGTAAATCTTTTCCTGCTGCCAGCAGAAATATGTTTACCCTCTACAACAGAGACACAGCCAGACTTACTTCCAGTAACTACCACTGCAGCTAAACATGAGGAGACTGCCTTCGGACTGCATCCTGCAGGCTGTTTAATGATAAGACTTTCAAAAAAAAATTAGGCTAGCTTATTTTCAATTTGGACAGGACTGCAGAGGGCAAGTGAGTTGCTGGCTGCCTTACAGACAGGTGGAAAAAGTTTTTAAAAAGATAAATATCTGTTGTTCATGTGTTGCTGTGAGATGCTTTACTTTCTTGTTATTTGAATTATGATTGCTGATTTAGCCAATTCTTTAATTGAAGGGTATGAATAATTTTGAGGACGACTGTATCTAATTGGAAGTTAGCGTTAACTAAAAAAAAGGTCTACAACTGGCTAAATGTTGATTTAAATCAGAGGCCATTATCATCCTTTACCAAATCCAAAAGAGAAGCAGACATATCAGATGAGACTAAATGGAGCTATAAATTCAATGGTAATTCTGGAAATATTTTCTATTTTGTACTGTAAACACATCCAACTGAATGGAGCAAAACAAGCATTGCATTGATCCAGACATCTCTGGTCCAAATGTGGCTTTCAGTTTCAATACTATTCAAGCCAAATGAACACGGGAACCTTTCAAAGCAGGCCATAAACGCATCATTTAGCTCAGCTATAACAGAGGCTCAGTGATCGGCTGGAACAGATGAGCACTGTGGTGTTTGTCTAAGCAGTCCTAACAAATTTATATACAACATTTGTCTAATATGCATTTTAGAATTGATTATGAAGCTTGAGCTAATGCAGCATTTCACCTGCACTGAATAGTTTGAAATGTTGACTTCAAATGCACCACAATGACTTTATCTCCAATCTCTTTCTATCAGTTTCTGAACAAGAATATTTGTTGCTGGAATCTAATTTTTTTCTTAATATTCACAATGTGTGGGTTCTCTGCGGGTACCCCGGCTTCCTCCCACCATCTAAAGACACGTATGTTACAGAAGGTAAACAGATCTCCCTTGCAAAAGTGACTGTGTGTCTGAGTGGGACTTAACTAAAGGTTAAATAAAAAAAATTGTTGTTGGTTTGATCTTTCTATATTGAATATGAGTAACAGAAAAAAGGAAGAGAACTAAAAAAGGAGGGGTTAAAGCTTTTGTTACCCGTAGCACATGATGTGTCATTGCACAATTTCCCTGCTCTTGCATGCCAGCAGAAGAGCAATCTGGTTATGTGAACACAGCTTGCTTTCCTGAGGCCTCTAGGAAATTATCTTTTAATTTGAGAGCAAAAACAACAGCCCTCAAACAACTGTATGCAAACAGACAGATAAAACACTGGTCATGAGAACGCAGAGTTCAGATTCTGGGATAGAAAATAAATAAATAAATAGGACTACACAGCTGTAAAACATACAGAATTCAAAATGTGCTATATATCAAACTTTTGAATTCAAGTTGTCAAAACTGTATCAACATTTTACATAAAGAAAATTAAGGAAAGGACATATTTGTCATTGTAAACAAGGGTAGTTTTTGAGCCTCTGTCCTTTCAACTAAAGGGACACATTTTGGTAACAAAGCTAATCTTTCTCGTAACATGGTGAAAAGAAACAGAGAGAGGGCTCGACTGTTATGCATCCCCGGAGCGGCTGCAACCATGGCAACGGCAAGTGCGGGGAGAAAGAGGAGTGAGCGGGCGGGTTTAGAAATGGAGGCGATGAGTCACGTGGAGCTGCTGCCAGTGGAGATCAGGACTGAATGGCCTGGTCACCACAGCACTTGGCGCAGCAGCTCAGGCTCTGTTCATTCACAAAACAATAATACACACTTTCACACAGCCTCCAATAGACACAATGCAGCTCATTCTGAGTTACTTTGAGCTGTGTGAAAGATGCACTCTAATCGTATTTGTTACCCCCAAACCCATTTGAGACTTTTCAAAGACACTTACATTGACAACAGACTCTTTGAACTTGATGTGTAGGCGGTAGTTTGACATTGCGATGATCGCATCCTCTGCTCTCCCCACATACTCTGTGAACTCCCCATGCAGCTCAGGAAAGGGCACCTAGCAACGACAAGAGATAAAACATTTTAAATAAACTGCAAGGCCACTCAGATCACATCAGTAGTTATGCTGATATATATGCAAAGAAGAGCACTTTACCTGATGTACTCAATATGACCATTTTGTGACATGCACCAAAACAACTAGTGTTTTTATAATAGAAACTTCAAAGCATGCATGCCAGACAATAATAAAGTTCATATTAAAATGAAACATAAAGAGATATATTAATGCAGAAGCTGCAGCAGCTGCACAAAGGACAAAAATGGCAGCTCTGAATCAAGCTCAAATCTGCAGATTAAAAGTCCACACCCTAATGAAATGGTTCCATTATCTGACCTGAATTCATTTTAATGACTGATTTTTGCTCAGAAAATTCGCTTTGTTTGGGGAATTGTGAATCCACAAAAAAACTCTGATTTGGATGAAAGAACTACAAACATGAATTTTGGTCTGCTTCAAGTGGGCCAAATACAGAAAGCAGACTACAAAGCAATGTGCAGTGCATTGTGGGTGCGGCGCATGGCATTGTTGGTAAACACAAACAAAACATGTGTATGACACAAGAGGCGACTCTGGAGGGGAGAAAAGCCTTGCAGATGGACCTGGAAGAAGTCGATAAAAGTTCTGATTGAAATGTGGTCAACCCAAAACCGCTAGGATCTGATGCAGCTCCATGTTCTGCTCTGATGTGGTGGAAGCAGAACTTGTCCTGCATTTACAAATAGATAATGAGTTTTGTCCAATGTGTCACGTCTTCTCTTTTGGTAATATTTGATGCAGCGCCCCCTCTGACAGGGAGTGGAATACATTACAGAATTTGCTTGGGTAGTACAGCATGAATGCAAACTTGGTCCAGAAGAAAGTTGCATCCACCGAATCCAACAGCCTAACCTTGTGTAAAAGCACCCTTAGTGACGGTCATTAACTCAGCAACACTGTGTAGAAGAAACAGTTATTTCTTCTTATCTCCTTGGCGGTGGGTATGCAGCGATTTGGTGCATTACCACCAACTGGTAAAGGCGGAGTATGGACCAAAATGTCAAACACGATAATTGAATGGTTGTGCGATATATCAAACGGGTCATCCTACGACCATCCTCTAAATGTAAAGCATGAAAACTATCAGATTCTTCATAGATCAGGAGGATAAAATATTTTTGTTGGATTCAGTTCACAGTTATGACCTGCATGCCCAAAATCAGCTTCTTTCGCAAACATAATGGCAAATTCAGACTTTTAATATGGCATGAATAATTCAATTGTTTCTGGACACACAATGATATAAATTCTAAATGCAAGGCTTGGAAACTATCAATCTTCACGAGGACCCAGCCTCTTTTGAGTGGTTTTCCATGAGGGAAGGGCCTGTAGCAGCACCTGCTGCTCATCAAGATGAGTAAACGGTACATGCTTGCACATCCGTGACCACAAGTCTCTAATAACGTCAAAAATGTTGCTAGTCAATTTTTTTTAAATAAAAAAAAAAAAACACTCCTCTAGCATCTGAAAGGTGATATCATGATAAAGTTGCTAAGGTAGCCACACTGTAAACTACAGGTTCACTAGGTCGCTGGGGGAGGGAGAGGAGCTGCCCAGTGCAGTGCCTGTTGAAAATGGATAGAGGCAACTGGTCCTCTCCATAAACCCGCACATCCCAAAGTAGCAAGCAAGTGTCGATACCCATGCTTATTGGTATCCAACTCAATACTAAATGTTAGTATGACTTAATATATGAGAACTGATTCTTTTTAACAACGCGACTACAGCATGAAGCAAGTTGTGGAGGTGGTGGCAAACTCACCTGCATATTTTCCTCTTCCAGGACGGGGGACTTCTTGGGGAAGATCTGATTGGCCTGGATGCACTCCAGGCTCTGCTGCCCCTCCTCCTCCTGCAGAGAGAGGGCCTGTTTATTCGTAAAGGAACCAACATCCGCTCTCCCAACAACTACTCTCTTTTACAACCACATTTCTAGTTTTAACGTGGCTTTTGCAACATCTGAACACAGACAGCTGGCTGAGTACTTCCCTATTTATCTCCTTTCTCTTCAAAGTCAAGTTTTCAGAGTTTTGCAAGTCTTCCTTTTAGCTTTATCTCAATTCTTGTGACCACAGCACCATCTTGGTCAAAATGTCAGAGTTCCTGTTGTGACGGACAGATGATGTAAACCAATTGACGGTGCTGCATTTAAGCCTTATCCTTCCCACCCACACTCTGATGTGCAAACAGGATAATTAACTATAATCAGCCCTTGTGCAACAAGCCATAATATAAGCAACATACAGATCCCTAAAAACAGAAACATACATGGAAATGAATTAACAAAAGATACTGGTAAGAAAAATCAAATGTTTGATAGGCAGAATTGCTGTAATGTGTATTATTGTACCAGCTTTCATGAGGGCTAAATGTTTGAGGTAGCAGTCTTATGCAAGATGAACACAGAGGAAGCATTCCAGTGGGGAATGCAAGGCATGGATATACAAGCAGAGTCAAGGGTTTTTTCCTCAAGGGCAAAAGGGTGGAAAAAAATTTTTGGCCCTGTGCTGCTGACAGAGATCGACAGGACATGTGTGTTTGGTCAGGAAAAAAAGTTTAGTCTGAATGCAGCACAAAGAAAGATTACAGTGGTTAGAAAGAGATGGGAGATAACACAGTGCAGACGGTGGTAGCACATCCCGTGGGATGCTGGCTCAGCATATGCAGAGCTGACAGTCACCGTAGCTGGAGGAGATACTATGTTGACTCCAACTTTGGCCAGCACATAAAACAAACTTGGAAAAAAAAAAATCAACACATCCAGGCCAGTGCCTATGTCACATCACAGCGACAGAAAGCACAGTTCTGCCATGGAAAGTGAAAGCTGCCTTGCTGTGACAGCAACCTTGGAGGACCTTTGATACCATTGGAACTGATGTAACTGTCTGCTTCCTGATAAACAGTACTGATTAAAAGTAACAATCAATGGAGAGTTCCGATTTTCCAGACTGCTCCCAGGCTTAGACGCAACAGCTATCATCCAAAGCATGCATGAAGAGAAGATACTTTACCATGGCCCCTGTGAAGGAGTGTGGGTCGCCCAACAACAAACTCCGGCCTGGATCAATCTATAAAATACACAGAAATACAATAAAATGCAATGATAAAACAGATTAATTACTTACAGTACTTTTTAACCATTGGGTTTCGTATATTCTCTGTTTCCCTTTTATTATTATTATTGCATAACATGGACAAATGCTTGTAGAACACAAAACCATCAGCAAAATGCCAATTAGTGCCATGTTCGTTTCAAAATCGGAACACATTTCAGGCCAATTAGGAACATTTTTTAAAAACTAATTCTAAGCAGTAAATTTCCCTTTAACATGGCAGCTTCATCTCCATATGTGTAATCTATGGATAATTGGGGAAAATCACTTTGTTGGAGGCAATTTTTTAATCAAAAATAATTTACAATAATGTTTTAATTGATTGCTTTTGGAAATAGCTGAAGACTAAAAGTATGAAAACATGTTTATCTCAACACTGTGGTGGCTGAGCAGTTTCAACACCAACCACAAGTTTCAATATTCCCAGATCGACCCCAGTCAGGGACCTCTGCTGCATGCCATTCCTCATCTCTCTCTAATCTCATCTATTCCACTCACGTCTTTGCTGTCCACTCTCGGGGAAAAAAAAAAATAAGAAGCTCAGACACATGTTTATCATTTGAACTGTGTAACTATCAGGGTTTTTTTTCTCCCAGCAAAAGCAACGGAGGGAAAAACTGAGTCTCATCCAAGTGTTGAGGTGGACTCTTCTTGTTTGAGATGGTGGGAGTAAAAATAATGTTTTAATATTTGTCATCTTGATAATTTGAAATGTATTTATTTTTTGGATAGCCCCTTGAGATGAAACATCTCTTTTTTGAGGGGGTCCAAACTCCCTCAATGATTCATACTTGTTTCAATAAATAAAAATGGCAAATCATAAGAAAAAGAGATGATAAATAAATAGAAAATATAAAACTCTGATTACATGACTGGATTTTAATAGTCCACGAGTTGTTCTAACTATGAACAATGTAAAGAAACAGTGTGTAAAATTTAGTGACTTCTAGCACTGAATGTGCAGACTGTAACAAACTGAATATGCCTCTTCTCAACATACTTTTCCAAGAGTGACGTGAGTGATGTGAGGAAACATGGCAAATGTGTCCAATTTGTAGGCATAAACAGCTTTATAAAAACACATTTCTTCTCTAAACTTGATTCTGCAAGAATGAAAGCATTGTTATCAATAGTACATTGCATTTCTATCAATGGATTTCCCTGAATGTTGCACGCTGGATCTCTATGAATATCATTTCTCAAGGTAAAATTCTAAACAAATTTTGGCATTACAAGATCCAAGCTGCAAAATACCATGATATTTTTTCAGAGAATCTGGACAGAAAGGACACACCTGATTAGATAGTAAAAGACTGACCTTTGAATATATTTGTGAAATAAAAATACATAATTCTGTCTTGGGAATTATAAAACAAGCTCAAAAGGACTTCTGAAAATCATTGCCAGTGAAGATAGTTTGTTTTTTTAAATGCCATCACTTTTTCTGGATTGATAACTTTCTTAGAAAATAGTCTGAAGCAACAAGGATATAACGTTTACCTCTTGAGCAGCTTCTCTTCAGCAAATTGCAACGCAGCAGTTAAGTCACTACAGACTAAAATTGTGTAAAAATAAAATAAATCAAAATAGTGTGTCACATCTTTTAGACTCACCACAGACAGCCAACAATGGACGATTTGCAGTCCCAGTGATCCCGTTTGGAATCTCTCACAAGTAAGACATGGAAATCTGTGGAAGTTAAAAGGAAAAATGACAAAATGCTTCTCCTTTTAAACCTCTGTATATTTTGTGAACAGAGGATTTATTTACAGAGACATACAGGCAACAGCAGCCCTTTTGATTTCCTGGTAAATATAGAAGTACTGGTGGTCACAGTGGCTTGCATGTGAGCTGAAAGATGCCACTAAAACTCAGATGTAGAGAAGGGGAAAAAAAATCCATCTGGAACTCTACGCACCAAGTCTGTGCAGCATACAGAAATGGTGGTCTAGTTCACCCCCAGAAATTTAAAAGATACTCTTCGGGCTGGGGAAAAAAATCGATACACTGAAATATTGCGATATTTTCATATGCAGATTTCATATAGAGATTCAAAAATGCAGTACTGATCTATTTTACCAACGAAATGTCGCAAGATTTCGTAAGATAATGTTGAAATCTTGCGAAATTTCACGAAAACCCGCAAAATTTCTTGATTGCACAACGAAATCACGCGAGATTTCATTAGTAAAATAGATCGATACCACATTTTATCATATCGATATGATATCAGCATAAGAAAATATCGCGATATTTCAGTATATCGATTTTTTTCCCCTCAGCCCTCAACTCTAAATCCATAATATGACTTTAAAGTTTATGCACCAACTTCTTGAGGTTGATATAAGCTAATGAATGGCATGGGAGAGTTTTATAATGTACAAGCAATTATGATTTGTGCTCCAACTTCCTGACAATGGTTGGCTACTTTCCCAAAGGTCTGGTCAAACAGAGCCAAAAACCTCCCAGCATTGGTTGGTGGCCGGTATCGATTTCATGCCTAGTGTGCCCTTGAAATTTCTGCAATATTCACTAAGAATAATATGCAATACCAATCTAATGCTTTTGGTTAGCTTATTTACAAGTTCATTCAGTGATATCACTAAATATTCTGTAGCCTGAAAACAGGCTACTTTTTAAGAATATCCCCACATACAGCCCAACAAATAGCTACTCTTGCAAAGACTGAAATCTGGTATAAGAGGGTCAGTGAATGGGCAGCTCAGGAGCTCAGCACACCTTCTCAGGATCATTTGAGATGCCTGGGCCCAAACACAGGACAAAAATGCCATTGAACTTGGAAGACTTGAGGCCCTGAACATGGCCTGGTCTTTGAGTGCTGAGAAACGGCCAAGGGAGGTCATTCCTTCATAGGAATGAGGAGTCCAGCTTTTGCTGCTGGTGCTACCTGATAAAGCATATCTGCTCAACACACGTCTCTGTTTACAGCAGCGGGCCCGTGACCCGCGTCTCAGTCTGGCTCCGAGTTCACTCAGTCACACACGGGAGGCTTAAGCCCGTTAGAGCCTTAACGTTACTCCTATCCCGTGACAGGCCGGCATGCATCACTGGCTTCAATATTACCGAGCGTCAACACTTTAAAAAAAAAAAAAATATATATATATATATATACATATATATTTTAGCAAGTTAAAATCAGTAACATTTTTTGAAGTATGATCTGCATTTACTGAGAGGTCAGCTTGGCGTTTACGGCCAGACTGCAACACTAAATAGCGGCACTTCAAGGCTGACCTATGGTTTTAGTATTTTTGTGTTTTACATGCAATTTCCACGTCAATGAGCGCCAGCACAATACAATTTCATATAATACCATCGTAAATAGCCTTAGCAAAAGGAATTCGCGTAATGTTGTTTGTATAAAACGAGCCACAGTCCGTACTGAGCCAAAAGATGATCTATTTGCTAGCAAGAGAAGGGCTTCGCAACGTCACGTTAAAAAACTACGGAGAAATAAATTAATCCCAGACAATCATAAGTAGCTAACGTCATATATTCTAACAATGTAGTCATATTTCACTGCTGTCAAAGGACAAAAGTAACCATGAAACTACGGCTTTCTTTCTATTTAGTTAAGTTACGTTTGATGAAGCGTTAACGTCAACAGTTAACGAGCTAACGTCCATCAACAATGGCCGGAGAATAAAGTATTAAGAGCGCGTTAAGGCTCAATACAAAGTGCTCATACAGATTCTAAGTATCTTCAGTAAGCACTGTGCTGTTGTGGTGCAATCTCTTAGCACTCGGTGTTTGGCATTAATAGCTGTGACATGAACCAAACAGCAACCAGACTAGCTAGCAGTAGCGCTCTTTGCTAGCACTGCTCTCTGCAACTGTTTTTGTTGTTATGAGATGGAGGGCGGACCCCAGAACGGAGGCCTCTGTCAAAACCCACCGAGGACCGACTACACTCGCTGCACTCACCAGAAAAGGAGTGATAAGAAGTCCGGAGCCCGCAATTCATCCAAAGCCCATGCAATAACTAAGTAGCAAACCAATCTTTATCAAATAGACATTAGTCATATCCAAGCCGAGGCCAGCTTCACTGCGTCCCCTTCCAGCGCCGAGCCGTCGTCGCCATCGCCGCGAATTCTCCAGCCAACAACTTACGTGCACATGACGTCATCACGTCAGGGTGATGCTCTGCGAAGGGGGAGGGGTTCAGACGCACCACGCGGTATGACCATGTAAACACTGGACAGTGTACTGCCAAAATAACGCAGGGGATGCTGAATTAATGCAGAATGAGGCGGCGTTTGCGTCACTGAAATACTGCTGATAAAGCAAACCTGTGACACTTAATATATTTTCGACATAATTAGTAGGCAGCAAGCTGTTTAAGAGCAAAATACTACAGTGAGATTTTAATTTACTATATTTTTTCCATATTTCTGCATCTCGTTAAAAGAAATAAAAACACAACACAGCAGAATCTTAAACAATTATGTATTGACTGATGGCTTACATAATGCAAGTTCATTTCCAAGACGCTTGGCATACCTTCGTCCATTTAATCATTTTATAGCCTGACATGTGAGGCATTACAAAGTTATTGAGCCTGCAGGACATTTCTTTATTGGCTCACAGCTGACAAAATTCCTTTGTGACAAACCCCAGTATCAAAGTTGCAAACATTGTTTTTATCTTCTCAACTCTGAATGCAATCGTTAAAATTTTGCCGACCAGCTACTTTATTATTTAGTGACTGTCCGTTATTAAACAAAAAACATCTAATTTGTTGAGCTTTTGTCATTAAAATAAAAGAAAAAAAGGCAGTTTATTTTTTTTTTCTTAACTGCTTTACAAAAAGCTTCACACTCCTCTCAGATCACGCTTAACCAAGAAGCATTTCTCCACGAGGAAAATGCATGAGGCATAATGATATGGCACAAAATAATCTTGATTTAATTCTTAACCTAGAAGTAAGGTTTATGAGGTCTTCCTAGGGTACCGGTTGTACTGGAATCTCATGAGGACTTTTTAAGAGCCATATTAATCAGCTGTACCATGCAAGGACGGTACCTGATGCAAAAAGACCTTAAGTGCCGATTCAACATCCCTGTGCAAGAACAATAATCTAAAAAACAGTCTTCCCCCATCATGTGACCAGAATGGATTGCATGCAAAACAATGAGATGAGCTTTACATGAGAAGATAATGGTCAAGGTAAATACATTTCTTTTTTCCTTAAGTCATATGTCCATGTTACCATGAAAGACAATGAAGTTTTCACATAAGAAATGTAACTTCTAATCATACAGTATATTATGCACAAAATATGGTGGTAAGAAAACCAGAGGAAAATCTTCTGTTGCTCAGAGAAAAAAACAAAACAAAACAGTGTTTTAGAGAGCAAATTTAGTGAGCTCAAGAAAAAAAGCAACCCATCAGCCTCTTCCTGCTAATTCCTATCCACACTGCACTTTGACACATCTGTGTAATGAATTACAAAACTGCAACAACTCTCCAAACAAACCACCCTTTTGTGTGGAAGCTGAAATTCCCGAAATCCTACAGTTTCCACGTGATCAGTTAATATACAGTATAACAGAGTCATTCTCTACGCCACATGTCTATCGTAATCACCATCACTGATGAGAGCAACTGTTTCAATAAAGCTTTAAAAAGCAAGACTACCCTGAGAGAAGGTCTAAAACATGGGCAAGCTTGCCAGACCGCAACTGGCTTGAATGGGTTTGGTTTATTAAATCTGTACACTCTATGTCAATATAATCAGCATGTTTTGTCCCAAGAATGTAAGATATTATTTTTTCAATAACTGTTAAATATATCTCTACATATTACAATCCAAGTCCTCTGAACTATGTAGACATGTGCAAGTGTTTACTACCAACTTCAACAATACAGTAAAGGCAAAAGACTTGTGGACACTAAGTTAGGATAATGTTAATATTTGAAATTTTCTTGAGTCCTCACAATTATCAAAATCTAAGTGCTGTAAGTACTTCATACACGAGGTATTGGATATCTAGTTAACTGTTCTGAGTATAAAATAGAGGCAAAATACATAAAGAACATCTTGCAAGCATGACAAAGAAACGTCTACAGACACAATACAAAAGTGGCCAAAGATAATATGAGGGGGTGTTCTTAATTATAGAGTACTTATAGACTGAATGTTTTTAGGTTGATGTGAGATCATACTGTATGCATCATGCTTTCATATACACTGAGTTTTAGTCCCCTAAGTAGATCGATGCACGTGGTCTAGCTAAAGCACGCTTCAGTGCTTGGCAGCCGAGATGTTTCATCAAGTGCAGTTTATTCTTGCAACAGTGAAAGAACCATTCTGAGAATGTCAGCTGTTACCTGTGAGGACGATGGTCATACATACATACACACACAAGGACAATTAGCTCATTATTTAAATACATCCTTGGTAAAGGACAGATTTTCATCCTTTAACCGTCAACCTGTTTGATCTCAAAGGAATCAACTCACATCTGAGGCATGATACAGAGTATTTCTCTCTGCTGATTCAAATATTCGAGGCTCGTGTTCATGTAGAAGAATGAAAAGCATGGTCATAGCATGATGTGCATCAACATAATCTGAGGTAAACCAGGTGTCCTGTGTCTTGGCCCATTACAGTCTGAAAACCAGTGCCTTAGAGGATCAGAGAGGTAAGTCTGAAATAAATCATGTAAACTGTGCTCATGAGAAGTGAGGGTTTCACTTACTACCAAAAGCACAAGGGCCCTAAACTGTAAACCTCAAGGATTATTAAAAAAAAAAAAAAAAAAAAAAAAAAGTATTCCAGTATTAGGTTTAATATTACCTTTTTTCAGGTTTTTTTCCTTCAACGTTTTTTTTTTCTTTTGTTTTTGCTCAAGTATAATCACAGGTGACTAACTACAGAGGATAACAGGGTCAGGTGAGTACCATGCTACATCAGGTTTAGAGAAGGCTATTGCAGACAGTTCTACAACATGTACAACCACATTTTATACGTGAGATACAAATATTTCAAAACATATCACCAAGAAACTAAGTACATACAAGATGTTGAATATTTAGAGTCTTAAAGGACTATCCCTCAGTCAGTAATAGGATTTCATGTTACTTGACTTAAACTGTCCAGTCTCACAGACAAAATTTGAAAAATTGCTATTCAAAAAGTAGCAAATTTGGTCAATGTCTCTTTTCAAATAGTTATAGTGCTTTTAATGGCTTAAGACAGGGGTCTTTTTTTAATCTCACCCAGTGGCAATCTACAGAACTTCAGTGTACATTTGATGACACCATAGCTGCAAAAGTCTTCATGTCAAGTCCAATAAGTAAAACAACAGCTAGTGCTGTCACATATATTTCAAAGTAGTATGCATTATCAAAAGAAAAAAACAAACAAACGAAAAACAAATACACCTTTAAAAATTTTTCTTCCCCCAACTCTTCAGTTTTTGCGGAGAATTCAGCTTTACGTTGAGCTTTGCATTCCCATTTCCTGTGAGTCATCAGTCTGAGATGACAGGCTGTCAGGAGCCAGGCTCCTTTAAGTCTGCAGGAAGCTTCGATGTAAACCTGCAGTGTGCTACGAGGGTCAGCTGGGCAAGAAACCAGGGGACTGGGCTCAAAACTCCCATTCCAGGGTTTCTTCCCGATTGGCTGCCCGCTCTAGCCTGTGAATGATGTTATTAAGGTTGGCCATTTTCTCGTTGCGTCTTTGAGTGCTTCTGTTGAGTTTGGGGCTTTGGAAGGGGGGGAGCGGGTTAGCGTCCAGGCTGTGATTGGTGCTCACTGATGCGGGGTTTGGCAGCGACGGGGATATGGGAGCGGAGGAGGAAGGAACAGGGGAGACTGACATCATGAGACCAGGTGAGGATGCAGCGGAGGGGGAGTTGAGGGAGACCTCTAGGCTGCTGCGGCAGGGCTCTGATGAAGCCTTGAAGCTGACAGGATCGATGGGGGACTTTCTGGATTCGTCCCCATCTTGCCTGGACTGGTTAGCTCTCTGGGGACCATCTATGGAGACTGCGCCAGGGTAGAGCCCCTGAACCTGACTGCTCATCCCCTCTTCCTGCCTCAGGCTTTGGCCAGACAAGTGCGGGTCCCGACAGCCAGCGACGGAGTCCTCATGCTCACTTTTTAACTGTGAGAATGCTACAGCTGTGGGAAAACACTGTACTCTTGATTGTTTCATAGAGCCTTCCCTCCCTTCCTCCCCATCGTCTTCCCTGTCTGTTGCCTCCTGTTTGACATGAGACAGTGAGGTGTTGGCGCTGAGAGGAAGGCTGGAGTGGATGTGTCCTGAGGGCTGCTGCAGCCTCCTCTCTTCTCCATCAGACTGAGGGCTGCGTGTCGCAGAGGGGGAGTAGCTATGGTGCTCAGCATCCGTGTCATTGTCCGGCAGACCCTCCATCAGCACCTCCCGTCGCATCCTGGACCTGCACACAAACACTGCTGTTAGGAGGTCGCTTATCACAATCCTCTAGCGATAAATCAGAAGCTGCTGTTGATCACAGAGACTGGCCTGTAGTTGTGGAACCAGTTGATGACAGTGTTGGTTTTGAGGTTGAGCTGTGAGGCCAGCATCTCGATGGTGTTCTGAGAGGGGTAGGGCTCTAGCAGGTAGGCTTTCCTCAAGGCTTCCTTCTCCTCAGCTCCTAGCACCACCCGAGGCTTCTTCACCTGGCTGAAAGGGCACAAGTCCAGGGAGGCCAACGCTGGACTGACGCACTCAGAGCGAGTGCTGGGCGAGTCGCTGTCGGAGCCGGTGCTCAGCAGCCCGTACCGCCTCTTCAGATAGGCTAAAGGGGAGACAGGAAGGTCATGATTACACCAGCAAAATCTCATACTTCCAATGCAATGGAGATGTAACACTCTGAGTCCCCACCTTTCTTCTCCATCTTCTTCATGGCTCGCAGTTTGTCCACATTGTGAGGATCGTTGAGCCAAAGCTGCATGCGGACAAATGGCTCCCTGCCCTTTAGGCTCAGTTTGTGCCACGGTTTGGGCCTGGAGAGCAGGTCAGACACCGAACCTTGAGTCAGACCCAGGATAGTCTCCCCAAAAAGACGCTGGCCTGTGGCAAAAAGAAAAAAAAAACACTGACTGCATTTACTGGAGAGTAAACTAAAAGGGATACAACACCAACAGAATCGTATGCCTTCATTTTCTACTCACCCTCAAGACTGTGGAGCACTTTTTTAATATCTCAAATACAGCTGGAGATCCGGGGTGGGGGTGGGTGGGGGTTGTTAGCCTAACAGTAGAACATCGTACTTCTGCGATGGGCGTTAATGCCAGTTCATGACACTACAGAAGCCATGGAAGACCAAACCAGACGAGAGCGCGCATTATCGTTCTCTCTTTCTTTCTCTATTTCTAATCAATAGCCAACCCCTCTTGTGTTTGTCCGCAGCTCGGTCGCTCTTAGCACAATGTAAACAGCAAATTTCTTCTACGCTTGCATTATCAGCAGAGTAGGCGCTGAGTGCCGCGGCTCCATAGTGTCGTGAACTCGCATGGACGCACATCGGGGAAATGCGATGTCAGGGCAGGCCCTGATCTGGGCCTGAACTTTAATGAACCTTTTTTCTTCGAGCACCGGTCACCCCCATTATATTACAGTCAGCAGATAAGGAAAACCCCCCTGGATCTCTGGCTGCCTTTGAGATATTAAAAAAGTGCTCCAGAGTTTTGCTTAGCATGAGGGTGAGTGGAAAATGAGGTGGGTGTTGTATCCCTTTAACCCCTCAGCGTGAACCCAGACCAACCTAGGTTGTTGTCTGTTAGCACCTCCTTGACCTTCTTGGTGATGGCGTAAGTGTCTAGCTCAGGAGACATTGCCACCAACTCCTGGATGCCCACAGGGTTTGTTGGCTGATGCAGGGCCATGAGGCTGGGGGTGGACTTCCCTCCTTCTGGATGGGTCGGTAACCCAAGGTTTTCAGGCTGCTGGTTCTCTTTGCTGCTCTCAAAGGAGAGACTGACAGGCTCAACCAGCGGACTGGGATGGCCCTCAGCCGGGCTAGGAGGCGGGGAGGGGGAGGACTGGGCTGTCACTGGGCTTTTATCTGGAATTAAGGATTTCTGATAAGTTCATGAGCAGAATATCCCTCTCTAATGTTAAAATCTCTAAAAGCAGATGTATGTTGTCAAGTTTGGATGAAACAGCATAAAAGTGTGAGTGTTGCATCTAAATACAGCCTCACCCTGAGTGTGGCTCTGGTTTGAGGGTTGATTGTGGTTCTGTCCCAGCTGGTCCAGGAGCCACAGCTGCATGCGGATGAAGGGCTCCCTGCCTTTTTGGGTCAGCTTGCTCCAGGGTTTAGGTCGAGACAGCATGTCACTGACGCTCCCCTGAGAAAGTCCCAGCACCTACGCCATGAAACCAGGATAATAATACGGTGATTATGCGCACCATTTATGGTGTGACTGGAGCCAAATCTATAAATGTAACAGTCACAATGAACAGTACATGTTATTATCATGGAAGAAAGATTCATGTTGAGCTTCAGAAAACAGTCAGTACTTTCAAGAAATGACCACTAGAGGGAGACAACGCACCATACATGATGGTGCTGGTGATGATAAAGGATTTTAATTAGAGTAAAATATTCAAGCAGTAGAATTTGCAAAGTATTTAAGAAAACAAATGCATCTTAAAAAGTTAATTCAAGATGTCACATCTGCATAGGAAACTACTACTGCAGGACAAATAACAGATTTTCTAGGATTAAAAAAAGCACATTTAACTAGTAAATGGGATGCAAGACAGGGGTAACTTAGTTTAAAAGATTCAATTTAATTTATATTTTCTATATTTCTAAACCATAGATTTCCTGATTTTAAACCAAGTGTAACATCTGGTTTAAATTTGCCAAGACTTTTTTTCTTGGTTACCGTACTTTCTGGACTATGAGCCGTACTTTTTTCATAATTTGGCTGCTTTTCTAAGTGTTAATTCATATTAAACATTAACTTTGGAATCAGAGTGATTGGGGAACTTTAGGCAGAAACAAATAAGATATGAAAAATCTGAATATCATCCTAGTTTAAATAAATAAATGCGACCCTGCGACCCTGCAAACCTGCGACAGACTGGCGACCTGTCCAGGGTGTACCCTGCCTCTCGCATGATAATAGCTGGGATAGGCTCCAGCCACCCCCACGACCCTGAACTGGATAAGCGGTACAGAAAATGACTGACTGACTGACTTATAGTCTAGTGTGACTTATGTTTTTTTCTTCTTCATGAGGCATTTTTTGACTGATGCAACTTATACTCCGGAGCGACTTGTAGTCCAGAAAATACGCAAGTAAAATAAAAAAAAATAATGTAATCACTTGATATTAAATTGTTCCCCGTTTTGCTCTACTATGTTTTATTCACTATTACTACTATTACTTACTAGTTATGTGAAAAAGTTCAAGTGAACACTTCATCTGACACAAATGACAACTAAATAAATATATAAAAGCTGACTAGCAGAGATGGCTTGATGGCTACTTACATCCACCACACCACAGTGAGAGCTATCCACTACACAGGAGAATACTATGGTCTGGTAAAACATGTGGCCAGTCTGCCTCAGGTTCTTTAATCTCAGCTTGAAAAAGTTTGGATGTCCCACACAACAAGAAATGGACATTTGAGACAGAAACCATGCAGAAGGCTGTGAGGCCGATGTTAAAACCTCTTCTATTCAAAGTTTACTTTTAAATCAACTGGTATGCCGTCCCTTTACCTATTTTCAATTCTCATTAATTCCAATGAAGCCTATCCCAGCAGCTACCAGGCGAGGGCAGGATCCATCCTGGACAAGTCGAGTCCATCGCAGGGCCATGACCTTATATGGCTTATTACACTTTTAGATACAGAAGCCGCTGTCGTTACGATCAACACACCAACAGTCAAACATGGTGTTTGTAGTTGGGAAGCTCATATCATTCCCAGTTACAGGAAATAGTTTGGGCTGCAGACACCGTGGCTGAACAGGTGGGATCTGTTATTAGGTTTAATTAAGTAAACTAATTTATTTTCACTTGGTTGAAATGATCCACATAACATCTATGGCAGTTAAATCTACAGCCCAATATTGCAGTCTTCAACTGGTACTACAGTATCTATCATATTCTCTTCTTTTTTTGTTACTTGTACCTTTAAAAGGATTAAAAATAATAAACATTTTTTGGGTATTCAAAGATGTCAAAGAGCGACTGCTGACCTTTTCACCGAAGATCCTCTGGCAGATGCCGTTCTTTGCCAGCTTCTCCTTCACCTGTCTCGTCAGCTCGATGGTGTCCACCTCCCGATACATGTACATCTCATACTGCTCCGGCGTCAGGGGAGGCACGGTGGGCTTCAGTGCACGGGGAATGTAGGCTGGGTAGTAGGAAAGGCGTCCCGGGCCTGGTCCTGGGGACTCGCCGCTCACCGAGGTGTCCGACTCCACCTTCACCTCCACAGGCCGGCCCAGACTTAGCTCGTCCTCCGCTGCAGAGGCCTCCTCGCTGTTGGGAAGGCCGTCGCCGTTCTCTAGCCGTGGCCAGGGCCGGGGCAGGGCGGACGGCCCGGAGGAAGAGGAAGACAAGGAAGGAGAGACCGAATTGAAGGGCTGAGCGGTACCGAGCACCATAGATCCACGCTCCTGAGACCAGTGCTGATCAAAGTAGGTGCCCGCTTCACCGATCTCTGATTTGACTTTGCGGATGATGTTCTGAACGAAGGCGGCCGGGGAGAGGACGCTGAGGGGGGTCTGAGGGCTGCTGATGGAGTTGGCCATGCACACGGTAACACAGCCCCCTTCCTCCTGCTTGATGGAGATGGGTAAAGGTAGAGTCCTGGAGCGCTCGGGGGGGCCCAGACGTTCTACCTGAACTCCTGTGCTGGCAGTGGAGGCTCTCCCACAAGCCTCCATCTCCATGAGGGCCTGCTGCTGCGCCTCCATCTCCCTCCTGGCCTGCTCAAGGATGCTCTTTATGGTTTCATCAGAACTGCTGCCTGCCCCGTTACTGCTTCTACCAGATGAGCTGTTCAGAGATGACTTGCCATCACCTAAGCAAAAAAGCCCACACACTGACATGGATGCACCTTCAAGTCAGCTTTCCATCACAGATGCATTAAATCAGTGATCAAAAAAGATACTAAAAACTGTCAATAGAAAAAAAAGAAATAGAAAAACAATCAATATAGCTTTCAACTATGAATTATGACTCAAAGTTTCATCCTCACCTCCCCTCTGGGACTGGATCTCCTTCTTGGCCTGCTCCAGGATACTCCTAATGGCGTCGTCTGACCCAGTTTCAGGAGTTCGGATGCGTGGAGTGATGCTCCCTGCCACAGAGGGTAACAGAAAGAGATAGAGATAGAGAGAGGGAGGGGAGAGGAAGGGGGGGGGTGAGTGGGATGGTTGATCAGAGAGCAGTTCCAAGGCTTTGCTTTTGACTGTTAGATCAATGGCTGCCTTTGAGCGCATGCTGTCTGAGGTTGCAGTATACGGGAAGCTCAACTTTCAAAAAGCTGCGAATCTAGGGAGAAAACAAAGTTTAAAAGTAACACTATAAACATGGCAGAGGAAGCCATGGAGGAGTCAAGGATGTGGTCCAAGTAGATTAGAAGGTTTAAACTTACAAAAAGGTCCAGGAGCTAAGCCACCAAGACACCACAGCACGCTTACATCTGATCTAAAAACTTGTAGCTTCACAAACAAAAAAAAGTTTTTTTATAAACCTTTTCTTAGCAGCTACAGCTACACATGATAATATGTTTAAGTACATCCTCTAATCTACTGTTCCTATAGCTCTGTGCTGTAGGACAGTATTTAATGGTGACTGCATTCTGATTTTCATTTATTTTGGGTTCTGCTGCAGTCTTTTTCACTCACCTCTCTGTCGGACCTGGATGGTCCTGAGGGCCAAGATGTTCTGCTCATCAGAGAGGAACTGCTTCATCTTAATAAAAGGTTCCTTGCCTTTCACAGTCAGCTTTCTCCAGGGTTTGGGTCTTGCCAGGATTTCACTGACGGAGCCCTGGGAGAGGCCCAGCACATAGTGGCCAAACACTCGCTGGCCAATGTTATGCTTCAGCAGCTGCTCCTTCACCTGAAACGCGATCTCAGCGGTGTCCAGTTGGTCGTCGTCTCCTGCCGTCGAGCTGCCGCTTTCCGACTGGTCGCTGGGCAGGCCGGTGTCGCCGCTGCCCCCTCCCGCCGACGCTTGGGAGGCTGACATGAGTGCAACTTTGGCTGCATAGAGGGCGGTGGGGAAAGCCATGAGGCCTTCCTTTTTAAAGTGAGGGGAGAGGAGCTGCTTGTGAAGGATGTGGTCACCTGACAGCCGGTCCCCAGAACATGGAGACACGGAGAAAGAGCGGGGGAGATCGTGGCTAGAGGAGGAGCTGTCCAGGTTTGGGGGACCTGGGCTGGGGGAGGCACGACTGTCAGCCTGAGAGGAAGATGAGAGGGAGCCAGGCGGCCTGCCCGTCTCCCTGCCTGCATCCTCAGAATGATCATCTTCTAAAGAAAACACAAAAAAAGAAAAAAACTCAAGCAGAAATCCAATCTGAGCCTGACCACTAACGGCAAATCAATCAGTGAGGTATGGGGAGTTTTCAGAAGGTGACAAAACTCCTTTCAAAGCCACACAACTTGCACAGTAAGCTGATATATTTTTCAAAAAGTGATAAATTGAGACATATGTTACCATTGCTGTGCAATATTCGGGTCTTATCCATTAAGTACTTGTGAGATGGAAGAAAAGCCTCTTTATCCAGCAAAAGAGCCTCTGCAGCTTTAGCAGAATCCTATAAAAACACACACACGAGCACACACACATACACAAGCTGTTAATTTTTGATTAATCAATTACAGTTCTTGTCGATATCGTTATAATGGGTGATGGATCATTGAAGCATTCAAAGGCACTGCAGCAGTTTTTCTTCCCTGACACCAACAGAACATTAAGAACAAAACAAAGGTCTAAGATTAGTGAAAGGAGGAGCGCTTGGCTGGAAACAGGAGCATTTATACCTGGGAAGAGTTGCCGTTTGCTGAAGCCAGCTTCATAACCTTTAGGATACTGCAGAAGAAACAAAAACCCAAAGTCATATTTGGATAAATATGGAGGTTATGATTTTTGAACACATTCAAACTACAGCAACGCACCTGAGTTCAGTTTTAATCTCCTCGTAGTCCATCTGGGATTGCAGTTTAGCCTCTAATCTCTGAGATGACAAACAAAAGAAACACGTCTCACTTCATGTTAACAAGTGACTCATTAATTATTAGCGATGTGGAGGTGTTCGCCGTGTTCTGTCACTTCTGATGCGCTCATTCACCTCGATGGCCTCCGTTTTATAGGCCAGCTGGCGTTCCAGCTCTAGGATCTGATTGGCTGAGGTTTCTTGAACTTCTTGTAGTGTGAACTGCAGCCGCTGAATATTTTCAAGAAGACGGAGGATTTCTCTGTCTTTGGCCAACAAGGCGGCCTCCAGCTGGGAGGGCAACACGTCGCCCTTCTCGTTCTTTTCCTGAAAGGAGAAAGAGCAAAGAAAGCGAGAGTGTGAGAAAAAGATAAAGGTAAACATTTTTTAAAAAGTAATCTGACTTCTGACAAATCGTACAGAGAAAATGCATCTGAAAAACCTCCTGTTGTCCTCAGGTCACCTTCACCCATTTTCAGAAGTTATTAAGTAGGGATGTTCGACATTGGCTTTTTAACCGATATCTGCTATACCGATATTGTCCAACTCTTAATTTCCTATATCCAGTATCAGCTGATACTGATGTATGCAGACAACTGTGAGGTTGTATGCTCTGCTCCGAGAGCAAAGATCCCAAAATATCCTTAACTTAGCCAGACTAGAGATGTCATAATTATTCATTTTCATAATTAATCGCGGTATCAAATGCAGCGATTATTTAATCGTGAAGATTCCTTTACATCATCACTTTACACCAAACATCATGTCTGAACTATGACGGCAGATCAGCACAACCTGTGCACAGAATGAAAACAAAGTTATTCGATACATCGGATGGATCATAAATAAGAAGGTTAAAGGTTTAAGTGGATTCTGTTCACCACTGTGATCAGGTACCTGCATGCCCAGAATCCGCTCCTCTCACCAAGATAATATCAGATTCCAATTTTGAATACCACATGCGTAATAACCTTGTTGTTTATGCATCAGTCTATTTGCATTAATGCATCAATTTTGACAAATGTAATTAAAATCTAAAGACCTGTAAGGAGTGTTCATGTGATTTTTCCACATCTATGGTGTTTGGGAATTAAAATATAATAATTGTGATAATGATAAAATCATGTTTATTTCTTTGACAATAATCGTACCAAGAAAATCTGTAATCGTGAAATCTTTAAGCCAGATGAGTTCATTTTGGACATTTGGCTGCCAGATATCAGATACTAGCAGGTATTAACCAACATGTGGCTAATCATAATGTTTCTGACAACTCTGTAACTTAACCAACAACTTAAAACCAGACATACAGTATTATAAGCAGCTTCAAAGCAAGTCAGTCTGTAGCAGCAGCAGCTGCACCGTAGTCACATGACTCTGAAAGGAATGCTGGGATATGAAGTTCTTCCACAATAACAAGGACTTTTATACATGATGGACCGCTGCTAATGGAACCAGATCTTGCGAGATTTTAAAATGGAACAAGGAGATCTTGTGGGAATTCATTAGCAAAAATATATATATAAAAAAACAATACAGATATTTACCAATATCACATTTTTATGCCAATATTGGTCGATGATATTGCACATCTCTATTAATAAGTCATAACTTTGGTTTTGTTCCATATAGCTGTCTGAAAATTACATGCATGATTCCACACCATGTTCTTTGCTTGAAAAATTATTTAATGCCTTTTCTGATCGAATTATGTGTGTTTTATTAAAAAAAAAAAAAAAAAAAATAGCATCTGAGGTCTTCCTGGGTCAGTCTGTTCCAGACACATTTAATGGTGGAGCTGGTCACAATATAGGACATTTTCAGCACAATTAGCAAAGACACACATACACAAACACACACAATGACCTCTCACACCTCCCAAACAAGTTCAATAAAAATTTGAACCACGAGGACAAAAAGTGTGTCGTAAATGTGAAGACAACACTAGGGTTTACGTGGGAGGGGGGCTTCACAGTTTCAGCTGAGGAAAAAGCCTCAAGTGTTGGCCTTGTTTTGGTGGTGAGAAAAACAAAAAATTACAAAGAGCTGAATTAGACCAAGTTCTTATAGGTCCTTGAGAGACAAGTGAAGAATAATGTGCATGTTTCATGCTTATTTACAACTGACTGATGAGAATACAGGCACCACCTGCAGCTAAAATTCACAAGGTTACGAGTTATCATGGCTTAAATCACAGGGGAATTTTCTGTGTAGGCAAATATTGATTCAGCAGCATTATGAAAAACACTTCTTGGAACTGATAATGTTATCAAAATTTATAGAAGGTATTAATGCAAGGAAATATTCAATTAGCATTGCATGTCAGCTCAGAGCTGTAGATGGTCCTCAAACTGTTAATATAAGAGCAACAGCTCGGTCAAAGCTTAGTAAAATCCATTTTCCTGTTTTTTTTGTCACGCAGCACTACTGCTTGGACGTGGTCATAAAAATCAAAGCGTTTCACACCGAACGTTCCATTATTCTTACCCTGCTTGTGCCCTCTGCTGGAGGACAGCTCCCTGCGGTGGCACTGGGGCCACTGGCCAACTGCTCCTTTAGCCTCTCCACTTCCCGCTGAGCCATTTCCGCTCTCTGCACACAGGAACGGCACCACAGTTTTACACTTTTCATACACCAGCCACATCAATTGGCTAATGAGATGATCAAGGTGAGAGCAGGTACATAAATCAAAGGAGGCGCCCTTGTTCAGAAATTTAACGCAGAGAAAAAAAAAAAAAAAAAAACCTGAGCAGGGGCCCGAGCAGATGAGTGCAGCCACTGGTTTATTCTGCTGAGGGGGCTGTTTAGTCAGCCCACTTTATTCCCCAAACTGTTTACCTGCTCTGTCACACCCGGCCTGCTAATTAATGATTCATTTTGAGAACATTTATCTGGGAGCTGCTGGCAGAGAGCAGCGCGGTGAGAGAAAGGCAGAGGGGAGAGGGAAGAAGCAGAAGAAAAGAAGTATCACCGGGATAGGAAGCAATCAAGGCAATGAGATAACGAAGAACCCCAGAGTTCAACGCTCCGGCATCAATCGTGCTCGGTAGTCTTCTGTTCTCTGCTGAGTGGAGCCATGCTGCCGTAGCGCGCCCACCAACGGGGGCTCCAGTTTACTCTCACTAATCACACACTCAGGGGAGGGTGGGAGGCAGAACAGGAAGGACGAGGAGAGAGGGAGGGGGCGGGGGACGGAGGGTGTCTAATTAAAGGCAAAGCTTGATTACAGGAGTGATTACCTTAACGAAGGAGCTTCTCAATCAGAGAAATGCACAGCAAGACTGAACTCACCTGGTTGGCTTTCTCAAGGTTCGCCATGATGGCGTCGACTTCTGCTGCCCTGCAACACACACACACACACACACACACACACACACACACACCAGACAGATAATGACAGTATTAATGAGGGGATATTCTCACTTCTATTATTTTTTTTCTCTAAATGATACAAAAAACCTGCACTACAGTGCACCTAATATTACACTTAATATCTGCAGGTTCTTCTGACACTCACAGGAAACGATGGACAAATGAGAGCCCCCCCATACAGGGGGCAGCCTGTGATCTGTGCAGTACAAAAGAACTTTGCACACACTAAGACGCACCAAACCTCACATGTAGTATATGAAAATCATGGGGAGAAAGTCATTTTAAAGACTCTACAACCATTACCATTCAAAATGAGACACAGTTCAAACCCCAAGCAAACACATGGGAATGTAACAAAAACATGAGCAGCACCGTCCACTTTACAGCTTCTGCTAATTTCTCCACTTCTAGAAAACAACACAAACATCATATAAAAGCAGAGACTCTGCTGATTACAAAGATGTCCGTCTCATCACTGTGGGATAAAAACTCAGGGAGCTAGCAGCAAACACACAAATTATAAATCATGTCTTACTTCTGCTGTTTTATGGTGAAAAGTTTTATTCGAGCTCTAAAAAAAAACCTCTGATAATGTGTTCTCCTATTACTCTTTATTTGAAATGAATCCTGAATTTGGGGGCGATTCCTCCAACCTCCCAACTCTGACCATCATAGAGGTGTCGATAATCCAAATCAGCTGATTTGTTCCTGATATATTTATGTGTGACACATCTTTTAAACGTCTTTAAAACTGTTCAGGTTCACTTTTATAACTTCTACTTTAGCACAGCTCCTCATCATCATTTCTTTAGTCATTTCTAGATGAACGGGGCTGCTATCCTTTTCACTGAAAGTTATGTGACTTTCTTTTGGGGAAAATTTAAATATTCTGCTGTGTTCCAGGAGACACATCTTCTGACTCTTCTGTATTAATCTCCACTGCAAAAACTCAAATCTTACCTAGTATATTTTTCTGATTTCTGGTCAAAATATCTCATCACACTCAATAAGACAAAATCACCTAAAGAGAAACATTTCAGTAAGACAAAGGAACTTGTTTTAAGACAAATGCATCTTACTTCAAGAAATCTTATCAAGTAAAATTTCACTTGTTTTATTGGCAGAATTGTATTGCTTCTTACAAGCAAAAAAAAAATCTTGGTCACTCTTAAAATACTGCAATAAGCAAAATAAATAAATATATAAATAAAATAAAATCTCCAAATGGAACAAGTGAAATTTTCTTGATAAGATTTCTTGAAATAAGATGCATTTGTCTTAAAACAAGTTCCTGAAATGTTTCTCTTCAGGTGATTTTTTCCTATTTCGAGTGTGATGAGAAATTTTGACTAGAAATGAGAAAAATATACTTGGTAAGATTTGAGTTTTTGCAGTGCATGCTTTTGAGACCAAGATTATAGACAGTCTTGTCTTTGTGAAGATATACTTCATTTATTTTGGGTATGCATCTTCAGACAGAAGGCAGCAAAAAAAAAATTATTCTTTTGATAAAGAGTTTAAGAAAAGCTGAACATCACAACTTTTATTCATCACAGTGTAACGCTGTATCATTGCTGGAACTTTGCAAGAAAGATTTCTGAAGTGAGAATTTTAAAAAAAAGTACCCAAAATACTTTAAAAGTCATGGAAATGACGGATTTGTTTATTCTAAGAGTTAATTGGTGTCCTCCATTAAATTGTCTTTGAAATCCAACAATATTTTGCTTCAAAGGGTTGAGAAAATATCAATCTGCTACAAAATATGTTAATTTTGTGTTGAGGGCAAGGGCATTAAAAACCACCAGGTGTAGAAACAACCTGTGTGTCCTCAGTGATTTAGTACAACCCTTCACAGTGAGGGGGCCAAACAGCAAGCGGGTGCACGAATGATCCGTCACCTCAAAACTCCAGAGACTGAACTCCAACTTGCCTCCATGCATCCACCAATCAGTGGTCTAATTTAAACAGAAGCTCGGTAGGATTATTCATGAGGTTTGTTTGAAGTCCAACAGTTTCATTTTGCTCACAGGGGACCTGATTTTCAAAAGGTAGATAAGGCTGAATTAACAAGGATGCAGTGATTGATTTAAATATGCACATAGGGACACGGCAGTTCTTTTTTGCCAAGAGAAAAAGAAGTGCTCAAAGAAGGTATTAGACTTTTTAAAATCCACATTCAAACTAACTAGATTCGGTCAAACTTTCATGTTTGCACCCATCTGCTCGCCTCTGCGACATCAAGCTGCGTGATTCCCTAAAATATTATTAATCTAAGAGAGCGACTGTGCTGGAGGATCTCCAGAGAGCGAAACAATCTCCCCCAGATCTGAAAGCAGGCGTCTTCTTGATGTTAATGATCATCAGTGTTGTGTGGTGCAACCTCGGTTTCCGAAGGTCCTGGTCTTGTCATTAGTCCGAGCCAGGCAGCAAACACTAACAGGTGTCAGCTTCACGTTTAATGAACTTCTGCTGTACGGAAAATGTTTTGTATTGATTACCTGCTCGGCGATTCAAGTCAGCAGACAAATTATCTTTCTTATCAACGCAGCGAGAGTAACGGATGCAGGCGTCTGTGTTCAGCAGCTCGGGATCAGGAGGCGCCGGGGGTCGGCGTTCCTGCTGGGATCAGGACAGCAAGCATAACGGAAATGGAGGTTTTACGCCGCTGCTCTGCGCGAACGGTTAAGGCCAAACTGAAAATGCGTCCAGTCCAGCAAAATGAATGACAGTAGCTCTAGAAACATCAGTTCAATTGCACCATGGATTAAGCCTGGGAGAAAATCCATTAGCAGCGGCTGACTGTGCTCTGGAGCACAACCCAAACAAAGGAGTGTTTACTTTGAATGTCTATCGACATCCTTCATACAAGCTCAGATTCATTTCAGGCGTGTGGTGGATACATTGCGCTCAAAGACCAGGACAAGGTAGAGTGTTTTCTGAAGCAATCTTTAAATGGAGCAATTCTTCTTGAGGGCTGTCAAGGCCCGGCTGCCAGTGAAGGCAAACACAGACCTTTCTCATCGACCTGCATTAGTGGCTGAGTCACTCTCACTCTTTGTTTTTTACAGTGGCGTTCCTCAGCTCTGCAACGGACATGATTTTATTCTGGCGAAATAAGAGCAGTTATTATGATGTCAGTGGGTAACCATTATGACAGCAGGAGGAGGAGGTGGGGGGAGGGCATTTGTCTGCAATTAGAGGTTAAATAAACAAAAAAGTGAACAAGATGAGGAGTCTTACTTGTTAGCCATCTCCTGGTTGTATTTACACCGCAGGTCCAGCAGCTCTGTCTGTGCAGTACTCAAAGCTGGATGGAAACAGACCAGAAGAAGTCAGATATTAACTTAAACACATGAACTTTGAGCTTAACGCTGCATTACAGAGTCATCATTTTCAGGAAATAATATCCTTCTCATATTGAAAATGAGCTTTTTATGTGCTTTAAACATAACTTCGAGGGGTAACAGTCTATTGAAAACTGATCTTTTTAGATAGTCGAATCTAAAAAAGTGCCAATTTAAGTTTTCATGTATATACAAAGCAGCAGTGGGGTAGGAGTATTTCAGCAGGGGGCACCATACTGCAATTAGAAAAGAAGTGTCTTTTTAATAGGCTGAAATTAAATTTAACAGCTACAGTACATGCCAGTGTTTAAACCACTTACATGAATGCAGAACTTTGATCTTCTCCTCGGCCTCTGATAATCTGTCAGGCAAACTAACATCAGCGCTCTCCTCCTCCTCCCTACGAGAACAAACTCTGTCAGTTCTTTCCCTACATCACCGGCACACATTAAAGTTACAATAAAAAGCCTTGAGACTGAAAAAAAAAATTTGTTAAAGCTAACCACCCCCTACCAAGCAAGGGGGTGCATGGTGGAGAAAAAAAAGAAACAAACAAACAAAAAAAAGAAGCTGTGATCCTTAGAAGCCCTTTGGAGCCACATTTGAGGCAGTAAGTGAATAATGAGGGTTAATTTTCTTAACCACTTCCCATGACTGGAATTCTCACTACTGACTAAAATAGTCAGAAAAGACTGGAGATTAAATGAGGCCGCGTCATTCAGCAGGATCACAAACACAACTGTTCCAACTTATTTATTACACCACTCGCAAAAAGTTAGGGATATTTGGGTTTTTTGTTTGATGTCAGAATGAACCTAAAATCCGCAACAACCTTTCCAGGTGAACTGAATTAGACTTTCTCTAAACATTTCAATGCACATGTACATTGTTGAATCATGCTGTTTTCCAAAAAGCGAAAGTTGAATATCCCTAACTTTTTTGTGAGTAGTGTAAGTTCTCACCCTCGGTCCTCGGCCCGGTCCTGGTGGTTCTGCTGTGGGGAGCCGGCGGCTCCTGGAGCCGGTGTGCTGTTGGGAGTCATCAGGGGGTCTAGAGAGCTGGACTCCGAGGCTTCCTCTTTCACGGCTGCACCTGCTTCTGCTGGACAATCCTCTGCAGGCTCTGAACGAGGAAACTTTACATGAGTTTTCATATTTCCTCCAATATTCTGGTGGAATTTCAGCCCTGCTGCATCGTTTGCAAACATACAACTAAGCTTGAGGGCTTCCTGGTGTGGAGACTTTAGGCCTGACCTGTCTTTTCAAGGCACTCCAGGTGTTTCTTCCAGTGCCCGCTGATCTCTCGTACCAGGGCCTCGCTGTCAGGAGCCGAACTCTGAAGCTGCTGCAGCCTTTCCTCCAGGGAATGCGAGGCCTCCAGCACAGGAGCCGGATCTGTGAAAACAAACAAATCTGTGCAGAAGAACTGCCAACACGATATGATATGCATACACTCCTACTCAGGAAAAAAAAGAAAAGAAAAAGAAGCAAAATAGCTGTTTTACTGTGTGCGCTGCCTGTAAAGCACATTACAGAGTTTTCTGCATCACAGTTTCAGCGCAGGCAGACTATTCCACTGAGACTTGTTTCCAAAGAGCAACTCTTAGACTTTTCTCACTCAGTCACCTTTGAAAATTTCACAGGCTGGACCTAATGACACTAGTGCTGTTTAAACCTTCATGTGTACTAAAATCTAATCTAATGAGTCTTCTTCCATGCTGATTAATGGCAAAGATGACAAAAAGATTACAACAAATATGTGACAGGGAGTACCAAATATACACCTAGGCGAAATGGAGAAAAAGTCTGCTCCTGAAAAGGGGGTTAAAAAAAAAGGAAAAAAAAAAAAAAAAAAAGCGGGATTCTTTAGCACAACAGAGGAGCTGTTTTGCAATGCATGCGCGGCAGCACCGGGCCCATGGGGCCAACTAGGAGGCTGTTTCTCAGCTAACAAGTCTCCTCTGTATCATTTGATCATTTAAATTATTATGCCAGGAATTCTCAGGAGGCAGCTCGGCACTCCACATCACAGGGCTGTTTTTAATCTTCCCCTTCCCTTTCTTCCCCTCCCGAAAAGTTCAACAGCTCAGAGAGAGAGAGAGCTGCTCCTGTTGTGTACCTGCCTGCCGAACACCAAAGGAGGTGACTTCTAGTGCCAAAGCACAGAGAAGGAAGCTCAGGGGAGCTCCTTGACAAGAAGGGAGGCGAGGTGTGGAGCCACACGCACACACACACACACACACACACACACACACACACACACACACACATGCAGCCCTTCAAAAGTCTAAAAGGAGAGGAAAATCGCTGCTTTGCTGCACAAACTTTTCTCCCACAGCTTTCATCCACTCATCTTAGACTTCTGTGTGGAACCCAATTGGATCCCTTCTTCAGTATGGGCACTGACTGAAGTGACTTTTCATAAGAAGTTGAAGCCACAGACATTTAAACTTTGCCAGATGCCACTGAGAGAACGCAAACTCCAAGCTGGCAGGCCACAAAAAACAAAACGCTCATCAGGGAGCCAAAACTTCTGCAGCGTGCAATTTGTTGAAATCCTGGTGATACATTGCAGCTTGCCATATCTGCATTTTCATCAGACAAACATTTTGGGCCATTTAATTGATTGAACTATTTTTCCCAGGACCGTTTACAGTCAAACATTGTCTGCATTCATTGTTACACCAACTGTCGAGCTATTGCATCAGTCACAAGGGACATCACTATTAAGAGCACAGCTCTTCTAAGACAAACAGGATGACTTAAAGCACTGCTATTCCATCGACCCTCTGTCACAGAAATCACTTTATCAGCCTCTTTCCCATATATCCTTTCAACTTTTAATGATCAAAGGACAGAGATTATAGTAAGGGATCTCTCACACATGGACAAGCCAGGATTATCAATCAGTGGCAGGGGAGTAAAGTAAAGTCAAATTTAAAGTGAAGGGATATAACTTAAGTCTGTATACAAAATTAACCCCCATCAAAGTGGAGCAGTGGGGATATTCTCCAAGGAGCCAGGATCTACAGTTACTGGAGGAGTCCAGGAAATCTGCTTATAACTTTAGAAAATAGAGCAACTAATTGATGTAGCTCATAAGAAGCAGCGGAGCCGCTCCTTAAAGCAGATCCGACACTAAATCCACCAAATAAAACCTGAAAGAGAAATCCAGCTCTAATCTTAAAGCTTGCATTCCTATCAACCACCAACTACTACTGATGAAGTATTATGTACAGCAAGTTACAACAGTCACCGTGCAAATAAATGGTTCAATTCTTAATTCATCCCTTATCTTAATTATGGATGAGAGGATGTCTGCTCTGAGGTCACGGTAAGTGATTGGAAACAGCAGTTAGCTCCAGCTAATAAATAACAGAAAATATAACACATCTTTCTCTGTGGTGAATACAGGGCCACATCTGCAGCAAAAAGAAGAAAGTACACCTTCTTCTCAGGTTTTACATTTCAGAACACAATAATAATGAAATCATCTGCAACCTAAGTTTAACAAACACATTAAATGTTACATTAACTATTTACCCAACTATAAAAATGAACCATACTGCAGAAAGATTCTGTTAAAAAAAAAAAATCTAATGCACTTGATTAGCTGATCACCATGAGTGTGAGCATCTCTATTAAAGCAGAAGTTTTGGTTGTTTGCTAACTGGAGCACACAAAGCCAGGGAGGAAAGACATCAGCAACAATTTTCAGTTAGTCAATGTTGCTTTAAAAGATTAAAACACCATTTTCAAACAATTTAGAGTCTATCATTCTGCAGTTATAAACAAGTAAAACATCCTGGGAATGCAGGATTCAGACAAGCAGCTCAGCTTCCTCCGTGTGGTCCTATCTCACAATGATAAAGAAGTCCTTGATCCAGACAGTGATCTGAATCCGGATCAAGCCTAAATTTAATCTGTTCTTCCATGTGCCAATATCAACATTCCCTGAAATTGTCATCCAAATCCGTTAATAACTTTTTGAGTTATTTTGCTTGTTTGCAAACAGACAGACAAATGCCGGCAATTATATTACTTCCGTGGTGGAGCTAAAAAAAAATCCCACGCCCCAATTTCTTCATCAAGAAAGGATATATATATATATATATATATATATATATATCCAAAATAATATGGAAAAAAAAGTATACTCAAAAAGTACAATAATTTACAGAGAAATTATTTCTAACTAAAAGACACTTCAGACAGCTGTCAATCTTCCCATGAGTGGACGCTCCAGCCGGTTTGCCTTTTTTTGAGCGACCTGAAACATACAATCCTCAGAGAAACTGCAGAAACCCTTCAAGCTACATCTCAGAGTCTCCAGGCCTCAGTTAACATGTTAAATGTAGACGTTCATCACACAACAGTGCGAAAAAAACATTGAACGCATATGGCTTGTTCGGAATGGTTGAGGGAAAAACCCTGTAAAGAACAGTGTTGGGAAGTTACTTTTAAATAGTAACTTTTGCTTGTTACTCTTCACACCTTGAAAAAGTAATCTGTTACTTTTCATATAGGGTAACTAAGTACAGTAACTTATGTTACTCGTTACTTTACACTGCAGAAACACACATCTGTTGCTGTGTAGGCCTACATAAAGTTCTATTATGGAGGAGACAGCAGGTATTTCTTCTGTGCTTTTTATTCTAAAAATACTACAAACAGAGTACTTGACTAGAAAACTTTGGTCTTCAGAACATCATTAAGTTTCTAGTATAAACAACACAAGTTGTAGATATTGATAATTATGTTCTTACGGTGGTCTTGTTCTTGAAAACATGTGAGTATATGTTGTGTATTAGCACCAAAACTGGCAGCTGTTGTCATGGTGATATTGTTACAACGTTTTTATGATTTTTCTAGCTTATACTGCAGTTTCAGTTTCGGGGAGCTTAATTTTTTCTGAGTTGGATCAGCTGGAACGCCTACTACCTGATAATGATACCACCTACTCGCAGTGCTTGGAATTACGAGCCACCTAGAACGCACCATCTGTGGCCTGAGAGCTTGTGAGTTGTGACTATTGCATAAGCTGCTGGGACAGTGCTGCTGTCAAATCCAAAGACCTAAAGAACGTGTCGAAGGTCAGATCTGTCCCTAATAAAAATTTTTTAAAAGGAACCAATGTTTCTTTATTAAATTTTCAGTAGTAACACATTACATTAATTTTTACCCCCAAAAGTAGTTGCATTATTATAAAGCACAAATAGGGATGTAACGATTACCAGTAAAACAGTTAATCGTGATAAAATTCCCAACGATTAGTAATGTCATTTCAAATTTGAATTATTGTTAAAACTGTGACTGATTACTGCACTTTGAAAAACTCAGTGATGCTGCTCACTGGCTAAAAAGCCGCAGATATCCCAGTTTGCAATGTTTGATTCATGAAAACATGGCAGAAGGCAACAAAGGCACCCACATGGACAGCTCTCTTGAGATTTTTCCCCCTTTAAAAAGGACAAAGTAGACATTTAGACCCATTTTGGATATTTTTAAAGATGCTAGGGGGTATTTCTATAATACTGCGATAAAAATGATAACTGTGATCATTTTGGTCACAATAACCGTGATATGAAATTTTCATATTGTTACATCTCTACGCACAATGCTAGTAAAAAACAAAACAAAAAAAACATTGTGGTGATGGATTAATCTGCAAATTTGGACCTCAACGAACCAAGAGACATCTGGAACAATGTCCTCTGGACAGAAGAGTCCAAAGTCAAAATCTTCAGCCATGATGCACAGCACAAGGTTTGGTGAAAGCCAAACAGCATATTAGCATGAACACCTCATACAAACTGTATAGCAGGGCTGGGAAAAAAAATGGAAACACTGAAATATCGCGATATTTTCTTATGCTGATATCACATCAATATGTAAAAATGTGGTATCGATCTATTTTACTAATGAAATCTCGCGAGATTTCGTTGGTAAAATAGATCAATACTGCATTTTTTAATCTCTATATGAAATCTGCATATGAAAATATCACGATATTTCAGTGTGTCGATTTTTTTTTCGAGCCCTACTGTGTAGCACAGGTGGGGAAGGGTGACTGTTTGGGCTAGCTTTGCAGCAAGAGGTCCCAAACACCTGAATTGAGTCAACGGTGAACATCTCTGTACACCAGGGGTGGGGAACCTTGGCCGTCATCCTGCAGGTGTTCCACTTGTCCTTGCTCCTACACACCTGATTCAAATCAATGGGTCTCTGTGCAGAACTTGATTGGCTGTTTGATCCATTTGATTTGAAACAGGTGTGTTGGAGTGGGGAGAAATGGAAAACCTGAAGGGACAGTGGCCCTTGGGTACCAGGGTTGCCCACCGCTGCTGTACACCAAAGCAAATACAAAACTACACAACAATATAAGAAACAGCTACACAGAAAACAGTTACCTAAAGTAACTGCTGTTAAAACTGCTGCTTCAGTCTGTTAAGTCAGACGTTTGCCGAGCTTTTTAACACAAAATTGTTGCAATTTGGTTTCATTTTAGTTAAATAATGATTCTGTTATGTCATTTATTGTTCTTTTGAGGTTGAAGAAAAGTTGTCCTTTGTTTTCCAGATCATTTTAAGTTGGGATTGAAACTATCTGCTGACCTTCTGAATGTGATGTAGAAAATGAACATGAATGAATTTCCAAACATACAGAAATACAAAGCAGAAAAAAAAAGATGGATGTGTTCAGGTTAAGTAGCAATATGAGCTTCATTCAACCCAATGATAGGTTCTTATCAAATGCTGCATTTCCAACCAAGTATGTTATGAATTTAATTAGGAAAAACCTGATCTTTCAGTAGACTTTTAAGTCCCTGTATCCGAAAGAAATAAACAGTGATTACTGTATATAATGAAAGTGGATGAAGTTTAAATACTTGGTATTGGAGGGGCTTTCTCTCTGACTATACTGAAGCATAAAGTGAGCGCATCATTAATTCCAGTGCTAAAACCAGTTTTGGTTGTTTTTTTCACATAAAGAACCCTAACTGTCTAAGACACTGCAAAAGTTCGCACAACTTATGTGCTATCTCTGCATTGATGATGAGTTTCATCACTTCGGCTGAGCAATAATGATGCCACCGCCCTGAAGTTGCCTCCTTGTGGTCACTGCGTTGCCGTCTAGCTACCACACATCTCCGAGCAGGCGGCAGTTACTGTATGAGGGTAAACCCTCAGGAGTCAAAGTCAGTGAGAAGCGGGATGGCTCAGCAGACTGCAGGGGGTGGGGGAAGGGGCACCTCGGAGGAAGGTGTGCAGATTTGGGATGTGTGTCTTGGAGGGGGGGGGGGGGGGCTGGATGAGGGTGTTTTGCGCCAAGACAAGCAGGTGTGTCAGGGCGGTCCGTCTTGGCCCTGTCAGCGATACACCATCATTAGGCGGTGTGGGCGCAGTAGGGTGCACCATTATGTCTCCCTGGGCCCTGTGTAATTACGCTCTGACATAATTAACCCAGCAAGCCCATTAGCCAAGCATTGGCTGGCTGAAGAGAGAAAAAAAATGCTATAATTATTTGTTGTGCGCATGTTAATGAGGCCAGCTGTGTTCCCATCATACAACACGAACAAATTAATTTACAAGGCTGTGCTCCAAGGTTTTTTCTTTTCATTCAAAACAGTCTTGTTTTTTCTAGGTTTCTTTTTTTTTAAGTTTTTCTTTTTTTTTTTTTTTTTTTGCTCTGACTGGACTTCAAGGTCCATAAACACGCTCTGATGTTGCTGCTGCAACAAACAGTAACACTGCCGTAATATTGTTGTCAAGGACCAAAAAGTGGGTTGACAAAACACTTCTACTTTCACCTTCACAAACAATGTAAAGTGATATAAGGTATGTAGGGGGAAAAATGCCGCCTCTTTTCTTCAGCTTGTCAAAGAATAGTTTTGATTAAAAGAAACACAAACTGCTTCCAACAAATTCAGAAACATGATGTTTTTTCCTCTGTTTGTGGCATATTTTAAAACATCAAGTATTTGATATTCAGATGGCAAACTGAAGTCTCACTTCACCTTGATGCGCTAGAAGGAGTGAGAAAATACTAAAATAAAAAAAAAAAGATAGCTGGAATGAGAAAGTGAGATTGTGGGAAGCGGTGGCTTTTGTGTGCGAACAAAACAAAGCTGAAAGGAAAACTTTTTAACCTGCGCTTTTTCATCGCTGTTCCGTGTCTTCTCTTTGACAGACTGAAGGACGAAGATGGAATGACATCAATACCGAGGCATTTTAAAGCTCAGAACAAAGACTGGAGTCAAGGAACAAAGAGGAGAGCGAGGCAGCATTTAAAATTAACACAAGATGCTGCAGTGAAAAAAGAAAATGCCAGTGACATCCAAACCAAACTTCACTTGGTAAGATGCAGAAATATAAACCAGCAACTTCCCGTTCTGATTCACTAAACACGCGTGTCAAATCTAAATTAATTAAGATCATTAAAGACATCTGTCTATTGTCTTTTTATTCCTGCTTACAGGTACGCACACACAGACATTCCTATACACGCACACACACACACAGCTGTTGTCTTTTAAGAGCGCACTCTCTCCCGGTCCCTCTGGGGTCTCCTACTCCACAGGGATCAGTTGGAGAGGCCCGGCTCTTTTATGAACATAATGCATTATTAAGCACCTCAAACATCTCCTGGGCCTTTGTTTATTACTGCTCTTATTAATCACTTGTGCATAATCTCGTCCCGCCCAGAGAGCTTTCATTTTCCGTCAGCTTTTATATGCCCTTCTTTTTCAACAGACTGCCACAAATGCACAAAGCACTTCTCCTCCACTCCCATCCTGACTGTAGGTACTCAGCTGCACAATTAGAATAAAGCCAGCTCGCCGTGCCTCGCAGGCCTCTCCTGCCAATGCCTGCATTTGTATGTGGGGCTGTTGAAGAAGGACAGCTATTCTTTATGCCTCTGAATGGCTGTGAATTACTAGGGTCATTGCATTCTGTTCAGGAAATTTCATAGCTGAGAGAAACATCTTCTGTGAACATGGAGGGCACTTATAACCATCTCATAATAAAACGATATCCAACTTGATGTGGGAAAAATTCATAAAAAGGAGGCTTGAGCTTGTGCTCTATCCGCAGTACTGGTGGTCACCACTAGCAAGCACTGTTGTCATAATATTACCACTAACGCACATACATAGACTTGCACACGCTGCTCAGACATGCCGTAGGCCCCACTCGTGCACACACACATACGCACACACACTTAAAGGGGTGTATTCAGATCAGAATCTTCACAAAGTCTCAGTGAGCTTCCCGCTCAGATAAAAGGAGACGTGTTCTAAAGGAGAGGGGGTGTAGGGTGGATCCTGAGGGATGAGTGTGTATACTGCGAAGAGGCGAGGAAGAGCAAACACCTGGAGTGTCAGTCTCAGGGCTACGCCCCTGGCGACAGGGCCTCGCTGCTCTCGCAGAGGTGGCAACAAGCGCAGGCGTTCAAACGCCGCTTGTACGCATGCACGCGTTGAGAGGAAATGAGCAGGGGGAGATGGGCGAAGGGGAGGAAAAAAAATAAAATCAGGGGAAAGACAGGTGCTTCTCTGGGATGAAGATTCAAATTTGTGCAGAAGCTGCCACTGTTTTTGAGCGTTCAGTGATCAGGGTGTGTTTATATGCGCTGATCAAAACCGTGCGGAGGTGATAAACATTGTTAGGGAAACACTGTTAACAGGCCTCTTTCAAGCCCTGCTAAGGGTAGGAGTTACAGTGCGCAGCATGGGGAGATGTCACAGTCAAATCAAAATATAGCACGCTAATGAAACACTCCAGTGGATTGACATCTTGGCTTAAGGGCCTCATGAAAAGAAACAAAAAAAAAGTACATCAAATCACATCAAGTAGTTATTTCTGCTCTGAGTTTACTGCTGCTTTGTAGTTCCCACTGAAGGAGTTGGATTATAATAGTTCTGCTATTTGTATATGTGGCCAGATGTTAAACACATCCACAGATACAACAGGTCACATATTGATTTGATGCTGTGTGCGCCCCTCCTCCGGGTCTCCTTGTCCGCCTCGTGCATTCATTAACTCTGTTGTTGGCCTGTTCTGATTGGACCGGCGGCCTTTGCGTACATGCACGCACACATCGAGGGAGAGGCACTTTAAAACGAAATAATAGGAGGGGAAAATGTCTTGCCATGAATAGCAATAACTGCATTAAGATTAACGAGCATGGCATGTAAAGAATAATTGCATCTGTCAAAGGATTAAAAATACATGAGCTGTAGCGTTTGTCGGAGGAATGGAGGGGAAGCTCACTGTTGTGTTTGAGGGGCAGAGAGAAATAAAGTGGGGCCACGGCCAAATGACTGTCCTCCGGTCTACCTGGAGTCATCCATTCTAGCGAGAGGTGGGCAGGAAAAGGGGGTGGGGGGGGGGGGGGGGGGGGGGGGTGACCTTGGACACGAGCAGCAAGATGTACAGTGACAAACAGACGCTGAATACTGTAGGCCGTACTCACAGATGGTACAATACTGCAACGGCCCCACACACTGACACACACTGCGCTGACTTTGGTGGCCATAGTGTGTTTACATTCCCACTCCTGTTCACATTTACTTTTCATGACTTTTAAAAAGCTAGGTTTGTCTGCTGCCTCACAAAGACTTTGCATCGTTGCTTATCTAATTTAGTGACTGATTAGAAGTCCTGAGTGATTCAATCATAGGTAGACAATGCTAGACTCCAGGTGTGAACACACCCAGGATGGATTGATAGTCCACATTTAGATCTGAATGCATTGAGTAATTTCCATTAAAGGACCACTTGTTGACCTGACATGACCTCTCTGGGAAATCACATTGACTTAAAAGCAATGTGCTCATGGTACGCATCATTCAGGGAAAAACTCCTACTCTAGTCATTTTCTGCAGTAATGGTGAACAAAGCAGCTAAAAGGACGGCACCTCTTGGTTCTAGGAGTCGCTTTTGAGCGGCTTTTAACCTGAAGTTCATTTACCTCACAGCAGAAGACAGGCGTTAACTTTTCTTCAAATCTGACTCTTATTGAAGGTTGTAGCCTGTGAACATGATATGGAAGCCACAGTTTCAAGTGAGGTGACAATGCACCCTATCAGAAGTGTTTACATCAGGGTTTCCCAACCCTGGTCCTCAGGGACCCCAGCCCTGCATGTATTCCAGGTTTCCAACTCCAACACACCTGATTCAGATCAACTCAACTGCTCATCAACTTCTTTGCAAGCTGCTAACGAGCCTTTCATCTAAGTCAGGTGTGTTGAAGTAGGAATATCTGGAAAACCAGCAGGGCTGGGGTCCCTGAGGACCAGGGTTGGGAAACCCTGGTTTACATGCTAACAGGACCTCTAATGTGAAAGATGACAGCCGGCTGCCTGCTCCCTTGAAATGATGCAACAACAATCTGTAAAAATATGATGACAAAATTTTTTTTTGCGGCTTAAAAGTTTTAGTGGACTGGATTGTTGGGACCCTTGTCAATAAAACAGACAGGTTTGTTGGGAAACTATCGATCTGTGGGCTACCAGGAGGTTTTATTGCCAACTTGCTTGTCATTTTTTTTGCTACTGTTGTTGGCATTGATAGAACTTGCTGTTTTCACTGCATCGTAAACAAAAAATACTCAGTATCAATCAAATTACACAAATCAGAGCTTTCCAAAAGTGGGTTAGATGTGTAACCACTCATATACAGCATTGTGTGAACAGCAAGATGATTGAGAAAAAGCCAATGGTTCGCTGTTAAGCTGTCAGAGTTTCAGAGGTTAAAAGCTTTAGTGTGTGTGTGTGTGTGTGTTAATTAGCAGTGAGCTCAGTAAGATCACAAATTATTTTATACTTCTTATCAGCTCAGGTGACTAAAACGTGTTAAAAGAGCAGAGTTTAAGAATCACTGACATCTAGTGGTAAAGATAGAAATGACTTTAAAGGTCAAGTGTGTAACTAATTTGGCTTTTTATTGGCAAAACTCAAGTATTTCTTTCATAAATACATTATTATACAATATTATTATACAATACATACATTTTATTTAAGTTTAATCCCAACCATAGCCCAGTGAAAGTGTTCTTGTAGCTTAGAATGAGTTATTTATAAATACATAGGTGGTGGCACACCCAACCAAAGGCTGCCATGTTGCATTGCCAAGTTATTTCAATCTAACAGTGAAGTTTGCTTTGTTGTTATGTTAGAAGCAGGGCAGAGTTATCCAGCATCTACTTTATCCTCCCGTTCAAGTTGGATAGTTTACTGTTTCATGCTAGATAAATGGAAAAGACAGCTAATTTGTTACGCTGTGTTCAGACCAAACGTGATTTGGGCGTTGAGGGCGTCAGGTTTCCATGCAAAGTCAATGGCAAACGTGCGTCCAGGAGGCATTGAAAAGCCTGCGGCGGGTTTTGCGCGTCAGGCACGGTGCGTTTTGAGTGTTTTGGCGTTGACATGCATCAAACGCCAGAGTTGGAAAATCTGAACTTTTGCAGCTTTGACGCAGGGCGTCAACCAATCAGAGAGACTCGGTATGACTCAGTGTCGTGACACAGACACATTTTCTGACAAGATCGGAAATACCGAGGAGACCTTGGGGAATCACTTCAGTCCATGAAGACAATGGAGGATGAACTGTGATGGGAGGATGGAGGATATAATGGTCCCGGGTTTCCAAACGGCGGGTTGACAACCTGCTGTCCCGATGGGCTTAAACTGCCAGGCCGTTAAACTGGGTCGGGGCAAACGAAAGCTGAAAGCGCCAATCGTCTGCGCTAGGGCTGGACAATTAATCGAATTTTAATCGTGATTTCAATTTTGCCTTTTCACAATCATAAAAACACTGTAATCGAAGAAAAACAATTAATCCTAAAGTGAACAGACTGGTGGAGTTATAGGAAGCAAACTGCAGGGAGTATCGAACAGGAATGCATGTAGACTTAGTTTTCATTTTTATTGCTATTATTATTTTAAATAATATTCTTATTTTACTCCTTTACTTGTTTCTAATTTATTTCCGTTTTTTTTTTTTTTTTTAAAGTTATATTTGAAGTTCAGTTATGTGGTTCAATAAACACTTTTTATGAAATCAATGAAAAATCGTGTATATCAATCGTGATTTCAATATCAGTCAAAATAATCGTGATTATAATTTTTTCTATAATCGTCCAGCCCTAGTCTGTGCGCAGTTCCTGGAGTAAATGGTAAAACCTACTACATGCAGAACACCTCTGAATTCTCTGATGAATCCAAACACGGCACAGAGACGCCAGACAACATCGTTCTCTGGCCTTGTGGAGCAAGCAGCTGCTCAGTTACCGCCATCGTACAAAGACACAGGCAAAGGAAAACAACCGGGTCCACCAACGCATTCTAGACGCTCTCGAGTCAAGAGTGTTTTTGTCTGATTTTATGTGAACAAGCATCAAACTTTGGGCGTCAGTAAACATTTTTTTACTTTATTTATCCCAGAAGGGAAATTCAACATTGCAAGAAGCTCAGTCTTTGTGTTTATTTTATATGTAATATAATATATAAATATAATATACATTATAATTTAATATGTAATATAATTACATATATGTAATATATGTTTTATATTTTTATGCCCAAATCGCGTTCGGTCTGAACACAGCTACAGGGGAAAAGCTCTGCCGCAACAGTTTTCAGTTGCTTCACAGAAGTCAGACCAGCAGGCGACCGTGCGCTTCTTTCAGATGTATTTTCCGAGAGTTTTTCTCAGTGTTTCAAAATTTATTGCAGCTGATCTGTCAAGGGGGGGTGGGGGTTGATAATAGACCAAGGTAATACCAGTTTCATGTCTTGATTTAACTTGTCCGTATCAACAAAGAAACAGAATCATGCATCCTTCTGTAGGTCATCCCAACACGTTACGAGATGGGAGTAACTTTACACACTGGAACTCTAAATACTGAGCAAAATTGTGAATGGACAGTGGTTGTCAGTGGCCAAAACTCTTCCAGACATAAACATGTTTTCATCTTTTGGTACAGTGATTAGATACCAAAGGTACACAGAGTTAAATGATAGAAGTTTCCTGTCATTGACCTTTGACTTGTCACATGCTGGACCTCTAATGTCTGAATAGTGATGATTTTACGGAACCATCCAAGAACCTGTAGATGTCCTGCAGATGTCTGAGTATGACATGGGTTTAATTTTTATTTGCATACAGAATGGGTAACTGAGATCTGATCTGATGCATGCGAGGACAGATTGTAGCATCTATTGTTCACAAACATACTTAGAACTTCCCACTTGTTATCAGTTTACCCAGTTTGCCTGACATAAACACCATATGCATAACACCAAATGCGAACAGACTGTGAAATTTTCCAGCAGCCTGATGTTTTACTTTAACCAACACCTGCATTTCCTACAGCTACGCAAGTTGATGCTGATGAAAAGCACACTGATGGTAATGAAAAGTGACGTCGAACTAATCTTACAATTTCTGCTGTTAAGTAGTCATATAAAGCACCTTTTTACGTTGACTTATTACATTATTTAATCACGTCTTAAAGTAATAAGTGCTGATTGGATGGTGTTTAGAGACAGCTAACTTTCTGACCTTTTCTGTTCATATCATACAGAATGGGTGGCAGTGATAGAGGGAGACAGGGTCCTCCGTTTGGAAGGTCATATGAAGGTGGGTAGCTAGCTTTGCCACATCACCTGATGTAACCCAATACTCGAGTCTCTACCCCTCTGCACTCAATATAACGACCACAAATAGAACATCTGCAAATACATAAGCCGTGTGTCCAGACACAAAGGAAAGATATGTAGAATACTAAGAATAAATCTTTTTTTTTGGGGGGGGGGGGGATGACCATGGCCCTTGCTTTTACTTAAAGCTATTCCTCTTGAACGCAATATAACACTAAGTTGACTCGATTTGCTCCTTGAAAGAGGTTTGTAACAATATATATCCCACAAAAATGCTCTTTGGCTGGAATTAAGGTCTTGATATAAAAGGTATAGGCCACAAAAATCAAACTGAATACATCTTCAAAGAAACGGTATTTCTTATCAAGGAAATGACTCCATTCAAAGTGAGTAAGTGTGTGCCTGTGTGCATGTGTGTTTGAGTGTGGGTGGTGGTGCAATATCAAGCAGGGGACTTCAAGGAAAAATGGAGACCTTTAAAAGTCAGTTGCCGCCGTCGCTATTTCTCTGACGCAGACTTTTATCTTGTATTCATTGAATCTGTAAACAGCATTCTCTGCTCCTGCCACAAGTGTTTCTCTGATCTAGACGGAGATTGGGCTGCATTTTCCTGCCGTCTCCTGCAACAAAGAGCAATACAGTACATGAGCCCATGCGCTCAAATAAACACATAATACGTCTCGACTTCACCCTAACTTACTGTCTTTGCCCCTTTTTTTCCCTTTTCCCCCATTGGCCTCATAAGGCCTGCGTGCCATGCAAAGCCAGACTTCAGTTGGGATTTTAATTGGCCCTCCACAATCAACACCAGAGCTCCTCAAGGATGTGTTCGCTCCTCAGCCAGGCTACACTCAAGGACCAATGCTGGGTTTTGAAGTGGCCTCATGCAGAGTTTTGGAAGCAACTCTGAGAATGCAGACTTTGAAAAACAGATAAGAGTCACAGGCTATAGGGCTTTATGTATCTTATATCCATGTGCTGCTGCACCATATTCTCTGTATCTATGGCAAGAGAATTACCTTTTGCTTTGTGCATGATGCCTCATATTTTCATACGTCTCTAAGTATACTGAGATGTGTGGTCCACTCATAGTGGTGTGTTTAGAAGGGAATTGATCTTCGAATAGTGATCTTCAAAGGGAGAGATAGTTCTGTGAGAAATGTTAGTACATATGGTGGTGTTGTTCGCGAAGGTGCACATCTCTGGACTTAGCTGGAGACTCACCTGGGGCCTCGATAAGCTGTTTGTAGATTCCCAAGAATGCAGACTCTGCCTCCTTGCTGCGCTTGTTCAGAGCAACCACCTGCAGGGAAGAACATGCCATTAAGGTAAACATGGACGGACATAACTCTGCAAAGTCAGAGGCATGCTAATACCTGCTAATGCTAGATCTGATCAAGATTTTTGGTCATTTGAATGGTTCGGAGAGCAGAAGAGGAGCTGATCTGGAAAAAGAGAGTCATCTAAAGAAAACCTTTCCTTTATACTGGCTCAATAGGGTCAGCACGAGTGCTGATAGACTGTGGAAGTAAGGCCTGCAGACTGATGGAATGAAAAAATGTGGCATTTTTAGCTGCCAATAGTTTGGTGTGCCTGCAGCAAAAAGGTTAATCATTCCAACTGTAAAGCATGAGGTGGACTAATCATGTTATGGGCTTGTGCTGCAACTTCAGTAATAGAAGAAGGGAGACAGCAGGCTCCAGGAGCCTTAATTTGACAATAGCTTGAGAGGAAATGGTTTAAAGAGCAGAAAATTATGTGCAGGAAAGGCCCAAGATTGGGATTTGAACCTGAGCAGACTGTGTTGAAGAGTTGTAGCTTCTGTATTTAGGGTGGCCACTCAACCAGTCAACCCATGATCCCCAACCCTGACCCTCAAGGCCCACTGTCCTGCAGGTATCACACATCTGATTCATATTAAATCGATGGATGACGAGCTCTGCACAAATCTGTTATTGGCCCATTCATTTGAGTCGGGTGTGTTGCGGTATATTCTAGAAGGATCTATAAAAAAAGTTTTGTATGTTTACAAATAGCCTCTATAACATGATAAAAACCCTTACATCTCAAAATCGTAATGGATTTTATCTAGATTATCGCCATGTAGATTTATCAAATTTAATATGAGGCCTCTAGAGTTTGAGATGGATTAAAGATGAAAGTTTTTGCTGAGTAAAGATTCTCAAAGATGAATGACTGGCTAGAAAAAGCAATAAAACACTGTGATGCCCTCAGGGCATGTTAGGGGACCAAATTGGTACCTTCTGCTTTGTCTGTTTTTTTTAAACTCTCAATATTTCATTCAGTTTGAAAGCTAATTGTATGAAACTAGGCCAAGAATTTTCTTTTATTTTCATGTTTATATTCCATTATCACTTTTCGTACAAGATGCATAGAGCAGCAGATATAAAATTTACCGACACTCTTTCACCTAAGGACCGAATCGGTCCCACTGACTCCCATTATAACCACATATTTTGGATATACTGTTATTCTGACATATGACAGTGTTTTTCCCATAAATATCCAATAGATCTAAACCCTTGCCTTCAAAATACAGGTAAAATAGGTTTTAGGTCAGATAACCCCCCTCAACCCACCAGGGTCAGTAGAGATTTATGACAGAGTTTCGGTGGAGGCCAGTTATTCTCTTACCTTGCAAAGTGCACGGCAGTAAAAACGGTAAAAAACCATTCAAATGGTCTTGATGTGTTGGGACACACATAAAAGAATGGTGTGAATGTGGTTGAGACCATATTTAGTATGTATGTGTGTGTGTAAAATTTGAATAACAAAAGGGCACATGTAGTCTCATTGACCACCATTATGACCACGTAGTTTAGATATACGGGTTCTCCTGATAAATCAGTGGTTTTCCCATAAATTCCCAATAAATCTAACCTTCTGCCTTCAAAATGCAAGGAAAATAAGTTTTAGATCAGATGACCCCACTTAAGCCACCAGGGTCAGCAGAGCTTTATTACATGTAGTTTCAATGGAGGCCAGTACTTTGCTAATTATGCATGGCAATAAAAAAAAAATACTGAAAACCTTACAAGTGGTCTCGATGTGTTGGGATACACATAAAAGAGTCATACAAATATGGTGGAGAATATATTTTGAGTGCACCTGCATGTGTGTGAGAATGAGTGCGTGAAATTCAAACAAAACCAAAACAAACTATGTTTTCTCTTGATCAAAAAAACCTCCTCTCTCTTATTGGATGCATGTTTAGCATGTTTTTACAGGTACATGTTTGAAGTTTGTGTGAATAGTTTTTTAGCCTTTTCTGGCTGGTCCTTTCTTTAGCAGACAACATGAAGCAAACAGTGAATTTGGAGGAAGCTTATGCTGCAGTGTTGCTGTCACCTGAGGACAGTGAGGAGGAAAGCAGCTGGGAAGACTCTTGAGAGTCAGGAGGAGGAATTCTTGGATCCAACAGAAGGGTCCACCAGTCAGAAAAAAAGAAGATGAGACGAGGAAGTGGAGGATGAAGAAGAAGAGGAGGGAATGGTTAGTGATATTGTTTTTCTATTGAAAGATCAGGGGTGTTCTGACAGAGAGAATTTAAAAAAACTGAAATATAATATAAAGCATAATATTTATGGTTAGGTCTGAATTGGTTAATGGATCTGATGTGAAAAGTGAAAAAGTTTTAATATATGCCATTTTACAACAGTTTTACGAAGGGTACAGTTTTGGTACCCTTAGGTGACAGAGTGTCAGTTTTTCCAGTAAAGGCTCATAGCTCTAAAAGTAATAATGCCTCAAAATCAATTTTCTTACCAATTACTGACCCTCTCAAGGCTGTGACATCCTCGTAGAAAATATTCCAATTTACACCTTATTTTTGTTAATATGGCCTTTTTAGAGTTTTTTTCCATTAAAAAATGGGAGTTTATGACTAAAAAGAGCATAAAAACATCAAAATATATGAAGATAATGAAAAACTTCACATTTTTGGTTAGGTCTAAAGTTGTTCAAAGGATCTGATGTGAAAAAAAGTGAAAAAAAGTTTTAATATATGGCATTTTACTTCAGTTTTTATAAAGGGTACCATTTTGGTACCTTAAGTGAAAGAATGTCGGTTTTTCCAATAAATGCTCATAGCTCTGAAAGTAATAATGCCTCAAAATCAATGTTCCTATATATTATTAACCTACTCAAGACTGCAATAATCTGACACATAATATTTGAGTTTGAACCTTATTTTTGAAAAAATGTATGATTTGTTTTTTTAATAAAATAAAAGTTTAAAAAAACAAAAACAAAAAGGCCATTAAAAACATATACTTTTTAAAATAATATTATGATAAACTTTATATTTATGATTAGACCTGAAGTTGTTCAAAATATCTGAAAAAGTGAAAAAAATTTCTATATATAAGCCATTTTGAAGACACTTTAATGAAAGGTACCGTTTCGGTACCTTAGGCGAAAGAGTGTTGTTTTTTTTTTTTTTTTTTTTAAAGGTGCCCTGAGGGTTAATAGGGGTTTACTGATAATGCAGGCTGACTAAACCTTTCATGTGAAACTGTAAAACATGGATACAAAAAATGTTGAAGAATATTGAAGGTCTCTTACACACTTGAGTATTAATAACATAATTTTTCAAATAGTTGCATAAACTTTGCTATAATTTGGCGTAGCTTACTCATTAAATGAATGGCTAAAACATGAACTTTACCAATTACATTTCTAGCACCACAGAAATATTGAGGGGAGCAGAAGAGCTGCAGAAAAAAAAAAAATGCTGCAAGTCTTCTATAGAAATGAATAAATACTGAAAAGTTCAGAACTTGTGCAAAAACAGACCATTTCAGTCTGAGTTTTTATTGTACATAGGCAGTGACAACCATGACAACACTCCCTGTTAAACTGCCAGGCTGCTGCATGTTGCAAGGTGACATTTGGCCTGTTAAACGTAGATGCTGGCGTGTGTGAGGATGCTCGCCAGTGGCCGCCATCACCAGCAGCACTCAGCACCTGCTATGCTCGACTCTGCAGGTGATGCAAACCAATTAACGATTCATTAGGAGGGACAAAGAAAGTGAATTAGCCACCACCTGGCCCCATGGAGAGGGCACCTGCACTAGTGGGTATGTGGGTTGCTCTGCTCCGAACTCCCGCTAAGACCTGACGTCTAAAAGTCAGAGGACTCACTGTAGCTTCCTCTCAATGTCCTCTGCTCTGCAAAAGTAAGTCAGATTAAGCTTCTCCAAATTCCCCACCTCCCAATCCTAAGAGTAGACTGAACTCAAATTATCATCATCTATTGTCAATGTCATTTCTGTCACTGCTGATTAGGGTTTCTGTCAGATCAGCTCAATGAACCCCTTAAAAGAGGGGCCAAAAAGGTGGTTAGTTTGAGCCTGGCCGCACTTCATCACTATAGCTGCACTTGAAAAACGTTCATTTTGCAAAGGCTGAAAACACTTATGAGAATGGTGGCAGTGTGTTGGGGCTTTTTAGTGGGGTTATAAATAAGGTGTGTGGAAAATAGCGAGAGACAGAAAGCCTTTGATTTACTGGAAATGGCTGGTGTGTTCCCCTGGGAGGCATAACGACAGCATCATGTTTAAAGAAATATCATAAAGATCAAACAAATCTCCCCCATCACTCCCACTTGGAGCAGCTCAGAGGAGTTCATGGAAAATGGAAAAGGCTGGAGCCCAATCAATACAGATGCAATAGTCTGCAGCTCACAGCCAGCTCCCTGCTACACAATGCTGTTGTTTCCCTCAGCTCTGCCCCAATCTAAGCTCACCTATCTTCATCTACACCCCACACCTCACCCATCTCCCCCCTCTTCCGGGTCATAAATGATGCTACGTAGGTCTCTGCATTATAATTGCAGTTTCCAGCTTTAAGTGTTGAGTACATCATCAAACTGTTTGGACTCAAAGCTTTATTTCAGCCAATAACAAACCAGTGCTCTTCTGTGTGACACCAAGTAAACCAGCAGTACTTTGTGACACTAAGACAAACTAATTCCAACCCGAGCTTACACCTCGACTTCATGGCCACTACACCGGGTGGCTGCACCTATCATTGATAATCAGCTTTCCGCTGACAGTCTGTTGGCTGGTCTACCTTCCTCTGAAGCATATATATCAAATGAGGCACCCAACTGCATATGTAAAGAGCCTGGGATCCTGCAAGGCAACAGCTATGGCTTCATCTTCCAAAGAGATGCAGGGTCTCCTGGCCCTCCATCATCCTTTAACGAGAGAACACGGAGATTACCTCCACAATCACACCATTAACCTGCCTACAGACGCTAGCAGAGACATCAATCACACGCCTGTCTGATGCCTTCTCACATTGGCGCCCGCTCAGTGTACAGATACCCCCCCCTCTCAACCCACTCTTGCTATCAAAGCACTTTGAAGTGTTGTGCATAATATTGAGCTGATCACAGTCGTCTTTATGTCCGTAGTAATCCACCACCAGTGAAGCAGATGCAGTTTTTGAGCCACAAGTCTCACACTGGTAGACAATGGCAGCGAGAGCCGTTATATGGAGAGTTATGGCTTGAGGTAAGACTCGAACTGCCAAATCTCCTCTTCTCTTTGGATGGAAAATATGGCTCTGGCCCTCGCTCTGGCTCACAGCACATTCTTTGTTTTCACCCTTTTTGTGATAAAGGATACGACTACCGAGGGAATGGACTTTGGCTGCAGGATGATTTTACAAGCGAGAGTAAAGCCTGGGGCACAGTAGCAGGAGAGAGACAAAGGAAACCTGTTAGCACTCCTCCATAACTCTTCACGCAGAAGCAAAGTGGGCATTGCACAGCCTCTGGGACAGGCCCGCTGGGAAATACTTACTGATATACCATTGAGAATACATACAGTACCCTCTAGTGAGTTTGTGTGTGCATTCGAGCAAGCTAGTATGTGTTTGGGAGAAAAAAAAATAAATGAAGGAAGAGAAAACAAATCCAGGCTGAAGAAGAGGAGCAGAGTAAAAGGCTACTGAGCAGAGAGAGAAAAAGAGACAGAGAGACTCCCAGAAAGAGCGCAATTAGGAATTATGCAGTCATCAATTACAATTATCACAACTGGTGATTATGCAATTATCACTCTAAATCATCGTTTTCCCCCCTCTGCCTTAGCAGTTTGCTACCCCTTGTGATTTGGTTGTTTGAAGATGGGTTGTGATAATGCAGGTGATTAGAGCGTGCGACAATGACGGGGGTGTTGGGTGGGTGTCAAGGTAGATTGTTAACCGAGTGTGTGTGCAAATAAATGTGTGAATGCATATCTGCACATCCACGTGTCCCTGCCCCGGTGCACGCGGTGGCTTAGTTCTCTATTTTCTGCATATATATATATATATGTGTGTGTGTATGTATATGTAGCGATTATGGATCCACCGTTTCCATCTCAAGGTGAATGTGGTCGGTGCGGTGGGTGGTTTGGGGACAGCAAATGTATGGTTCCACAGTCCCTGAGGCCTCTAAATTACCTGTCATCTTCCCCATGATGCAAAGGTCAGTGCACAATCATTGGGAGTCCATCCCACTGTGTTGCTCACTGAGCAGCAGTCCAGCCCACAGGCTGACAGGATGTCACAACAACCCTGGTCCCACTCCATGCTTATTAGAACAAAACAGTGGGAAAGCCCACCACCACAACACTACTTGTCATAAGATCTTCTACGGGAACGGCTCTATGACAAATGCTCGGTCCTGGCTGTTTGTGCAAGTGTTGAGAAAATGGGGCAAAATATGGTCATCGTTCCACCATTATGCCTTTTTTAAGACAGACACTTCAACAGCTGTTTGTTAAAAACAAATTCAACACTGTAATTTTCCATTCACAAGCAGAGAGAAGATCATATATTAGCTGTGCCACCCAGCACTTTTGCAGCTGTCACTGCTCCCAACATCAACATCTTTTTCTTTTTTTTTTTTTGCTTTGAGTGTAGGTTCACAGGAGAGGCGGGAGCTGAGAGATGAGTTGGTGAGGAGTGACTGATGAGTGGGTGGAGGAGAGGGGCAGAGGTAAACACTATTGCAATACAGTCTGGATGCTGAGAGACTCATGTACATCCACATGCACACGCTTGAACTTGGAGGCGTTCAAACACACACAGCAAATTGTTGTCGTGCACACAGCCCGTGTTCGAGGGCAGATTTAATCATGGTGACACCCATCTCGGAGCGGTGGTGGCAGCATGGCGGTGGCGGTGGCCGTCTTTGGATGCCCGGTGAGATGAGCAGTCAGAGCACTGACACACATCTCGTCGCCGCGTCAATTCCAATCAGCAGTGCGTGTCACTCAACGCGCTGCGCTCACAACAGACTGACGCCGCCGCCACTCAGCCTCTGCAGAGCTGCCATCTCAGCCAAATAAATGGCCAAAGCTGACCACACCAATATTCTTTTGAACCAGTTATCTGCTCTTGGTGTGACTACATGCTGCAACGATGCTTTGACAAATTAAAAGTGAAAATGTAACTCGACTCGCGGTAGCCTGAAGGCCTTATGGGAGGTGGGTCACCTGTATCTGAATGGTACAATGAATGACAGTGAAGAGGTTTATAGGAGAAAAGTCCCTGTTAAACAGTAATAGACAGTCTGAAAGATTGTCATGTATTGTTTTGAACAGCTGTTACAGCACAATCGTGCTTTGAGCTACTCAAATGTCACTCTGCTCTCAGTGTTGTTAATGGTGGCATGGGGAAGTTAAACAGGATGAAGGTTGAGCCTTTTCTCCATTTTACGTTAATGTGCAAGCATGCCAACATGGTAATTACCACTAAATACCCACACATATATAAAAGCAAAGGCGATGTAGTTATAAACCAACATTAAAAAAAGCAACTCTGACACAGAAACACTGTTAGGATATGAAGAGTGTGAGTGTCGAACTCAAAACACTGAATAATCAAAATCAGAACAACCTACAGCCATTAGCCACTGGAGGTCCCTCCAAGCAATCAAGCAGGGGGCAGGAATAAGAGAGCCTAAGCTCTGAATAAAAACAAAACCTGCAGCCTTGTAATTGTAAACCCGTTAACATCACCTAAAGAGCCAAGCGCCCATTCCACTACAAAGGAACGCCGAGATATTTACAGCTTATTTTGTATGAACTGCTGAAACCCCTGAGTGCTTCTGTATGAATGCTGAAGCAATAAGCTGAATTATGCTGTACAGTTGATCCTATTATCATACCTCAGAAGCTTATTATTGGCAATACACAGCTAGATTTACATTACTGACAGCAGTATATAGCATCAGTTAGCCATGAAATTAAAACCACGGATAAAGTGAGAAACAGATCATCCTGTTACACTGCAGTGATGGGAAAACATGCATCCTGGTATTTACATTGATGTTACTTCAACATTTATACCTACCTAAACGTTGAAACCATGTGACAGACCGTCCTCCAATCTCCCAAGATACTGGTCTGATGGTATCTGGGGTCTCACAGAAACCCGATCCCAGAACCCCCACTACCAAAATCCCAGTACCAGATACTCCACAACACCCTCAGTTATCTATTCACTCTCTTAATGGTTAGAAAAAGTCTGCTTCGCTTGCATGGCTAGCTCCCCTTAGCTTTAGTCCACCTATCTTTGTTAGCCCCAGGTTAGCTCAGTTAGCTCTTAGCTACAAGTAGCTCAGAGTTCAATGATGTCAATCATTTGCCCCCACTCTCAGCTCCACCTCTTTTCCTATTTTTCTATTTTCCAGGGGTGACGACATGCATAAAACTGTCAAGATGGCAATGATGGGACCGGCTCACTGAGTTTCAATGGACACATAACTGGTCATGACAGTCACTGTCATGTAGGCTATCCATTGAAATAGAACTGGTGAGTTTCTTCATCGAGTGAATTTAAACTATGTCAGACACTTTTTGCATTTTTGACTGCTTTAATCTACGAGATTAAACTTTCCTAAAGAGTGAATACGTTTTTCCTGTGAAGAAACACTAGCGATCGGCCTGGATTTGTGCAGTAACCCAAGTAAAACAAGACGCCTTCGCCACAATACCCACTCTGCAGTGTACATTTAGCCTCTGATGACCGTAAAGGCACGGACTACATTCTTTCTGTGGAAATAAGGGGGAAGACGAGACAACGTAGGCAACATTGAGCCGATAGCCGGGGGCTTAAGGTAAGCACGGTTCCAACCACGTTTACTATGTTTGAAAAAATAACTGGCCCATTTCTTCAACAAATGAAACCCTTTAAAAGAGGAAAACATCCACCTGCAGCCGCTGAAAGTTGCCCGTTAGCACAGTCTGATGGACGATGGGTCGCTACGATTTTTACTATCGTAGCGACCCATACGGCACTGCTAGCTTGCCGCAGTTGGCTATACTGCTATACTAAACATGGGCTACATATACACTGATCTGACAAAGTACGTTAAACTGAGAGAACACCGGTGCTTACCTTCACCATTACCTGGCAATCGACTCGGTGCTGCCTCCTACTGCACCGATGCCTCTTATCTTCCCCCTTATTTCAACAGAAAGAATATGGTCCACGTCTTTGTGGTCTTCAGACTCCAACATGAGGCTAAATGTACACTACAGAGGGGGTGTTGTAGTGAAGGTGTCCAGTTTTACATGGGTGACTGCACAAATTCAGGCCAATTACGGGTGTGTCTTCATGGGAAATAAATAAAAACGTATTCGCAGTCTAGGAGAGCTCTCCCCTCGTCAGCTGGAACAGTCAAACACACAGCAACTGTCTGGCATTGTTGGAATTAACTCCATACAGACCAGTCTCTTTTCTATTTCAATGAATTTCCAAAGCTTTTTGACCGTCAGGGCAGTTGTGAGGATGCGCAAGTGACGTATGCATAAATTAAATTAAACCTACGGGTGATGTCACAGAGGGTTTGTCCAGTATTATGCAGTGTATGGTTTTGTGAAAGACAGATTCTTCTAGCTGGTTGAAAAGAGGGTAAATTCTCAGAAATCTCACTCTGGTTTGACATCTTCAAGTTACGCTCTTCCCTTGCAGTTAACAGGCGGCTCCCTTTCCAATACATTCAACCACTTAATACTTACTGATATATTTCAGTTTAGCTCAAAGTGACAGACCGGCTGACACTCCTATCCCTGCAATTGGGCTATGAGCATGGCTAAAAAGCCACATTAAGATAATATGGTGTAAGGTGTTTCATTTGAATATAAGAAGAGACTAAATGACAGAGACTTTGGGTCAATGCCCCCCTGGAGAGTGATGATAATGACCGAGGCTGAGTGAGGGAGCAGATCAAGGTGGAGCTGACGTAATCCCACAGGACATGGCACATGGAGCTGCATGAGAGACGGAACATGGCACAACATTAAACCTAGATCAAAGGGCCTGCTGTCTCCATCGTGCAGCAGGTGCCTTCTGGGTCCCCCCTCTCCATCAACAGGCAACAGAACCACTGCATTACCAGCCTTCCTGACAAAATTCAAAAGCAGCAGCCTCTGCGCTCACACCTCAAAGTCACTGCAAAGTCAGAGTCAAGAGACAAACGGAGAGAAGAAAACAAATCTTTTCTGAATGTCTTTGTAGTTCAAAAGACAGGAGTTGTCATTTTCTTTGAGCTTGCTCTTTCAAATGCTTCATGCAGCGGATGACCTAAACCTCGAGGAAAGTGTGTCTACTGAAAATGTATCTATAATGGCATGATGAGGGGGGAGTGCGGGCGTACTGAGGGTAAGATGAAGGCACTGGTTGATGTGCTGAAAGGGAGGGCTGTGAAAAGTAGTAACGAGTGCACCTGGACTAGATTTCAGTGCTGGGAGATGTGTTAAAGGGAAAGAAGAAAGGAGAAGTGTAGGTAAGGGCTAATTATAAAAATAAAGTGCCCCCATTATCCTGGCGCTGCATTGCCCTAGTGAACAAAGCTCCAACAGATGGGGTGTCATGGGTAACTGTGCCAATGTGAGCCAAAGCCCTGGAGTGGACGGACTCTGGCAGGCTGCTGGTGGAAGACTGCTGGCAAAGAGGGAGGCGCAGCTGCACATCTCGCCCTCAGACACATGTTGACAGTGTTTCTCCAGCCTTGCCTACACCAGTCAAGGTGAGACAGCATGACACGAAGGGAGAGAGAGGGAGTGAAAGAGGCAGGGAGAGTGCTCCGCTATGATGGATAGCGCTCTCTATCCACCCCTCTTCTCTCTCCCTCTTAGAAGGCTGGTGACTTTCCAGTGAGGCAATTATCATTGCGGAATGCATAATAGCCTAATTAATTACAGGTGTCAGCGCTGCCTTTGTTTCAGCATGGAGGAACATCATGCCAAAGCCGCATCCGCTAAAAAGAACAGCGCTGATGAACGAGCCTTGCACAACGGCGAGATGTGCGTGGCTGACGGAGGAAAGAACGCCGTGGAGATGACTTCAAGTCTGCCAAACAATCCTGTTGCTGACAGGAGATGGATTGGAAACACATGGAGGAGAAATTAGGTCTATTATTTGTGTGATAAATCTGCCAATGTCAATGGCAGCGCTTGGAGTGAGATCTCAGGTAGGGCCTTGTATGGGACGTCTGGGTGTGTAATTTGGTTCCAAGCATTAGAGACCAGTGCGGCGTTGGTGGCAGTGCTATCAGCCATCAAACAACCCCCTTACCCAGCGCTCCTGACAAACACGCCGTATCATTTGTCCTGTCACATTTGCCGATTTCATTCATTGTGGCGAGAAGGCCGGAAAGCAGACAATTGTTGTGGGGAGGGAAACAGGACCCATGAAGGAGAGGAGTGAATGATGGGGTGACCGGGGAGGAGAGACGGCGCTGAGATTTGTGTTATTTTCCTCGGCTTAACACCAGCATACATCGCTGCAGAATGTAACAGAACGCCACATTTAGAGTGTGTGTAGTGTATAGTGTGGCATGTGTGTCTTCCTATGGGGGGTCGTGGCGGTAGGCTGCTAATCCCTCCACGCCCCCAGGCAGTGGGGGCTCATTGTAGAGTACATTGAGTCTAATAGGAGCGGGCGCTGCAGTTGCATGCAGCTCTTTCTGCTCCCACTGTGAGAGGGGTTTTACATAATTAATGACTGTTGATGTTTCCCAGGTAGTCGCCCGGCAAATTCACTCCAGACTCGGCTGCCACCGTCGTTGGTTCCACTGAGGATGAGCGACACTAGAACAGACAGCTTACATTACAGGCATAAATAAGGCAATTTTGTACAGTGTCTTCTGACATTACTGTGAGAGGGGTTCAGGGCCAATGATTCGACTCGCTTCAGAGAAATGCTCAGAAAGAGCTTTTCTGTGTCTCGGAGCCTACAGAGAGTTTGAGCTTGATGCGAGTAAAACTGCCTCTCTTAGTGTTTTTATAATTCTGTGTGCTGTTAGAGAAGCACAGAAGAGGCGCCGTTTCAAGATAACAGGCGGCGTCTCCAGGCGGATGATCGCTCACATCTGCATGAATCAGTCTAATCTGAATGTCGATCTTAATAAATGTGAGCCTGGTGGTCGGGGTTTGGATGCTCCAGACCACTGACAGTCTGCTGGGGCCTCAGGGTCCTTGCACACATTGCTGGGAGGCAGTCCACATTTATACCGGAGCATGTTAAATTAAACATTTAAACACGACACCGAGGGAGGGCTATTTTTTACTACTCTCAGCCCACCACTCATTATTAATTTGTAATAACCTTTAAGGCTTTTTGATGTCATACATATTTTACAGAAAGATATCACTCCCAGCCAGACTGGAGTGGGCCTGTCGATGACAGATCACCAGAGTGCGACTGAAATGTGGCTTCATCTGCTATAATTAGGACCAGGTGAGGGTTAAGAGGGATCTTTGGACGCAGACCGTGTGCATTTGTCTGTACACCAAGTCACACTAATGCATAAGTGTGATGACATGTCAACACTAACAGATAAAAAAATGCAAGGGCCAAAAAGAGAAAAGAAAGAGTCCTGACGATCATTTTAAAACCCATTTAGGTATTTATGAAGGCCCGGTGTAAAGGAGTTCATTTCAGCTACATAAATCAGCAGACGGCTTGAACAGTTGGGGGAAGGGGACACATGTACGCCCCTCTCTGTCTCCTTCACATTCCTCTGTTAGAGGGCTGGCCAAGACCCATCCCGCTCCTGCTCTGCTGGGAGGCCGTCCATGCCCGCTGGATGCCAGCCTAAAGCTCTTGTACGTTGGTGCCAACACGCCACTAAAAGCTGTAAAACAAATGAGCTCTGTTTGGTTAATGTACACTGATTGACCTCTGCTGCCAGCCATTTGATGTCATGATTGTAATGACCAGCTTTCTGCCTGATCACTCATATACAACGTGACAGGCGCAAGGTGGCATTTCAATTTGACTGAATGAGGGCTAATTAGATGAGATATGTACAACAGAAGCATTCATGTTTTCAAATGCACATCCTGGCTACAATGGATGAAATTAGGGCATTTGAGTATAAGAGAAACCTATGGTTTCTCCTCATATTTTACCCTGATGGCAGCCCTTGTTATTGTAGGGAAGGGAGCAACTATTTTCACATTTATTCCCTTTAATCTTGCTGTTTGCTTTTATTTGTTTCATTGCTGTACCAGTCACAAAATTTCATTGCCATCCACAGAACAAGAATAAAGGCAGAAATCTCAAAGATAGTGAAAAATGTTTAGATTTGACTTTAGTTGAGTTGTTTTTTTTAAATGCTTTCAAAAGTAAAGTGGGTAGTTTTGTGCTGAATCATTTAACTTAATAAAGAGTGCAGGAGGAAAACACAAAAACCTTGACATGTCTTGCTTCTGCCAATAAAACAGCACCAGATTTCTGCAGTTTTTCAAGGCACTTGACAGGTAAGTTGTTTCAAGCCTCTTGGAAGACTCGCTGCGGTTCTTCTGTCGATTTAGGCTGTCTGAAAATCTTCAGCTTCCTCGTCATCCCATACTAACTCTGTCATGTTGAGATTGGGGTTTTGTGGGGGCCAGACAATTTGCTGCAAGACTCTTCGTTCATCTTGGCACCGAAGATAGTTCCTCATAACTCCGACTCCTCGTCTGGGGTCACTGTCTTGCTGCAAAATGAGTCTGGCACCAAAGAGATGCTTCGCTGATGGCAGTGCATGATGGATAACGAAACACCCAAAGTTGCTTAAACCTTTGCAGAGTACTGCAGATAGACTTCAATACCTGTGCAACTAAAAACAAAAATTAAATACTATTAGTTAATTAATTCACTCATTTATAATTTATGTTGTTTTTCTTAAACTGAGTGGAAATCCAATTATAAAATGTGTTGGGAATGTTAAAAAAAGATCTCTTCTCATCGTCATTTTCAGGAGAGCTACATCTTTAACAGCCTCAGAAACAAGTCCTCAGCAAGCTTTATTTATATATATTTATATAGGACCTGACTTTACTGGTTATCTATTGGATGCTGAGCGTTACATAACCTCCATATGCTCGGAGTGTAGGACAATTCCGTACGGGTTATAAATAAAGAAACCTGACGCACGGCTGCAGCCACTGTGATTTGGGCAAGTTCTCACATGGGATGTCATAGTTCTGCAGCGCTAGCCCCACAGCTATTTCAGGCTCTGCCTCATTAGAACATCCACTGTGAGTGAACAAAAAAAGGGAGATTTTATGTTTTATATATATATAAATATATATAAAACAGACAAAACATATTTCATTAGGGAAGAAGAAGCATAAAGAGAATGCTCAGCCTCTCAGCAAATATGCAGCGTAAGCTAAAAACTCCCTGCGTTTGCTACATTAAGCGTAGATCCATCATGAAGGTGCACATGTGATAGTCAGGTGTGCAACAGGGCTGTCATCTGTGTCACATGGTCCCAAAAGGAGGAGGACTGCAGTCCTTGCTGACAGTGACACACACATGTAAAACCTCTCACACTGACTGCAATTACTCCACATCCACAGCCTTTAACAAAAGGGATGGGAGAGAAGCAAAGAGAGCAGCAGGACATGCGATTATGCATGTGAGTTTGAGTTTTTGCATTAGACAGGAAAGGTAGGAGGAAAAAAAAACACAGATTATTGCATGAGAGCCTTTGCCTGCCTCTGTGATTGTGTGGTGTCTTTGTGTCAGAGCGTGGATGCGCGTGCCTCGTGGAGGCCCTCTCACACCACAGCGGCTGGCTAATTTAGTTAGGGAATATCTGGCTGTCCTTCAGGTGAATGGACAGAGATTGGTCTCAATATGAGATGTAATAAAACAAGCCCATCACTGGATCTCGCTGCACCTTCGGCTGTCCTTCACACGTCTCGCCAAAAGAAGATGCACGTCCACAAACAGTCACACATGCCGACACACGGTTCAAATGTGCATTCTGATATCAGGGAAGGCTTGTTTTCATGAATTAAAACGATAAAATCACTTCTTCTTTTTCATTTACTTTAAAAAACCTAGAAGATTTTCTATTTATTACCAATAAGCAAACCTAAAGGGGGATATTTAAAGCCAATTTCTGAAAAACAGACTAAATTTTTAATGGTATCACATTGAAATCAGGTATAATTTTCTTCTAATTCCTCTTTAATCTATCTTTGTTGTACTTACAGCCATGTTTAATGTCTTTAACTGTCAACTAAACCCATCAGTGGATTACTTTTAGGCAGAAATATTTCTAATTATTGCTGCTGGCCAGTGCTACAGTATAAAACCATCTAGTGAGTTCTTCCAGCTTGACATCTCCTTCCGAGTTTGTGCTCCTCTGCTGAGCACTGAAACATGGCTGAGCTTTGTTCCACCTCTCCTCCAGTTTGACCACAGCCGACTCTTCTTGCCAGCAAGTCCACGGCCAAGCAACCAGCAGCCCCCCCTTTCTTCTCACTGTCCCCTCAGCCCTTCTTCAAGCTGGGCCCTCCACTCCAAAAGACGAGTCAGAGCTCTCCTGCTAAATCCACAGAGACCCAATTACAAGGACTGCAGGAGAAATCACGAGGAGATGCAAAGTTACTTTGCTTTAATTGAGGATGTGTTTAACACTCTCCACAGGCCACTGAGACCACTTTATGTGTCTGATGAAACAGAAAGCCCTGCAGTGGGACTTTAAAACATATATCTGTTTGTGACAAAGGGCAAGCATGCTCTGATCTGTGGGCTTAGACATTCAAGGGGGGGTGAGAGGGAGTCAGAAATTCATATTTCCAGAATAACTTAAGAATAAACCAAGAATTCTTTATTCTTTTTTTAAGTGTAAAAACACATTTGATTTGTGATGTGGAAGCAACATTTAAATGTGGAGTGGACATCAGAGCAGCTCTGCTCCCTGTGAGGAGTTACTTCACTTGCAGCTGCCTGCTTTATCGGAGCCACATGTTAATTAGTATTGTAGTTAATCCCATATTAAAGAGACCCAAACTGTCAGGTCATATTATAAACAATCGGTCCTAATGTTTGTGCATGTGACATTTCGAGCTGCTATCTCTTCTAGCAAAATGTTCCCTAGGTACTAATTGGCCTACTTTACGCTGTCTTTCTTTGAATTGCCAGTTCCTTTATCATTTAGGATATTAGCTTTGACAAGCATCATCCCATATACCATAGGCACAGTTAAAGTGGAGATGAGCTGCATCTTTCTTTCTTTCTTTTGCAGAGGGACAGCAGAAATGGGGATAAATGTTTTATGCTAGCATGTAATACTGCAAGACCTACCTTCATGGGATATTAAAAACAATTTGAAAGGAGAATAAAAGTTCAAACACTTAGCCAGCAGCAAAGTGAGTGTAACTTTTCTCCGCTTGCATTATTTAAGATAGGCTCCATCATTTTATCAATCTATCGATCTCTCACCAGAAAGATGAAAATGGAAAAATAATGAGGCCGATGAATGCTGCGTAAAGAACATCAATGTGCAAAATTTAATTATCTGTGCTGGAAAGAGAAAGAAAATGTGTCGGCTGTTTTCTAAAACAAAAAGAAAGTGAAAAAAGCAGCGGTTAATATTTTTCCCTCTCTGCATATTTTAATTACCAGATCAATCATAACTACGTACTGCAGTACTGCGGAGAAAAGAAAATTGCAAGTCTAAATGAAAAACAATAGATTTGCTTTAAAGTCTTCGCTCTTTTGAAGTCTAAATTAAAATTTCAGGTACCTTTACCAGAGCCCTCTTCAGAAAGTTATGATATTTAATTAGCGTGTTTAGATTTTGCTGAAATTAAACTTCACAGCCGAGCATCATGTGAAATGAAGACCGGTATTCCCAGGCTGCAGAAGTTGGGGGGGGGGGGAGCAGATGAACAGAGGGAATTAAATCAGTTCAGCATGTGAGGGCTGTGTATCCTCTGACAGAAGCTCATGTTCTTTCGACTTGTGCTGCCACTGGCTTGATCGGAGGCTGGCTCTCGGTGTTCAGTGGAGTGAAGAAACAACTTTACTCTCTGACTGTGTCTGCGCGTCTCCGATTCGGAGCCTGAAATCAGAGAATCGTGCCGTAGAATCGGCGAGGCAGCTCCCGCGTTCTGCCTTTTCCTCCTCACATAAGCTTTTCCTGGTTGTGCGAGTGCTGATGTTTATTTCTCCTGGCATGTCCTCGCCGGCACTGAGCCACCGATTTCACACATTTTTATTGGCTAATTTGACTGTGCTCTTGCCAGCAGCTGAGAGTGAGCCAGGAGTTGGAGAATCTCAGACGCTGCTGCTGCCACTGCCGGTGCTGCTGCTCTATGACTAAAAGGTGCCTGTGGGGCAAAACGAGGGGAGGGAGCCTCTCACCTGTCTCATAACAAGTAGTTTAGTGTGTTAGACTTAACATGGCTTGGTTTTTAAAACTGTGTCTTGGATTAGATGCAGTGTGTACTAGTGAGCCCCCGTCTGGTCAGGGGTCAGGAAGGGAAAGAGACTCCCTGTCTCTTAAGGTGACAGGGGTTTAAAGGAGAGGACGTACACCCAGTCAGACACCCAATACGAGCGGTGCAGGCGGCGCTATGCGTGCGTCCATCCTCAAACATGGCTAACATTTGCACAGCAGCGGCAGTCAGGCGTGACGTCTCTGGGCTCTGAGGTTTGTGCTGTCAGGACGGTAGAAATTAAACCTGGCACTGCAGAGCAGAATGTGCTGAAACTCATCAATTCCACATGGCTAGAGAGCCAAGTGCCTATTTATAACATCCCCCCTCTCCCTTCTTTACCTGGTGTGCATCCCTGGCTCTAAACACGCATCCATAATGATGAATACACCCAACTGGGACGTTCCGACAGGGCATCAGTCAGGACAGGAAAACAAACACTCCAACACACACACGTACTGTCAGATCACAGCACAGCAGAGGAGGGATAAGACTGACACTGGGAAGGCTGATGGAAAGGTTCGGGCGTCTCAGCATAAAAACACCCAGCAGAATCGCAACAATCAGTCACCGCACGGGAAATAAAAACAAGGGCAGTCAGATGTATTCAACTTCTACAAATGGCTGAATGTTGAGCTGAAACGGCGCACCACTGGTGAAACACTGCCACCCATCTACCGAGTGCGCTTATGCTGTCATTTCCTGAAGTAATAATTCATTTTACAAAAAATGTTTAGGCAAATCTAAATGACAGAAAATTATGTGCACTAAGAGGTATGATGAAAACTGGAACCTTATGATTGATTGATGAGAGCCAGCTGCATCTTCAGAAAAGTGAAACAGTCTGCATGCGCACATTTAATATCAGACAACCCAGTCCTGACCACTTACTGGGTTGAGCTTTCCAGCTCATTTTCATGTGCTGTGAGGACCCAATGAAATAAGAGACCAGAGGAAACTACAAAGAGAGGTCAGCACAAGCTAAGTGGACAAGCTGTTTGTGTGTTTCGCTCTTGTTGCTCTTGTAGTTTGATGCTGTTCCAATCATTTATCCGGGGGGCACTACAACTACAAACAGGCATGTCCTTGTATTGGTAAGTTTTTCTCTTTTTTTTTACATTTCTCTGTCCTGTTGTTTGCAGTTCCTTCACTCAAGCAGCGAGTTTGCAACAGCTGGAGACCTGCATACATTTCTTCTATTACTGAAAGCCACAGAAAGTGAATGCATTATTATTCTGATACTTCTATTCATCTCTCTCTTTTGTTCAAACGCAGGACTGAATTACCTTGATACCAGCCATGGCCATTGCACAGCATACTGCCCTGTGGAGGAGACTGGGCTGGTATCATCTGCTGGAGGATGTGAGCAGAAATCATACCCTGCCGTTTTAAGACCAGGGCTAAATCTTCAAAAAGAACTATTTTAAAGGAAAATAGCTAGATTTTAAGGGGATTAACAACAGCTGGAGCAGGGCTTTTATATCTGTTCATGTTGCATGAGAAACCCATTACAGGCATGTTTTTTTGTTTGTTTAACAGAAAACCTGTAACTGTCTTGAGTTTTTACAAGAGATATTATCGAACTACTGATACTGCTGGACAATATTGGCATCAAAATGTGATATAGTAAAATATTGGTATAGTTTTGTTTTGGGGTTTTTTTGGAACAATATTTTTTACCAACGAGATCTTGTGAGATTTTGTCCCATCAGCACCGCTCCCGCTTACAAAAGTCCCTGTTATTCTGGAAGAACTTCATTTCCCAGCATTCCCAGCATTAGAGTCATGTGACTACGGTGCAGCTGCTGCTACAGACTGACTTGCTTTGAAGCTGCTTATAATATCTCTGGTTTTAAGTTGTTGGTTAAGTTAGAAAGTTGTCAGAAACATTAGAATTAGCCACATGTTGGCTAATACCAGCTAGTAACTGATATCTGGCAGCCAGACGTCCAAAATGAAGGCTACTCTGGGATCTTTGCTCTCGGAGCAGAATATATTTGCACTTCTTAAAATATGAGATATACAACCTCACATTTGTCTGCATAGATCGGTATCAGTTAATTTCGGAAATTAAGAGTTGGATAATATCGGATATCGGTAAAAAGCCAATATCAAACATCCCTAGTTTTTATGCATCCTTGAAACCTTTACTTTTCTATCAATGGGTCAGTTGTTTGTTCACAACTCAGACTGATTTTGTCTGTTGTTTTAAGTCTTATTTTTTCTGATATTTATACTGTTTTTACTGTTCATTGTGTTGCTTGTTCTTATGTCTGATATTTGTTTTAATGTTCTCACTGCGAGATTTAGTTTCTGTTTCGTTTCAGCGCTATGTTATCGGTAGCTGCTGTGTTTAAAGCGCTATACAAATAAAGTTGACTTGACTTGAAATAGTTCATTTAAAATCCATCTGGCTTTGCATAAATCTAAAAGGCAAACGCTGTCTTTAAAACTCACTTTGCTAGCTTTTTTGGCATTAAATATTATCCTGTATTTGGAAACTTGTGTCCTCAGTAGCTGCGTGTTAAACACAGGGTGCTAACTAAACTACATAATACTGAATGGTCATATTACTACAAAGTACTTGTGTGAATAAAACTAGACTACCTCACAAAAATCGAGATGTCATCAAAGTTAGACGAAGCAAGCCTTGGCTCTAGACAGAGATGTTTGTTCAGCGCCTGTCAGTGGTTTTAAAGTATCATCTGAGAAGACGGTGCACTGGTTCGATGGACAATATGTGAGCTGATATTCATGTATAAGCTGGACCAACTGTGATCAATAAAAGTAAACTTTACAGTAATAAAGGCTGAAGCAGTAAGTGAAGAGAAGTGCATTAAGTTTGGGTCAAAGCAGCTTTTCTGTACTGCTTTCACCCGCAGGAGATGCAGAAGACATAAAAGACTCACTGAAGGTATTATCTAATGTCCAATTACCCTCCCACGCACCCACCCCCCTAACGTCTCTCTCCCCCCTTTGCTCTGGCTCTCCCTCACCTACCTTCCTGCCTCCCACCTTCATTCCCTCTGCTTAGTATGAAGAGGACACAAGTGATAAACCTGGGGAAGAAAGCCAGTGGTTTACATGGCCCTGGAGCCCATTATGTTCCCTACAATAGGCTGGAGGCCTGGACGTGCTGTGAATAGGTAATGGCCTGGAGATCCTGGGCCTGGCCTGCTGCTCAATGAGCCTGACAGCCGAGCGGGAGACAGACATTAGAGATACCTCGTCAGCCCAGTGTGGAGCAGCCTGGTCGTAGCCAAGGGGGAGGTAAGGGAGGATGGGAGAGTGGGAGTGAGAAAGAGGAGTAGGATGGTGTCATAAATGCCCCTTACATAAGGTAGGGCATGAATAATAACACAAAGGGAATATTCAGAGGTAACTGGGAGGCGGAAATCTATTTTATTGGCACAGGAAGATGAGTCTATAATATATGAAAGAAAGAAATCAACGCTAGCTCGGTTTTAAAGCCGACTGCATCAGACTATGAGAGCGCTGCTCGCTCATTTCAGCACCTCCTTCCCAAGTTAGCCTTCCACTCAAGCAGTCTGTACCTAATAAGCTCAAGGTTTAGCCTGTGATGAAGATCTGTCTTCATTGAGCTGGAAAAGCTGTAGCGTCGCCAAGCATTTTTCCTAACGGCGCAGTCCCTCATCTATGAAAGTGCTATAGAGCCCCTCAGACAATTAGGCAGGGAAAAGCTTTATGACCGTTAGACTCACTCAGTGAGCGGCACTCTCACCGCCAGCACCGCCAGGAGCGCTGGCTCGTGCAGAAAGGTAATTACGGAGCCTCTCATAATGACACGGAGGAAGCTTGCGTCATAACACCCACAGCCTTTTATCATAGCGCTGTAATTAATTATCATCCTTTACTCTTTGATTCATTCCACTATTCATAACATATTCATACATTCAAGAGAAATTATCATTTCCTTCAGGAATTAATCAAAAGGAGGAAGAGCTGGTCGTCTCTCGATGGATGATCAAAGACGGTGTTTGTCTACCTCGCCGTGTGGCAGGCGGGCTCAGGGAAGGGCACTGTGGGCAAAGTCTCCAACAGCACTGAAACACTCCTCTCCAACTCCTCCACTCTGACCAAACTCTCTGCAAGAAGCCTGAAAACGCTGTGCTGATATTTCTGATCAATCGATGTGACAGGACAAACAACTCTTATGGCTCCCTGACAAGCGAGATCAGGAAAACACATCAAGCTCAAGAGGCTACTAAATTTATTACGTATACCTTCCTACAGCATGAGATCTTAATCACATAGATCAGAAGCTGCAGCCATTTGGAGCTCTCTGAATTGAGCTTCATGAAGACAAAAGCTGCTATATCTTCAAAATACCTCCCAGAGAACAAGCAGCAACGAGAAAAACAACAACAACAACATACATAAAAACAGCGTCTTCCCTCACATCATCACTTCCCAACCTCAGGGGAAGAAATGACACAGTTAGACTCATAAACAGGTGTCCACCGGCCCCCAGATCGCAGTGCTCTAATAGCTGTTTGATGTTTTTGATGTCTAGTCAGCTCAATCGTACCTTGCTGCTTGATAATGAGGGCCAATAACGACTCCTGAGCTTGAGGGGTTAATGGTATGTAACCGGCAGAGCTGCTAATTACACGTTACAAACTATTTATCAGAATCTCCATCTGCGCAAGCACCACAACTCTCATTGTGCACGCTAAATTACTCCACGGATTATCACTGTAAAGCAAGTTTCAGTAATTAGAGACCCATACTGCTGTTTTCTTTTTCTGAGAGCACCAAACGACATCAAGAGGAGAGGAGAAAAATAGAATGACTGCTTAATTCGGGCCTGATATTCAAATTGGCGCAGGCTGAATGTGAGGAGGAATTGTGCTCTCTGGATGCAACACAGAAGAAACCAGCCACTGTTTTGTTTTTTTGTGTTATCTCTCCCTTCACAAAGGTTCATCCTGAAGGGAGTTTACACACTTAAGTGAGAGGGAGGTGTAAATTGCATTGAGAAGCCCTGCATAGTCTTGGTGAAATTGCTTAAGCCTGTTTGGTGTATGTTCGGAGGGCAGAGAGAAGCCTGTGTGAAAGTTGTATGAAGAGAGCGCTCCAATGGGCCCCGACTCTCCAGCGATTGGTAATTTGAGAAATAACTGTCACATCCCTCAGCCCCAAAGGTGTGCCTGAAACCACGGAGACGTGTACCATCTCCTCTTCTTCGCCGTAAATTTTTATTAAAATTACCTTCATTATAAGACAGTGTTCATTATAAAACCAAAAACGCCGGTCTCTCAGGGCCCCGTGGATTAATAAGGACAGCAGTGTATTTTAAGCCGTAAACTCAGCTCCTCACTGTCCTTAATCTCCTTCCTACTTCACAAGGCCAAATTAACACCTCTCCTCAGCTCTGACGGGACCTCATTAGCAAACTTCCAGGGAAAGAAAAGAGCAGAGCTGAACGAAAAAGAGGAAAAGAAGGAGGGAAGCGACCAATGACAGCCACCAGCTCTGGGATTAACCCTTTCTCCTCCTACAGCGCCGCAGAAAAACTAGGTCGGCAACGTGTTTCTAATCAGTCGCCTGGTTAGTGATAATTAGAAGGCAAGATTGGACGGGAGAAGAGAGAGAAAGTGGGTGGGGAACACTGAAATGAAAAAAGAAAAGAAAGAGAACCTGTCATGTCGCTAACACTTCAAAGCAGCCGACTTCTCCTTTAGAAGTGGCATGATGAGGGTCCAAATACCATGAGGGCCTCCTCTGGGCCCCAGAACTGCAGTTGTGGGGGAGGGAGTGGGGCAAGGACCCAGTTATTTCTCCCATCTATGCATCTGCACACGTGCACATGCCAGAACTTCTCTGTTGTTCACCACCTGTACAGTGCAGCTGCAGGGGAGCATTAGCCAATCCCAAACCACACCGCCAAACAAGCGCATCCAACTCCACCTTTTCTTCGCGCTCTCCCCCCGCAGCAGCAGGTCGAGGTCCCTCAGCTCACACCGAGGTCGTGCAGACTACTGCTGGGTAAAGTTCACAAGCCTCTGCAAGCTGTTTGACATTACCAATAAGGTCAAAGTGTATCAGAACACACTAGAGGATTATATTATTATGGTGTGCCAACTTGCACGCTTCAGATAACAAAAAAAAAAAAAAAAGAAATAAAAAAAAAATCCAAGTTTTGTTTCCTCAACAAGCCGACTTGCTTGTCAATGAGCAGAACACAAGCCTGTGGAAGTTACACAAGAGAGACCAAGAGGTACCCAGAGAGGCCTGCAGCCACAGAAGAAGAAGAAAATCATCGCTCATTATCAGCCATCTATTTTATCTACTTTGAGACATCTCTAGACTCCCAGTTGTCAGACATCAATGGTGCTCAAATTAATCCTTTGGGTTCCTGTTTGCACAATAAAGATGTGGAAGGGTGCTTCTGGTATTTCTGCAACTTTACAGTCAGTGTAATTGAATTAGCATAGAAATCAACCACAGAGTACAGTGGAGTGTGGCATCAAGTGTGATAACTCCTGCTAGGGAACACGGTTGCTTGGGCATAGTCAATTAGAAAGCATTAAAAAGAAACTGCCAATAATCACTTCCAAGAGATCTGAACAATCTGTGCTGAGTGTTCTCATGTTTACAGATGATAGGGCTTTCAGGTTAGCGCTGAGCGGGAGTTTAGAGGGGGGAGAACCAGTCTGGAAACATATTTGTGGTATCATTTCCATAAGCCTCTGCTTTGCGGACCATAACGCAGCTCACAAATGTGATTTATGACCTTGGTTTAATGGCTGGAGCAGAGTCTTGGTAGGTATCAGATGACTTTTTCAATATGGCGACGTCAGAGGGGGTACGGTGAATGCACCATCACAACAGGAAATGAGGGCTTGTCTCTGCCAAGAAAATATGAGAAGCCAGATATCTGATCATCTAATGGCAGATAGATGCTACTTCACTTTGACAGAAAAGGCATCAGTCAATAAGCACCAGATGAGCAGTAACATGAAAAGAACGGCATGGATTCCACCCCCCATCTATCAAATCATTCACTGCAGGGGCACACTGCTCTGCTCAGGTCAATGTTTGTACAATATCCAACAGGAGTGTCTCCTTTAAGTAATTTTATGGAACACAAGTGTAGGAAATCATCAATAAAATGCTGCTTAGTGGTTTCCAGGCTCCGCTTTACTCTGCAGAGTCTGTAATCTTTAAAATGCAGAGACGTGTGACTCACCTGGGCTTGGAAACTCTTGAGAACAGGTGCCACCATCTCCCGGACCTCCTATGTACAGACAAAAAAAGTAAATTCTGTCTCAGCATTTTCTGTTGTGCAGATGCTCCACTTGCTCGGGAACAAGGCTGGCCCCAGTGAGGCACAAACGGCAAAGAAAGAGGACTGGAAAATGTTCAACGGATCCTCCATAGCTTCTCTTACACTGCATGTGTGTGTCAGAGAGGTGTGTTGTTGCAGGGTGTGGGTATTAGCGCTTAAACCTAAAGGGGTTTGAGTGGGCATGTTTGAAAAGTGGGGCTTTCCAATGGGGCTTGTGTTAGAGCTCAGAAATCTAGACTTGTGCAAGCTCTCGCAGCCTCAGGTAAGGGGATTGTGCTGCCAGTGGTGACAGCCTGATCCTGTCTTAAACGCCTGTATTATACTGACAAGATTACAGCACCACACTACATACTCACACTAAGATGGGCAGGCAGCACAGCAAATAGCCTGAGGGTTCATTTATAAAACATAAGAAATATTCTCTTTGACTTCAGCCAAACGTCAATAAATGATCATTTCAAAGATGATGATGAAAAGGGACAAAAATCATATCTGTATCATTGATAGATTTTGCTTTTTATGTATTCAGTGCAATCCACCTTAATTGCCATTTTGCTTTACAAAAGTAGTGTAGAATGAGCTCTGCAGAGTCTCAGTGTTTGTGATAAGGATGGGGATATCGATACTTGGGAGTCGATACTTCAATACCAGCCAGAAAAAAATATCGGAGTCGACAATTTTTGAATATCATGATACCAGATATAAAATATACAATTTGTTTCCACTTCTGAGAGTTTTACGCAATGAAATGATGTGAAAGCAGCCAGATTGTAGTTTCTGTGTCACATGATGAAGGTAGCCTACCGGATGTCATGGTGTTGCTGCTACTGTTGGTGATGATGGCGTTTTTGGTATTTTTAAGTGGTTTAATGGGGGTTATTGCACATTATGTTTTGGTAAATAATGATATTACTAACTTATTTTATGTTTGAACATTTTCCACTAAATAAATTTGAAAAAATCTGTACTTATTTACTTGTACCTGTACTTAAAGGTGCATTGCGCAAGTTTAAATGTTATTCCTTTCTTTCCTCCACATGCTCTTACAATTGCCTGATGTGTAGAATGAGCTGATCTTTCTTCACTGCAGTGGTCTCTAATACTGTTTCTGAATGCTCAATGCCAGAAATTTGGGTACGAAGCCTCAAGGGGGCGCTTGCAGAGGAGACAAGCTGCGCGTTCTCGTTCGTCTGCATGTGCCGGTGTGGTGTATTCCACCACCGCAGGTCTGCGCATGTTGAGCATCCTGCTAAAAGATGGAGAGCAGGTGCCTCTCAAACCCCAATTCAGACTCCAGTAAGACAAACAAGAAAAGTTTTGTCTTGTGAGACGAAGAGAACCGAACTGGAGACTGATCGGCACAACGCTTTTTTCGACACAACACCGGCACTTGAGTAAGACGGGAGTAAACAACCGAGCAGCTTTTTTTTTTTTCCTTTCTTTTTTTTTTAATTGGAGGGAGCTCCGATCCAGTCTGGGAATAAAACAGGACCTACAGTTGGCTTTCTTCTCACTAACAACGTAAATGTGATGTATGACAGAAATAAGGATGCATAATATTGCAATATAGGTTTTTAGCATGTAAATGCGGCAATATGACAGCCATATGACTGTTCCTGGGGAAGACATACATTCTACCCACTTGTTAAATTTAGTTGATGCAGTAGTTTTATAAGGTAATCGTGGTCTCAGCCCGTGAATTTAGATATTTGAGCTACAAGCCAGCGTGAGCCTGTTGTTACCGTTAGCATACAGTTTGTCAGTTTACTCAATAATCAAACCGTAAACTTGCAGGTTTATAACGCAATTACTTCAGTAGACATGGAGGCTCTAACTCTGGGCTCAGACTGAGTGTAATTTGGGTTAAATTAGAGACCAACGCAGTTGAAGCAGCTCATGCGTGTGCATGACATTAGCATCAGTTCCACTTGTCGCCAGAGGGGGCAAACTTCTGGAAAAAAGCTGGAACTTGCGCTGTACTCCTTTAAGTTATTTGATAATTGAAAGAAGTTTCTAATCTTATTTTTGTTTAATTTACTCATAAATATAATTGATCGTTTTAAAACATTTCTTTCCAATACTTCTGTTCTGAGGTTTTGTTTATATCCAATATTGCCCTTGCATTCAAGATATTAATGCAAACTCTAGAATCATGTGTTTTTCTTTTAAGGGTCAAAAAGTATCGTTCTCCATCAATGAAAAAGTACGATAAACTACTGGTATCGTATCGGCAGAAAATTTTGGTATCGCCCATCCCTAGTTTGTGATGCACTGGTGGCATCAGTAGGTATTAGCACCATGCACCAAGTTCTATCACTTTATGGTTTGTGTGCCGTTGCTGCAGGTATAAAAGCAAACAGTTTAGAATTTTATAAACTTGGGCAACACAACCCAAAGTGTTGCAACTAATGAGGAATTTCAGTCTTAAATGTCTCTCTCTTAATCTCCACCAGGCTTCAACATCAAACCACACTGCAGTCACCTCATCTTGGAAGTAAGAAGCCAAATTATCTTGCCAATCCTTTTTTATTTTGTTAACAAATTCTCATACAAATTTTAATAAAAAAATAGTTTTTTTTTAACTGAATGAGCTTTTACATATGTAGAAATTTCTACAGAAGCATGGAGCTGCCGCCCAAGGAAAAAAACTCGGACTCTGATAGTTTTGTTGTAAAAACATGAAACGTTTTGTGAGAATGTGGAAAAAAAAAAAAAAAAAAAAAAAAGTATGCAGCAAATGTTGTGACCTAGAAATATTGGGGCACAACACATAATATGGAGATGCGATACATTCTTGTCAAGCAGAGACATTTCAGCTATTTATGTCAGAGATGCATGTAGAAGTGCTCCTCTTGTTTATTGAGCAGCTTTGGTTTGTTATCGGAGCACTGTGATTGGTGAGGGTGAATTCACAAGGGTAGGAGAACAGGAACTTTGTCTCAAATCAGATCCAAATTGAGTGCTCTACTCTGTTTATGCTAGTCAACAGGTTGTCTTTTGATCATTTTTATTTTGTTCTTTATTTTGGTCATTTAAGGGATTTATTAAAGTAATAAGTTAATTGCTGCATTCTGCTTTATTATTGTACAAACAGTAGTAATGTCTAAGGCATATAAATGACACGGTACGTCAGACTGCATCCATGGATACGGTGCATGTGTCTGCGTGTTTGTACTGGCATTGTTATGCTGTGTTTATATGCAGCATGCGGGGGAATGAAGTTGCTGAAACAAAAGCGTGAGTCCTGTCTGGTTTAAAGGAATAGTTCACCCACAGAATGATGTTACTTTATTTTCCACTTCCCCTCATGGTGAGCAAAACTCTGGAGCACTTTTTTAATATCTCAAATGCAGCCGGCGATCAGGAAGGGTTCTCATTTTTCCCCAACTTTCAGATAATGGAGTTAAATTGTGCCCGAGCCAAAAAGGTCCATAAAAGTCCACAAAAACTTGTCAATATTCCTCCATACTGCTCGTCCAATGTAATCCAAGTGTCCTGAGTGGGTAGTGTCCATAATTTAATCAAACTACGCCATTAAGTATGTTTTTAGAGCCTAAACAGAAGTACATCGCTTCTCCTGTGAGCACGCCGATGCGCGTTCATGAAACTACGGACGGCGCTGCAGACGAGATCGCGCGTTCTCTTTTTCTTTCTTTCTTTGTTTTAAATCAATATCCAACCCTGCTTGTGTTTGACCCGTGTTTGTTTGTATTATCTGCGGAGCAGGCTCTGAACGCCGAGGATTCCATAGTTTCGTGAACGTGCATATGCGCGCTTCGGGGAAGTAGATGTACTACTGTACTACTGGCTCTAAAAATATAGTAGATGCCGTTTCGAGTCAATTCTGGATGCTACCCACTCAGAACACTTGGATTACATTGGATGAGCAGTATGGAGGAATATTGACAAGTTTTTGTGGACTTTTATGGACCTTTTTGGCTCGGGCACAATCGAACTCCATTATATGAAAGTTGGGTGGAAACGAGAAGTCGTCCTGATCGCCGGCTGCATTTGAGATATTAAAAAAGTGCTCCAGAGCTTTGCTCACCATGAGGGTAAGTGGAAAATAAAGTTAAATCTTTCTGTGGGTGAGCTATTCCTTTAAAGTTGGAACGTCAACATTATCGCAGTGTCATCCGAGGTGTGGCCATACATCAACCCAGCATGAAGTACAACTCAGTCAGGTTTTGTAAATGAGATTTTCTCAGATCAGCATTTGCACATCTATTCAGTTGGGTTTTCCCAATTCCCAAATATTTATGTCCAGGTGGACGATTGTAAATAGTTGTATTATAAGATGCAAATGGCAAAGAAACCTGTCCAAGTTTAATTAATGGAACATGGATAAACTGAATTTCATTGATTTCAACTTATTTTGTTGTTTCAGTCATCTGATGTTTGTACATAGATTTTATTTATTAATATCAAAAATTAAATAAGAAACAATATCAATATTGGGGCACAAAAAATGCAAAAATACTCTCCCCACTGTTTCCTCATTCAAAGACAAATACATCAAAAATTTTGAGTGATTTTTCATTTTTACATAATAAGCACTACTATATATATGGTTTTCTCCCTGGGGAGTATGGGTTCTTAATATATTGGAGGAAAAATGAAGAAGATATATTTAAAAAAAAAAAAAAGGATAAAAAGACCCCCCCCCCGAAAAATTATTAAGTAAACAAAAAAAAAAAAAAAAAAATTGGGAAATGAAATTATACAACATAAAAAAAAAAAACAAAACATAAAATAAAAGCAATGTGGAAAACAAAATGCACAGCTATTATTCTGCCTACAAAAGGTTGAGCTGAAATGTGTGGACTTAGATGGAAGCATTGTTAAAATGCCCATAAATCTAAAACCAAAACACTTCATTTTGTACCAGTAATGTGCTTTGTGTTTGTCTTTAATAAAACATTTTAAGCTGCAGAATAAAAAGTGTATTTATATCAGGCATGTAGGATGGCTGGTGCAGAGGGGCACTCAGCATTCACTGCCTTTGAGTCTCTTTCCACACGGGTTTAGAGAGACACTAGTTCCTGTTACATCACAGAAATTTGGAGCAATATCAATATTAGCTGGCAGTTCTGACAGCAAGATAACTTTTTCATAAAGCGGTGCTTTAGCTTCAGAGCTGAATTAAGCACCAAAGTTGTGCTTACCTTTTGTAAATGAGCCCCCTGGCCTCCCATCTCTCCAAGCCAGAGGCTAACACTGCAAGGCCTCAGGATTTAAATATTAACTGAGCTATTGGAGGAGCAGGCGGCTGGCTAACCCTGACTTCTGCACTTTTAACAAACGCTTCACTAAATGCAGATTTTTCACAAAAGAAGAGATATAAAAGAAAAAAAATTCCCCGCTCAAAGGTATACACCGGGGGCTTTAGTGATGTAGGCAGCCAGAACCTGCTGAGGTGAAGATGAGGAAAATGACACATACAGCCGAGATAATGGGGGGCACGGTGCTAGACTCACCTCAGGGACATTTCTCTTGAACTCCCTGCTCAGCTCTACCAGGTGCTTGTGGGAATGTTCGCTCTCCTCTTGTCGACCCGCCAGCTCAGATGCTACAGAGTTTAGCTCCCTCTGCAAAACACACAAACGAGACAGAAAGGGTGAGAGGATGAAGAGTGGAGAGACGCTGCCCTTTAGGGAGCCTGCCAGCGCTCATCCAGTAAAGCTTCAAGTGTACATAAATAAAAATACGCTGCTGAATATTAACAATGTAATCCTTCATGATCTCACAGCAGTAATACTTACAGCTAGCCCTGGCCCATAAATAATTAAGCCAAAATAAATCCAATGCCTACAGTAGCAGAAGGCCTTTTAGATAATCAGTATTTGAAATAATCAATACGTTTGCAACGGCTATAGAGCGCCAGAGAGCAAGTGGGGCAAGAGGGAGGAGGTAGAGAGTCGGAGAGAGGGAGGGGAAGAGGAGAGGAGGTGGGGGTGAGTCACGTGTAGGGACCCAATAACCTGACAAACACCCTTACAAATAAACAGAGCTTCCTTCTGAAATGAAGAGCTGTTTTATAAGCCCGACCAAGACCTGATTCTAACATACAATGGCCTTGCCTGCTGGCGTAATTACCACGGGTCAGATCTATTTTCAGCCTCTTTTCCATCTCTCTCCCTTCACCTGCACCAATCCTTATATTGATCCTGTACAGATTTCCAATACACAACGGGAGCCTGCATAGTTTTCACCAAATTACCCTTTTGCTGCAACAGCCCTGATCGCTATTCCATTAATGTCTCCACACATTGGTTGTTTACATCCATGTGTTATGCTAAATGAGAGCTCCACCCTGGAAACATGTCTGATCCACTATTCAAAGCTGTCTGTGCACTCGGCCCTTCATCAGAACCTTGCATTCATGCTGGACTCAGCTGCACCGCATGCCATCCACAAATCCAATATTATCGATCACTCATCCAATTCCTGGCCCTTTCAGCAAACAGAAAAAAAAAAAAGGGGGGGGGGGCAAACAGATTCCACCTCTGCTCCTCTGTACAGAGCAGGGATAGAAGAGACAACTGTGTACTCATCCCCTCTTCGTTTTGACTGCAATTATCAGTAATTGATGAGGACTTTCTCTTGTAACTGCTGGGTTACAATATAAAAAAGTGGACTAGGGGATTCAATTACCACTGCAAATTTTTATATGAAGCTGGGAAATTAAATTGACTGTTTTAATTAATCTGCAGTCTTACTTAAAGGCAATTTAATAAATCATCACACATGGAGGAAAAAAAAAAGACAGAAAATGGAAGGCTGAAACTTTAACAGCCGTGGCCTCGTGGGATGGTGACAGACCGTCGGTCAGAGAACCAGGCTGTTAATTGAAGGGCTGCTAGTTCAAGTCCCTGGACAGGCGAGTCAGAGTGGGCAAAGTAGAAATGAGTGTACAGTCTAAGGCAGGGAAAGGTGAGTTTGGTCCAAGGGAGATGTAATCCTGCAAGTGTTTCCATAATCCAACACACACCTGAATGAGTCCATGAGCAGAGTTTCATAAGCTGTTGGATCCATTTTTAAGTATCAGGTGTGTTGGAGCAGGGAAACATCTAAAACCTGCAGGACTACAACTCTCTACGAACGAACTTTCCTATCCCTGGTCTAAAGAGTACGACGCTGAGATGCTACCCTTTACAGATTAGGGCTGGGTCACGGCAAAGACTTCGCGATACGATACGTATCACGATACGTGGGTCACGATACAATATAATATTGCGATACAGTGACACTGCGATATATTGCGATATTCTAAGTCGCACCTATGTACATAGATCGGATAACTGAAACAATAAAATGAGTCAAAATCTGTGAAATTCTATTTATCCATGTCCCATTTATAAACTTGGACAGGTTTCTCTGCCAGTTGGATCTCACGATGATGATGGGCAATAGATATAGATAGATGGGCAAATAAAATAAAGTGCTTTTGAAAACAATATTAGTAAAGCTGAGCTGGAATAGTGTAAATTTACATGAATTAATGTGAAATTAGTAAAAGAGTAAAACAAAGTTGTGTTTGAGTTTATGAAAATGCATATTAGTGCATATGAAAAATAAGCATTTCAGTCAGTGCATTATAATCTCAAACAACTGGCAAAGAAAATCTATAAAAACCTGGACACACACTTCAACTTCTACTTTCCACTGTGTGCAGAGTTTAACCTGAACCTGCTGCAGACTACACATAAATATCAGTGTAAAGCAGGGACTTTTCTACATGCTGGACTGTTGCAAATAGAACAAAATCTTGCAAGATTTCATTAGTGAAAAAGATTGATACAGCGTTTTTAAATACACTGAAATATCGCGACATAATATATTTTTAGTGCATCAATATTTTGTCACACCCTTTACTGATGCACTGCATCAGGAGCTGGGAGCATCTCATTTTAATGAACTGGCTGTTTTAGAATCAGTTTTCTGAATGAGACAATGATCTACATCTGGATCTCATTCAGTGTAGAATACTGACAGAAATCCGTTTTTAAAAATTGAATACAACACTTTATTGTAGAGGACTTCTGGTGCATTCACACCAGCATAGTCCGGGAGACTTGGTTCAGTTGGGCAGGAAATACTGAGAAATTCTGCTTCTTTTAGTTTAGACTGCCTTCACACAGCAGTTCACAAGGAGACAAAACCCACCTAGCCAACGTTATGCAGTTACACCAACTCCTCACTAGGGGCGATACTCCCAGAACCACTCACCATGAAAGAAAAAAGCAAGAGAAAGAACAAAACTTACTCATCGACTAAACGGGACCAAACATAGCTCATTCACCGCAGTTAAACTATGGAGGAATAATAAACGTAAGCAGTCTTGGGGTTTCTATTGTTACTTTGGTGTTCAAATCAAACACAATTTTCACTAAAAGCTATCCAGCATGTTGCGCTACAACATGCTAAAGGTAAATCTGGTGGGGCAGGGGCCCAGCGAGAGGAGACGCACCTAAATTGCCATGCTTTAGATTCTATTGATTAACAAATGCCACAACTGGAAATTAAACAGACAACCAGGGATTAGCTGCACCAGAGCAGGAGAATGCCCAGCTGCAGCTAAATTATTGGTCTGAATTAGGGAGTTTTAAGGTCACTTAGCAGAAAAAAAGAGCACTCCTGACCCACAAATCTGCTAGTCAAGCTATTCACGGTCCCATCAACTCCGACAAAGATGCATCTTATCACTTAAAGAATCAGTCATCCTGTGATATGTGGTGGGGGTCTTGCATACCTGTCTGTGAAACTCACTTCCCCCTCTCCAAAACTAACAGCTGCAAATCAGTGTCTGGCATTTCAGGTCTTCTCCCTGCATTTTGTCAACAGTGACAGTTGCCAGACTCCTTTGAGCATTCCTCGTCTCATCTTCTTCCCAAAACTTGTCTCCTTAACTTATGACTTCAGATGTGCTTTAAAACTCTAAAAAAGATGCTTTGTTTTATTATAAAACTGAGTTAAAGATAATGTCTTGAATCAGAGATTTTTTTTTTCTATAACTCAAAGTGCTCATACAAATAATCATGAAATTAGAAAAACACCATCAAAGCCATAAAACTACATTGCAGCCGCCTGATTAATAGAGATAAAATATTACAGATCAAATATAAATTTTTGCTTTGCTATGAACCCACTTTTATGCTAAATGTGCGTTTTCTGTAATATACAAATATAATATGCAAACCGTGTATATCATTTACAATATGCCTACTAGAAAGCATTTCAGGATTAAAAAGAAAAAAATCAATGAGATTGAAAATATATTAATTTCTCACTACTGGCAATACTGCTATTATAATGATAACCAAGATCATTTTGGTCACAATCATGACATGAAATTTGCATACTGCTACATCCCTATATATTTCCTTCACAAAGTTTTGCCTTGTTTTGTAACAGAGTAATTAAATTAACCCGTGTCTTCCTATCCGTTTAGGTTAAAGCACCAAAACTGCATGTTTAGGTTTCGGAAAACATCTTGGCTTCTCTTTTCCAGCTCTCCAGGAGAATGTTGCTCGCCGTTTGCCATATTCTCTGAAAGCAACCCTTACCGATGTTGCATTGGTAAACTATTTTTTTAATAGGGTAAAATGCTTTGCATGAGGTAATGGAACTCTGAAATACAAGACAGACCCACCATTAATCAAAATCAAATATTATTCCAATCTCTAAATTTTCAATAAAAGCTCCAACCAATCCTTGCAGTGGGGCCCACGCCAAGGATTGGCCGAGAGGTTGCTTTAACCCCTATAGGGCAGTTTTTGTACAGACCATTGCTGCCCTGCAGGGGAAGGAATCTTATGCCTACAAATAAGCCACAAAATAAATAAGATCTAGGCAAAGCAGTTAGAAACAGGATTAGAGAGGTCTAAGCTCTGGTCTTTTGCTGGATCCTATAAGTAACTGAACATCTTTGGTCAACACTTCTATTGAGGCTCAGAGCCACAGGTTTATGAGAGCAGATAAAGAGGAAACATATCCAAAGAAAACATCTGCATTATCAGCATGTAGCATCAACAAGCGCGAGCAGTAGCCGAATGCAGTTAAACACTACCTGTGATGACTATCTAGCTTTTTTATTAGTTTCTTCAAATTTATCTGCACTCAATTAATGATCAGCCGAACGGAACAGGAAATCCTGGCCCAGCTATCTGATATTGGTTACTCGGATATCCGCTGGCTACACCAGAAGCCCCAATATGTCGCCTATTGCCCCTGAAGAATACGTCATCAGGTAAAAGCTGATAGATTCCAAGACTGGCAAACATGAAGACTTCCAGTCCTTATTTTCTATTCACAGGAAAGACAGAAAACATCTGGATACCACTGCACATATTAACTTAATATACACTATGTTGCAAAAAGTATTTGCTCACCCATCCAGATTACGGGAATCAGGAGTTCCAATCACTTCCATGGTCATGGGTGTATAAAATTAAGCACCTCGGCATGCAGACTGTTTTTATAAACATTTGTGAAATGGGTCGAGAATGGGTTTCCATAGTTGAGCAGCTGCATTCAAGCCATACATCAAGTGCAATGCAAAGCGTGGGATGAAGTGGTGTAAAGCACGCCACCACCGGACTCTAGAGCAGTGGAGGCGTTCTCTGGAGTAACGAATCGCGCTTTTCCATCTGGCAATCTGATGGAAGAGACTGGGTTTGGCGGCTGTCAGGACAACGGTACTTGTCTGACTGCATTGTGCCAAGTGTAAAGTTTGGTGGAGGGGAATTATGATGTGGGGTCGTTGTTCAGGAGCTGGGCTTTGCCCTTTAGTTCCAGTGAAAGGAACTCTGAATGCTTCAGCATACCAAGACATTTTGGACAATTCCATGCTCCCAACTTTGTGGGAACAGTTTGGAGCTGGCCCCTTCCTCTTCCAGCGTGACTGTGCACCAGTGCACAAAGCAGGTCCATAAAGACATGGATGCAGAGTCTGGTGTGGAGGAACTTGACTTGCCTGCACAGAGTTGGGATGAATTGTACCTTTGGGATGAATTATAGTGGAGACAAAGCCAGGCCTTCTCATCCAACATCAGTGTGTGACCTCACAGATGCGCTTCTGAAAGAAGCATCAAAGATTCCCATAAACACACTCCTAAACCTCGTGGACAGCCTTCCCAGAAGAGTTGAAGCTGTTGTAGCTGCAAAGGTGGACCAACATCATATTGAACCCTATGAATTAGGAATGGGATGTGATTTAAGCTCATATGTGAGTGAATGCAGGTGAGTAAATACTTTTGGCAATATAGTGTGTATAAGAAGTATCCCTATATTGAGTATAGATGTGATTGGTAGGGAATGTCATTCCTTGTGAATAATAGCGTCTCTGTAAAAGGCCACGGCCGTACAGGATAAGACGACAGGACTTTATAAATTCCTGTTAGTCCTTACAGTCCGTCTGAGATGAGCCTTCCTGGAGATTAGAGAGTGGGTTTTCAGAAGCCGGCCAACCTCTGCTAGATTCAAATGGCCCCAGACCAGCTAATCTTGCCAAGAGAAAATTCCTCAAGAAGTGACTTTGAGTGGATTTTATAAGTACTTAAGATATAACAGTATGGTGAATCTAAGTCTGCCAGTGCTTCAGTGGCCTCTGTGTAGAGCTGGGATACTTTTATTGCAGCTCAGCTGATGAGAATATTGGAGGATATTCAAGCAATATGCAAGCCAAGCAGTGCAATCATTGTGGCGTGATTGTGGCATGGTTATTTTGAAAGCATCCCCGCAGTTTTTAGACCATTATGAGGGAGGGGAGCCTGGGCAGCAGCCCATCAAATGAAACCTACTGCCTGTCTTTCTGGAAAGAAGTGAGGCAGAACAGACTGTTTGTTACTTTGGTTGTCTTGCTCAAACTGATGATGGGAGGATCTCTGCTATATAGTGCTGCTGAAATGGGAATGCCATCTCAAGAGGCAAAAGACACTAAAGAAGATTCTTCCTCTCCTTCGTAATCAGATGTGATCCATTTCAACCCACAACTAGGTCTCCTTTGAGACTTGCGATAAAATTCACTTATCTCCTTCATTATGTCGAGCTTCATCGTTCATGAACTTGTTGGCATGGATATGTAGATTCACTGTCCTTAAAACGGAAAGAGGAGAGTTGGAACTTGCCGTGTGAAGAGGAACTTCTCAGTAATCATTTGACAGGTTTTAAGAAGCACGACTGAGACCAAATTTTCAGTGTGTGGCAGTCTAGTCAATACAGAGCTCCTGTCATTAAGCCTCTGCCAGTCAAACATCCAGCTATAATTGATGAGATTCCCCTGGGGAGGGCGGAGCTGTCATTGGGGCTGGAGGGCCAGGAAAGGAGGATTTTAAGCCTGGAACCAGTCCTGTTGTGTTCCAGTCAATATACCAGAGGAAAGCAATCTTGGTGATTCTACACTCAAAAACAAAGACCAAAGAGGAAAATGACTGTTTTTAGGAGGATAGACCTGCAGATTACTGGATTTTAAGCTCAAATACCTGCTGAGCAGCCTTGACTCATATCCTCTGACTCTGAACCCTGTAGTGGACTCCTTGCATAATCTGATCCTGCATTTGAAAAGGTTTCAGGATTTTGCAGCAAACACTGAAGATACAGGTCCTTTCCAAACCTGTCTAGGGAGAGATACAGCGGGACAAATTTTGGCGGTGGCAGCAAATCTGTAAAAAGACAAAACCATGCAGGATGATGACATAAACTGGTTGTCTAAACTGTTTAGTTTCATTAAATGATAGAAGGCAAGTTATGTCGACTAGCAAAAAGAGGAAATGATAAACCTTTAAAGTCAAATCCAGCAAAGACAGCAGCACTTGACTGAAATCACAGCAAAAAGAAAGAAAAAGTGCTGGAACAATATGTGCAAGAGGAAGTTTTTTTTTTCTTTTTTTTATTGCTAAAAATGCAGGGCTCACTAATGTATTGTGTTTGAGTAGATTTGACATTGATTCATTAAACCTAGCTCATCTTGATTACATCTGTAGTTGTAAGCAATTTTTTGGCCTTTCACAAAGACAACCCAAGCTGGAAAATTTAGCAACATTTTCCAGCAAGCTGGAAAATGTTGACAACTAGGAAAAAAACCTACCAAGGTACTGCAATGAGGTAGACTGAGTCAAAATCACTATTGTGTTCACTGGGCTTGGACAGCACAAATTAAAGTGGAAAAAAATAGGAAGGAGGAGGAGAGAAGGGAAAATGCAGATGGGGTATTATTTTTCTTTTTGTATCCCATCTAATTGCAATCATAGGCAGATGTCTGAAAGTGTGACAGCATCAGCAGAATTGCTGCTGAGAGCACAGAATCTTTGTCTAAAAATAATCAGACATTCTGTGTGCTGCTGTTTGTTATAATGGTAATCGATGCTGGAGGCTTTGAATTCCATCAATTTATAGATCCACTCTGTTCTGCCTGGTGACTGTACTGGCTCACAACCCCCACCGCATACGCACACCGATGCAACAACACACTTGCACGCAAGGTCTCGCACAAAAAGAGTGGTGAGGCGCACGTGCACTGACATTCGCACTCAGGGGCTGCAGCAAGGCTGGGCATGGACCAGTCTGTGATTAAGATAAGTGTAGTTTCCTTTCATACGTTGCTTATCGCCTCCTTTTTCTCTGTGAGGCACAAGATTGTCTATAGCTGCCTCAGATTAGCCCCGCATCTCAGACGCCACATTTGAGAGGGCGCACTGATCGATAAATCAAATCGCCACAATCAATGGTCCCAATCACTGCAGTGTAGTCTGGCCTCAACATTATTACTGGCAACCCCCCCCCCCCCCCCCACCACCACCACCACCACCACCAGGCACTGAGGGAGGATGCAGAGATGGAAAGGTGTACACTGGCGTCTGTCCATTGCAAAGATCCAAAATGACTTCTTATCTGGCCTCCCTGGGCTGAGCATCAGTTAAAGGTATAACACAGACAGATCTTTGGTGTGTGTGTGTGTGTGTGGGGGGGTGTGTGTGTGTGTGTGTTCGACCATCCAGACAGAGCGGGGATGGGAGGAACCTCTGACCTATGTGACCCTGCACTATGAGCACGATCTGGGCATGTAGCTTTTGACAGGGGAACACTGGGAAAGGGGAGGGGGGAGTGTGCATACGTGTGTGTGTGTGTGTGGGGGGGGGGGTCTGGCATCTCCCTCCATCTGTTTACGTCCTTCACTTTCACTCTCCATCAGATCACAGGAGTTGCTCCATTCCCAGCATCAGCCCAGCATCAGCCCAGGACCATTAGCCCACACCTCACCCGGGTCAGATTCTGACTGCATCTCATTCTGTGACTTCGCTTTGAGCTGTAAGAGCCACATGTGTAAAGATTACCTCATTTAAATGATTTAAAGCAATTCGTGCAGCAGATATGATAAACAAAAATTACAGCTGATATTGATTTCATTAAGTTTTACATACAGTTGCCCTCAAAATTATTCATACCCTCCAATTAAAGAAAAGGCTAATTTGACAATAGTAATTTATATAACAGGAAACTAAAGAAACAAATAATAAATACAAATTTACAGAATTATGATTTAATGAAATCAAACATGCTTTTGAATTATGGTTAAAAATAATAATTTAAAAACAAACAAACAAACCTGTCCCAGACACATTAGAGGACTTTTCCCATGAACAATGGACCAAAATACCTGTCAGCAGGTGTAGAAGTCTTTTTGAAAATTACAGAAAACACCTGATTGCAGTGATTACTTCAAAGTGTTGCTCAACAACATTTTAGTTCAGGAGCCCCATCATGCTTGTTTACTTGTTTTATTTTTGTTTCGTTTGTTTTTAATATTTCTGGTGAACCACAATTCAAAATCAGTGTCAGCGATTTTCATAAACTTTTTATTCATTATTACTTTTGTCAATTTCAACTTATTTCACTGACAGCTGATTTTTTTTTTTCGTTTTTGTTTTTTTCCTTTTTTTTAATTTGAGGGTATGAATCATTTCAAGGTCTGTATATTTCATGAGTGGGCTGATCCACAGCTAGTCTAAGGCTGTTTCTGATCAGACTGCCACTAAAAAGTGAAAGAAAGTTAAGAACACAAGTTGCAAATGTTTTATTCCTGCTTCCCTCCCCTGATAGTCGCCTTATGACCCCTCTGAGTTGTCTTGTGAGGTTCCGCCATCCTTTCATCTGCTGATCACCTGCACGGTCTGCACCTGTCCACTCTGCAGTCCTGACTGCTCTGTGCAGAAATCTGTAGGTAGTGGAGTCGTAGAACATACCGGCGAAGAAAATCACATTTCATTTTGACACCTCTTGAAACTGTGGACTGAAAAGTCTGATAAATCATCCAAAATAATTAATCCCCAGTCAGTCAGGCTGTCTTCAAACAGCATGCTAAATCTTACAAAAGGAAGGAGAAGCGTGTGAGCGTTACAATCATCAGCAAAAGGTGTGACTGGTGTTGTCAGCCATTATTCGTCATACCCTGCTTCATTTAGAGGGTTTTTGGCGCCTGATGCACTGGAGCACAGCCTACTTGTCAACACTTCTCTCTCTTTAATTCCAACATGCATACACGGACACGCATGCACACACACTTTTACTTTGCGTTAATGTACCGGCAACACATCTTGGTATGGTCGGGGAGGCTCTAATTTCATTTATTGTCAAGTCTGGTTCAAAATAGTATCAAGAGACATCACAAAAAACATCTTATTAATGCACTTTCAAGCTACCCTGTATCCTCTTTAAATCCGATGAATAACTTTAAATGTCCTCCAATTAGAAACTTCAAATTACAGTCTATGACTGAATGCTCCAAACGAAGGCCAATTACAACACCTTATATCATCATTAAGGCCGACCATTGTTCCGCTCCTTTCAAACTCTGTGGTTACAATCAGGATGTCTATTGTCGTTGTGTGGTACATGCAGGGTGACTAATTACACGCTCCTATGATTCATTAGCAGACTGGTGGGTTGAAACCTGAGAGACGACACGATAACCCTGGTCTGCCAGATGATCAGCTCAGCCGAAGATGTGAATGTGAAAATGCAACAGCGTAGTCTCACAACAGCAAAGAACAAAGGAAAACAGACCGTTCTCTGAAGTAAAACTGAGAAGGCAGCAGCGGAGTCAAACCTGAAAAACAAGAAAATTGGGGACAAGGTTTGTTTTCCTGTTTTGAGTATCTTTCAAAGTGGGAGAAGAGGATGGCGCTGCAGGGGGACTCCTTCCTGTGAAGCTCCACCATTGAGGTCAGCCAGCTAAAAGAGGAGGATAGCTCCATAGATGCAGCCATCGCCACGATGGCCCACTTTCACCTGAAACGACGAGCTGCAGCGATGCAACACAGCTAACCTGCGATTGTTTATTCTCTCTTAAGAAATGTCAATCTGTTCGCTCTCAGGTGTGCTGCTCTTCCTCTTGTTTTTGTTGTTTTCTCCCCCCTACTCGCTCCGTTTTCCCTTGTCGATTGCAGTGAGATCAAAGCGACGCCGCTGGAAGAATCTGAATATTTCAGGTGTGGAGAGAGGGCTGCATTTCACACCACCTGTGTAGCGCTGAGAGATGGGTCCCACCTCTCACTCAGACTCAGTTAGCAGGGCCCCTGGGGCCCGGCGACATAAACCTGGGCCACCTGTCTGAGAAAGATGGAGCACTCCTTTGCCCTCCCTCTTTCTGTCGCACACTCTTTTTACCGTATTTGAACCAAAAATAAATAAATCTAAATAGAGCGGTGAGAGTGGGAATAAAAGCGGAGCTGACAACAAGCAGCCGGGAGCTCTGAGCGCCATCGCAAAGGGCTCCAAGATCTGGAAGTCGACTTCCACTGCCGCTTGAAAGAGCGGCTTATCCATGAATTATTTCATAGTACACCCTCCTGTGCAGCAGAAGGTAGCACTCATATATTAAATGATGAGCCTGGTCAAGACAATCACTGGGATTATTTTCTGCCATAACAGAGCGCAGAGTGCGGCGTGAGTCTGCGAGATGATTCTCATCACATCATCAGGGCCGCCATTCCTGACCCAAAGCAAATAAAAAGCATCCCTGATGTCCGCGCAAGCCTCACCAGTTTGATGTAGCTGCTCTCCTTGGAGGGCCGTGTGCCTTGACGTGTGTGCATGTGTAAGCATTTGTGACAGCGCGTGTGTACGTGCATGTGTATGGACGTGTGTTCAGGGGGGCGTGGAGCAAGTTCCAAGCTACCAGTTTCAAGCCATGTCTCTCAAAAGGGCCGTAAAGTCTTTACAGCAAATTCCTTACATTCATCTGTGTCAGAGCGCTCGGCACACATTAGGCGTTTACACGGGAGGAAACACAATCTATTTGATGCTACACTGCCCACACGTCCAGAGCCCTCCTCCTCACACTGGAGATTCACAGTGTTTAACTTCCATTTCATATTCTGAAGAGGCAGGCAGACAGGCGGGCAAGAGCAGGGAATGGACTCCATCTTGCTGTAAATCAGCATTTCAATACTCGACTAAACGTAATCTGGAAAAAGTCAACAAGAGGCCCTCACATTATGCTGCTCAAGATATTTGTTTTTATTTACTCTGGAATGTGTAATTGATTTTTGCTGCTTCTCCGTATGCAAATGGTGAACTGACAAAAGTCAGTCTCATTTTTTGACTTCCCCTGATAGCTGACGCCGCTCCCCGTCTTTTAATATCAGAGGTCCTTATGAGAACAAGAGGAGGTTAATCTAGGGAGCAGGTCGCAGCCAGCCGGCTCTCTCTAAATGTCAGCTGGGGGGATCCAGACCTCTCTCATTACTACATTAAACCAACAAGGCTGACTGCTCCAAGACGGATGTGTGACTTGGAGGTGTCTTTCTCCACTTTGCACCACCATCACGGACCAACCCCATCATGGAAAACCTTATTAATCAATCGATTTATCGCCATAAATCAGGCCAGGCTTTGATTGTATCAGCAAGCCATGCAATCAATCAATTAGTCAGGACCTAGCAGCCCAATTTGCCTAAAGAAAGATGAATGCTCCCCCACATCATCCATTTGGCTGTCCGTTTACCCATCAAACACGGCTGCTGTTGACTCCCAAGCCCAACATGCATCCTTCTATTGATTTCTGCAGATTAAACTTGCAAAAGAATCAAAGGACAGTTATCGGACTGGGAAAAAATCTTGCTTTCATTTGTAGCGAAGCATCATTGGTGCTGTCTTATGATAGTGTTGCCTCATTTCATCAAAACAACAAAGTGTAAACACTACAATCCTGAAGCAATAGCTGAGGAGGATAATGCTTATAAGCAGATACACCCACTCAAAGAAAAATGGAGCACAATGGGGCAGATAATGGATTATTAGTACTCAACCCTATTCAGGTCTATTGTATACGGTACAGAAAAGGGGGAGTAGGTAGGGGGGGGGCTGAGGAAGGAAACAGCTGGATGAACAAACTGTGGAAAACATATGTGTAATGACATATTTGTTTCATATTTTATCCCAGTAGTGAATTCCAATCCACATTGTGACACCAGCTGCCTCGGTCCAGTGCTTCCCATCTGCAACTCTGTGTCAGGATGTCTCCCAGGACAGCCTGGAAAACTTTAGGGACGACATAAACCGACAGGAGCAAGTAGAGCACGACAGAGTGGGCTGCTAGAGCCTTGGTGTGCTTCTCCCACAGCGCTGGGTTGGAAAGCTGACGTGAAGAGGAAAGAACACAGGGAGCTCCCTGGGGATAAAATCTGTAGCGGGATTAGATCCCCACCAGACTCGGTTCTGCTTCACACCCTCAAACCCTGCTGTGTTCCAGCCAGGAGGGGCCCACCCAGCTTCCTGTGAGGGGTTTACAGTTCTGCCCAATCTCCCCAAGCCTCACCATGTAATTAGAGATAAAGACAAAGGGCTCGGCTACTCAACCTCAATTCTCCCAGCTTCACACAAGGCTGCCCATCTATAGCCCCCAGTGGAACCCCCCCCCAAACACTGCTGCTACGGCGGCACCTGTGAATGCCAGCTAGCTACAAACCCCATCATCTAACACACTACAAGATACTACAAGGTATGGTACATGATCATGATTGACTGGTGTGCAGATGGGAAGTGTCCTAAGGTTGCTGCACTGATTCACAAAGGCAGTGTGCTATTTTTGTTACTAAACTGCACATATTCTGTGTTGAAATAGGTTTATATTGTAAAGACTCGCAGGTAAACAATAACCAGGGTAAATAAGCAATTTTTCTTCATATCTAAAACTTCATCCAGGCAAAGAGGGAAAAAATGTTGAGGATATAGTGGAGGAGGAACTCTCGACTATATTCAAGGAACACAAAATTATACTATGGGAGGGATCCATTATTCATCTCAGATACATTTTTCATTTAACAGTGGGCTGGATATGAGCAATGATGAATGCATCGCCCAGGATGCAATTTGTATGTAAAATAACAGAAGATTACAGAATATGTTTTAAGTGCAAATGCAGTTTGTTGCCACCTTAGTAGAAAATGCATTCCTACAAAAAGGAATAAGACCTGAGCCCCATGATGCTGCTTCATAAAATCACTTAGCCCACAGCTAGGCCTCTCGCCAGTCCTCAGAAGAGGTCACAATGAGCAGCTCAAGTGATGAATGAGCCGATTGGAGTAGATTTTCATTCTTATAATGTAAGCTGTACTACCTCTTGGAAAGCCGTTTGAAAATGTGGAATAAGTAAACCAAGTAACTACGAGTAATTCAACTCGCATCCACTTCTTTGTGATCTACTCCTGCAACAAACACACAGTTGCAGACACACAGTTGGACGCGCATCTACGCATAAGTGCACACAACCATACAGTGTTTCGCTGCCTGCCAGGCATCCACATGTTCCTCTCTGGACTCGCTCTCTCCTCATCAGCCTCACTGGGTGCACACCGTTTCAACTGAGTGCGTCTCAAAGACACACAAAGAGCCTTTCCCTGCACTCGCAGTACAAAGATTGAATACAGCCCCCTCCCCAACAAGAGACATGCCCACCACAGAGCATGTAATACAACTCATTACTGGACACACGGGGTGCAGAGGACTGTGATGGGAGAGACAAGTACAGTGGGGAGGGAAAGGAAGGCCCTTACGCCAACATCTCCATCCTTCCTCACAACTAGCAGCACTCTAAAACCAACCTTAATAACTAAAGCAATCCGATTGATTTTTGCCGGTTCTCTGAAATAAGTGTTACAACAGTGTTGGAATTGAGAGGAAAAGCAAAAATACTGTTCACAGTTTACCGCCACACAGCCGGCAGACACTTGGATGTCTCTTTTACATGTTGAATTAAACAGCCCATCTTTCCTGTCCTCCCCAATATGTGGATGACCCACAAGCAAACTATGTCCGATCACAAATAGGCAGAGGGACAGTGTATTTGGGTCAGGCCCATTGATCTCAGTCCCTGCACAGCATGGCTCTGGGGCCAGGTTTTTGTGTGCTGACAAGAGGGCACTAGGTTTGGAGACAGAGAGAGGAAGCTGCGTTTACAAGGAAGGCGAGGACAGCGAGTCGGCTAATCCACCGCTGTGCACGCCCCTCATGAACCTTCCTTAACCTCGGGGCAATCGCATGACCTGAGGCAACCATTACACACATTAAAAAGACATGAACTTCAGAGCATTGGAGTCTCAAGCACGCGATCAATGGGGCCACAGGTGCAAACATTTTTCTGCACCGCCAGTGGAATGCCCTTCCTCACAGGATTACACTGGAACCTGTTTTTGCAGTTTGTTCATGTTAATGTCAGCAATAATAAAGACCTGCAGCGGGAGAAACAATAAAAAATGAGCGCAAGCTGAAGACAGCTTTTAGAGGTGGGCTGGAAACCGCGCAGGGAGTCGGGAACGAGGGCAGGATGTGAGGAGTCTGTCAACTTCTCCTTGTCTGCTCCTGTTTTCATTCGCTTCAGACTGAGAGGAGCAAATGGGCCTAATTCACACTGGCTATGTGTGAGTGTCTCTGCTGTCTAGCAGCGTGAACAGGAATTAGATCTATGGTTTGTAGCCTTCATCCCTTCCCAGACATACTTGTTCCGGCTCAGAGGCGCTGCCTAATCCGCACCTCTCTCCCGCTTGCACTCCCGGAAAATGACTTCACACAGCTGCCTCAAACACCCAACGCAGCAATTCTCGTCTGACTGAACTCCCCCACCTCACTCCAAAAAAAAAAAAAAACCGGCAGGCCTCCCATAGCTCATTTAACATACCAATTCTTCCCCAAAGCCCACACTAACCCCTTCCTAAGAGAGCAAAACAACAAGGAAAACAACTGGAGCCCTACTTGATACTTTAAGGGCTCTTTTCTCCAGAGAGCTGTCAAAATCACTAGTACAGTGGGAGGAATTCAAAGAGCAAGGGGGGTACCCTAGTCCAGCAGCAGAGAGTAGATTTCTTTGTGGTTACTACTAGCTGCATATATGACATTGTAGAAACTGAAGGTATTTGTGTCACCTTAGGGCATCTTGCCACTTCAGCTCGTCCATGCCCCCCTCATCCCACCAGGCGGATGAGAAGTGCATTAGACTAAACGTCAATTCACAGCGAGGACTCTGGGAACACAAAGCCATGGGAGTTCTCACATTAAGGCGACCAGATTTTGGCCAGGTGGTTTCTTCTAGGACACAATCATACTACAGAGACCAGGCGGTGAGAGGGCTGCTCCCAGGCACAGCAGCCCACTTGGGTTACTCTGGATAATGGCGGGGCCACTCAGACAAACACTCCAGCCTTAAGGACAGGAAATGGGGAGAGGTCCTTCTTATAAAACAGACTCTACCTAATGGCTTTCATCTGTTTTTATGAATACCCTACAAACAGACTCCGCAATCAGTCCATACATTGCAGAGTTCTTTAACCTCTTTTTGATGAGGCCCATTTTATTCTGCCCCCTGTCTGAGACGACATACTCCAAATAAATTAAGTATATCTCACAACAGCAAGGGCGGTATGTAAAATCTTGATCTCAGAAGAAAGCTGAGACATGTAGGATTACTACAGGAGATGTGTTACTCTGCCAGGGTAAATTTAATCTAAAACATAGTGAAAGATTTAAATGGTATCTCCTCCGAGAACAGAACTAAATCACTTTCAGTTAAAACAGATAGTAGCCAGCTCATCGAGGACTGAGTAAAGTAATGATGAGGAACTATGGAGACGTAGAAGATAAGAGTGAATCTCAGCAGTTTTACAGACTTTTTAATAAAGAGGTGTTACCCAAGTAAATATCACAGGAACCGACCACCGATGTTGATTATCGACATGTCTATCAGCAGTCAGAGTCAGGAGAATGAAGGGATAGCCCCCAAAGTCACCTAAAATACCCCATGAGGATCCAGAAAGAAGCAAACCCCAGAATATTACATTAATAGGAAAAGTGGCCATGATTACATGCTAATTTTTAGTTCTGAGCCAATTATTCAGAATTAAATAATTCAGAATTAAAGTATTCTCCTTCGTGTTTACATGGAAATAGCAATTCCCAATTGAGGTTTACATGGAAAACGAGTTTATTCGACTTTACTCAATTCCAACATCCAAGCAGAATGGTCCTGTCTGACGTGCGCAGAATGATGCGCTCACATCACGTCATTTATCAAAGACGAAGGTCTAAAAACTGATTATCCCGGTTGTTGTGGTGTCTGCAGGACTTGAATCAAGCAGCAGCTTGATACCCATGCACTCTGACTGCAAACAACCAAGAGAAAAAGGCCTAGAGACAAAGTATGAATTAAAAACAAACTTTCTGCCGCTGTCCAAGGAATTTTGTTGTTCACCACCATCACAATGAGGAAATGTTACTCACTGCATGTTTACGGCAAGTCAAAGCATGCGCTGTAAGAACGCAACCTCACAACTTTCCAAATCAATGTTTCCATGATACCAAAAGGAATATTCTTCTCCTGTGAAACCGAATAAGCAAATTGGAAGCAAAGCAAAGCATTCGGAATCAGAAAGAGGTGTTTACAGTACATGGATCCTGTAATCATGTAAGTATCCATGTAAACGCAGCTAGTGACTGACTGAGAATGACTGTATACATGATCGAGGAATTTTTCATTTCAGATTTCAAAACCTGAATAAATCAGCCACTTCAGATTTAAGTTTAATTCAGAATATTCATTTTCATTAGAAACTGGGTTTTTGCAAGGCCATTTTTAATCTTTTAAAAGGAGAACTTAACTTTTATTCTGAATTAAAGGGAAAGTATTCTGTCATGTAAGTGCAGCCAGCCAATACTTCACTTTAAAACACCAATAATCTTCATGGAAACTTGGAGAACCCATTGGAAGTAATTTTTGAAGTGGAATAAAACTTACCAAAACAGCAAATGAAAGACATGCTTTGTGCTTTTGTGCTCTTTGTTTTTTTTCTTCTTTGGCTGCTACCTCACATAGTGAGTATACATTTAAAAATAGAGCGACGAGACAGGAACATTTCTGTGCCTGTAGGTACATTTTTTTACAAATGTTCTCTCAAAAGTACAAAATTGGTCTTTATGAGGCCAGAAGTGTACATATATACTGTGAAAAAGGGTCCAAAGTAATATAAAGTACAAATTTGTACCATTTCAACCCTAAGGGTACCTGCAGCATTGAAAAATGTGCGTAGCTTGTACAATAACTATAAATAGCAGTCCTTCTAAACAGCAATAAAATTATAGTTATCATATGATTTTCATAATAATCATAGTAATAATTACATGTATTATATTTTTGTTTGGCCTAATATTTATATAATAATTATATATTTACTATTAGCATCTTTGATTGTTGTCATAATCTCTATTTTATTGACTTTTATTCATCATTTCTAATTGGTTTAATTGTACTTTATTAACTCATACAGTTTGATAAGGTACAAAAATGGACCAGGACAGAAGGGTACAAAAATGTCTTTCAAAAAGAAACACCCCCAGCGACAAGCTTTGTACCCTTTTAGGTACAAATTTGTACCTCTATTTTTGAGTGTGTAGGGTCTATCTGCAGCTCGCAAGATAGACGTGTGTTGTAAAGTGGGCGTGTCATCGAGTGACGTCACTCTATGACACGCCCATGGCCCATGATAAAATCTAACCCTACCCCTGACCCTTCCCCTAAACCTAACGAGACCCACTCACTATGCGACACGCCCACTATAGGACACACCCCTTGATTGCAAGCCGCAGATAGATACACTTGCACATAGTTTTTATCCCACAGTTATGGCTCAGACATCTTTGTAATCAGCGTCCCTGCTTTCATATGACACCTTATTTCTGTGGTTTACTTACTATAAAGTGGAGAAATTACCTGAAGCTCTAAAGTGGACAGTGCTGTTCTCATGTTTTATTACATTCCCTTTGCTTGGGGTTTGAACTGTGTCTTATCTGGATGGCAATGCTTGGGGCTTCCTGCCATTCTGGTACTGTATGCTGCATGTTCAGATTGGTGATTGCATTACTGGAATTACTGGTCCTCCATATGCTTCACCAAAGCAGTTTCAAGTGAAATGCAGGACAGTTTTCAAGAGCTCTCAAGGCTGCAGTGAGACACAAGTGATATTACAAGAAAAGCAGAATGATTAAAGCCTAATATGGCATAGTAGAGAAGGGAGAGAGAGGTGATTTATCCCTTCACGGCCTTTTGACACTAAATTAAACTGTTGAGTCCATTCCCCCGTGCCAGCTAGTTATCTTTCCAGGCTAATTTAACACTATAATTTACATTCCATATAAAATACATCCTGATGTGGTGCTGTCAGGGCCGTACATCATTTGCAGAGAGTGCTCCAGTTTCAGTGAAAAGGACAGAATTAGATCATATTCATGATGCAATTAAACACTTCAGTGGGAATCGATGTAAAACCGATGAGCCCTGAAAACAATGCATATGGCTGAGAACATTAGAACACATTACCTACCCTTGGATCCCTCGCTCCACAGATGCAATTTAAAATCCTGCACTACTCCACTCTCCATCTCTCCAGATTCATAATGCGCAGCGATAATAAATGAATTTTTCACAAAATTATTCAACTACTAAATTGCCCATGGTTACTGAGCATCAGATGAAAGTGATGTGAATTATTAAGTAAGGAAACTGTTTGTTCTCACCATGGGTGTAATAATCGTCCAAATGAGGAAGAGTAGGGGCGAAAGAGGGGCATGTTTCAGTAAAAGGAGATCTCATAATAAACATCGGCGTTGATGTAAAAACGGGAAACCTCTGTCTGCTGACGGGGGCCTCCAGCTGGGATGATGGTATCGACCAATTTCCCTGGGGCTGTAGCGTGGGTTTCCTTCTGGGTACGTGGAGCATTTACAACGTTGCAAGTCACTGCTGCACGTTCTGCGTGAAATATGTAAGACTGGCAACAGGCCCTCGGAAGCTGGCAAAACTACAGCAGCAGCCAGCCCGTGCTGAAGCACCTCACCACATTTTACATAATCACACCGACACGTTCACACAGTTCCACTCCAGATCACATCGCTGACCCCTCACAGTCCTCTCCACAGCCATCACACTCACTCTGATTGGCTTAGAAACATAGATTTAAAATACCTGGAACATCTGGAAAGCAAACTTAATAAAAAAAAACAACTCATTTGAATATTTATTTGCATTAATGCCAATTTTGCTTCTTAATGCTCCTCAAACACATTCGTATTTTCAAAGCCAAAAGTCGTTAAGAGTAAAAAAGTAGACATGTAAAACTAAATTCTGAATTTAAGAGCAATACACAGGCCAGAGGAGCAGCAATTTGTAACCATTTCTGACAGGATAAGTTTGCCTCTCCAGCTGAAACAGTAATTATGCTTAATGGTCCTTTAATCTGTCCATCAGGCAGGAGGTGAGCAGCCAGGTCAGCCTAAAGTGCTCCAGGCGTCACAGTGTGTCAGGTACAGTCAGAAGGGCGAGGTGCTCGATGACGAGTGCCAGGACCGCTTGCTTCACCGCACAACATCGGCGGGCAAGCAGGACGCAGGCATCCCTCCAACACACACATTAGTCAACACATCCTCCACCTACCGACCACCTCCTGCGTGAAAATGCTTACAGCTGGGCTGCAGAGAGAAACATGCCCCCTGGATGAGTGTGAAGTGAGCAAATAAGAGGGAGAGAGAGTGGGCATCTGAAAAGTTTCATCTAATTTGATGAAATCCCAATCATCCAGGACGGTACGGCTGATGTGGGACTCTGAGATGTCTGAACTAGTGTCCAGCTGGTGCCCTGGCTCTCTGCCATCACTTCTATTCTGTAACTCTAAAAGTATTTCACTTTTTTTTCCCTTTAAACTAATTAAAGTTGGAGTAGACCTCAGCTTATTCCTCTTTGCAGGTCATGTCCCCTACATACCTCAACACTTTCTTGTGTCTGAGCGGCTTTAAAAACAGACAAAGCCTCCGAGGAGAAAGATGGCACTGGGTCAGTCCCAATAGTAACAGCAAGGACACAAAACCCATGCAAAAACAAGGGTGAACAAATACTACCTTTGTACCCAGAGTCATTTGTACCCAGCTCAGGCATCTGGCTATCTCAGAGCCTGGCAGATAGAGCTTCTAGTCCCAGCTATGCATCTGCACTTGGGCTGTATTTGTTATCTTAGACAAGCATTCTCCCTCACTTTCACTGGCCAAATAGAGAGGGGGAGAAAACGAATCACTCCTAGACCTACTCCTGTTGTTCCCTCAGCTGTCAACACTTCTCACAGACCTACCCCCGCCTAGGCACATCGATACAGAGAAGTGACTGCCGTTTGTTTTATGATTGCCTTGTTTTATTCTCTCGGCCGGGCTTTTTCTCAGCCTTCACAGCTCTAATCAGACCGCCTTGCCCGGACAACAGAGCCATTGTCTCTTAAAGTGAAAGAGGCAGTGGATCAGTGAATCCTTTTCCATTTCCCCGCTTTATTAGCCCTGCGGCACACTACTGTTTATACTAGTGGGTATTCTGTGTTTGCTGAGAACAATTACAGTATGACAAATGATCCGTCAATGCCATCTATCAGGCCGGAGCTGACAGGAATCCTATAGACAGGGCAGCAATTCGTCCCCCGCTCCCCATCTCTGGGGTCCCATGCTTTAGTATCCATGACAACGTGCAAGCCACTTGCCACGCTTGCCACTTCACAGTGAGAGATGAGCGCCTGTGAGTGGCTTCGAAAATTAGCCTTTGACACCCTGTGCTCCCAACCTCCTAGCCAGCAGTCTAGCCTCTTTTGGATGGGGGGGGGGGGGGGGGGGGGCAGAAGACTGAATCCTTCTCCACATTCAAGCTTACACAAACACAAAAGCAGACACACAGCTAGATGCAACTATAAACATACTTCTCCAGGTCTCACTGTGTCAGTTTTATTGTGCTGAAGCTATACGATTCTCAACATTAACCTCACAGCTACATTACCTATCCAGCAACAGACATGAAAGAGAAGCACCAATCTGGCAGGCACTCGTAAAATCAGGAGGAAAAATAAAGCGGGTAAAAGAGAAATAGGTTGAGAAGAGACAAGGCTGCCCCTGCAATCACTCATTTCATAGAGGATTTTCTGGACAATAGGAATACTTAAGGGATGAAAAGTGTTTCCAAGTCAATGATTTACAAATTAAATTCAATCTAAAGATTTAGACCAAAGTTAACTTGCTAAAAACCTATAAATATCACACAAACAAGCTCATGGATCTACTGAATCACAGGTTAAGTAGTTATGAGAGATGATCTAAGCCAAGCAATGATTCCTATTTGACTCCTAGACACACCTCTTCAGGGTTCTGTTCATGCCATCAGCTACACTTGGCGGACAAGGCTGATATTACTAGCGTGAAAGAAACAAACAAAGCTGTGCAAACGTGTTTCGCTGTCAGAGGCAACGGTTTTTCTGCTGGAGATTAATCATATTTGGAGAAACATTAAAGGGAAAGGAGGAAACTGGCTCCAGCACTAGGAGGTAAGGGTGTCAACTGATATAACCCACCGCTGACATCAAGCAGAGCCAGCTAGCTCATTGATGTGGCAGCGTCTCATTTTCACCAGTTTGGAAGCAGACAGTTTTGCAGTGCCTTGCGGTTCTTAATTATCTTCCGACTTTGTCTAATTCAATCAACACAACTCAGATCTGGCTCTGAAATGGCACTCGCATCCCCTCAAGCTCAACAAGTCAAAAAAGCACTGAATAAGTGGAACAGTCAAACTGACAAAATGGCATAGCACATGAGAAATAACTGCTATTTTAAATCCCTGGCTCAGTCCTCATCCACAGCAGAGGGGATGAGGGGAGGCAGAGAGAACAACCAATCAGCTCTTTGTTTTAAGTTACAAGGCTGCGTTAAGGGGAACCAGGGGAGTCAAGTGCTTTGATGACGCTGCAGATGCTGCTTTGCTGAGCTGTGTGAGGCCACTCTGTTCATCGAATGCTTCCTGACGCACCCAATATCCTGATAACACGACTGCATCTAACTACCATGTCAAATCGAGTCATGCAGCTTCCTCACGACTGTACATTTTTAACTTTAACTCAAAACTGCAATCCTTTTTTTAAAAATGTAAATAACTCCTTTACCCTTTCAATCCCAGTCACTTTTTTTCAGAACAGCCTCAGTTGTCGGATTATTACGCTAAAATGTTTTAGATTAATATATGAATAGATACAGTGTGATAAAAGCCAACCAAAAGAAAAAACAAACAGAATTTATTACTAACAGAACTTGTTAGAAATAACATCATCAGCAGATCAACAGAGACCTTTTCCCATCTGCATATCATTCTCTCAAGTCTCGGCTTTCAGGAGAAAAAAAAATACTGGCAATGAAACAAACACCCAACAGAAACTATTTACATATCTACAATTTTTTCCTCCAGGTGTTTGCTGCCATTTGCAGTTATCTATGTGACGACCTACCTACTGTCCTCACAAAACCAACTCCCACTCAGCACATTTTTGGAGCCACCATGCATCAAAAATATCTTCTAGGCTTCATTCCAGCCATTATAGGACCATTATTCTTGTTTACATAAAACTTTCTGCTCACTTGTTGATCTTTGGCTGCTCGTGACTGGGCATGACCATCAATTTAAAGGTTGAATATGGAATACGGACAGAACAGCGACATCACGTGTGTCTAGGTTGTAGTTGCAATGGCAGAAAAACAACTCCAGCCGCTGGGATGCCAGGCTCACTGCCGATACGCAAGTGAGTAACAGTCTGCAGCATGTCCAACAAGTAACACAGAGGAGTTTATAACCAACAGCTAATGTTAGCCATGTTAGCAAACAAGCTAGCTTACCGATCCAGGAGGAAAGTCACCTTTTCTGTGTTTTGATTCCGTGGAAAACGTTTATGTGGGTCCATTTAGTGACGTCTTCACCTAAATTTACTCCAGGTTTTGCTCTTCTCAGGTCACTCCTCCTCAGAAACAGATAACAATATCTCCAGGGCTCTGAAGCAGCTGCTTCACTCGTCATCTCCACGGTTTTTCCCTGGACAAGCCTGACTATGACCAAAATATTGCTTCCACACAGAGATCGTATTTGGCAACCTGCAATGGCGGCGTGTATTGGCTTATATACGTAAATAAAATTCCATTATCGAACCCGTAAAAAATTTATTTTATAATTATTTTTAGGCTAAATATAATTTTTCTGGGAAATGTTGTACTTTCATTCTGCACACCCCCAAACGACCTGTGGAGGTATTATTTTTTTTTTAAATATAGCTTTTAATAAAAATGTTTCATATTCAACCTTTAAGTGGTTTCATCATTATTTCTGAATCAGCAATCTTGTAATAATAGTGGGGGTTTTTAATCACAAAAATGTGATAAATAATGGTGTTATCGTGGATCACTAATTGTGGATTTACCGTCAATTTTCTGAATTAACGGTATATTTTGCAGCTGGATTGTAAATCTCCCAGATGGAATGTAAATACCTGAAAACTTCCATAGATCACCTAAACAGTTACCTATCAATCACAATTTACTGCCCAGAGTTACACACTAATGTTGCTGGGAAATTGTTGAAAATAATAAGTGACAGCGCTAAGGGGTGCCAGCGATCTTGCATTGTTTTAAGAAGTTAATAGAAGACAAGTTGGGTTTGTGGGCACAATAGGGTTTAAACCATTACCTAATTTTCAAAACACAAATAGTGGATGACATTATGTGAGGAAGCCATTGCTGTCAAGTCTTCCACATCTCCCTGGGAAACTACCGTATTTTAACCAAGCGGCAACCTCTGGTGAGAAAATTGAAGCCCATGCGGAAGTGCTGAAAAACTGCAGTTCACTCCTCATCCGCCAGCGGCTGCTGGCTTCAAAACAGTCTCCATAGACTCAAATGTTTAAAAAGGCCAACTTCACTGCAGAAATAAACATGTTTACAGGGGCCTGTTTAAAAAATATATTTATATATAATTTTAGAAAGGTCAAGTTTACCTTCATGTCAACTATGAGGGGGTGATATGAAAATTTATTAAGTTTTTTTAATACACCTAATCCGTTTTTGGAAGTTATTTAATCTTGAAATTACACAAAATGGGTCTAAATGCACAACTCTGTCCTTTTTCCTGGAAAAATCTGCAGCCAGCACTGTCCATTGTTTGCTGTCTTTCATCCCTGTTTTAACAAACTGATTAATCCAGGTGTGCCTAATCTCAGTAACCGGCCACACACCTGGATTAATCAGTTTGTTCAGTAATGGAAGACAGGAAGCAAAGGTGCTGGTTGAGAGTTCAGAAAGTAGTGGAGTCGTGCATAAAGCCGATTAGGGGCGTAGCAGACCGGATGCCAGCCTGCTAGCTTGAGGCTACTCCTTAGCTCCTCTTCTTTGCCCATTTTTCAGGAGTAACCACATACATAATGCAGCGAAGATGGCGACGGTGGGAATGCACAACTGGCTTCACTTTCAGCTCTTCAGAAACCAATGTGTGATGTAAGTGCAAGGTTCGTTCCTTTTATTAACAGTCTAGGATTTTAACCCTTTTTTCCCACTGGCCTCCCATATCAGCATTTTCCGTAAATGTCCTGTATAATAATCCTAAAAAATATATCCTCTGGCTCTCCAAACTAAGCTCTGTCACAAGCTTCACGAGAACTGCCACCTGTAGGACCCTGGGTGGCAGTTCTGGCCGACAACAAACAAACAAACCCAGACTTTCTGTACATGACTCATGCCATATTAAAAATCCCAATCTGGCATCATCTCATTGAGAGAAGCTGGTGTTGGACAAGTAAGTGCTTTGATAATATGGTGGAACGAATCCACTAAAAAAAAAAAATCACTTTATCCTCCTTATTTATGAAGTTCATGATATCTTTAAAGCCCTGTGGCCGATTCACACCAAGTTCGTGTGCACCACGTTCTGTCAACCCACATTGCGAGTGTGTAAGACATTTTATTAGGCCCCACCTCTCTACATGCTGTATTCATATGCAGAGCAGATATCTGACAGCAGAGCATCCTATGCTGCTGCGCTTTTGGATTTTGATGTTTTCTATGTGAAACAATTTAATTCGTCGTATTTTGCAGGCGTGGCACAAATAATATAGCCATGGCTGTTCACCAGGACTTTGTCAATGCTGTCATTCGTAAATGCCAGACGACCACATGAGTGAACATGAGACATTAGAAAATAAAATGTAAAAGTTTAACTTACAGACAAGTAGCCTAATGTGAAATAAACTGTAAATATGTAAATAAACTGAAAATACGACAAATAAATAAATGTGCTTCATATAGGCTAACTTTTGTGTTTTTATTTAGGTTGTAACCTAATCTCATGTAGGAATGATCACAGCATCTCAATGTCAGCAAAGACAGGTGATCAGAATCTGATCAGCCTCTGCAATGCAAGACGTGATCGGCCTTAAGTTTGGTTGAGGTGGTGGGATGGCCTGCGGCAGGTGTCGGAAAATTTCCCTCATTTTCAAATCAAAAACTCGGCATATATGGGGGATGTGGAGCGGCCGAACCCAGCCCACCCTCCAAAACCCTCTTCCACATTACCACCATTCCCACCCATTCACCTCCCGTCTAATTCCACGGACCACAGCATTATTAGATTTTGACATTATTAGCTCAAATAGCAGAGAGGCCCTGCTGTCATTATAAAGCCTTTACTTTTGCACTTGCTGCCAAATCTGTTTTGCACCAGCTACACACTGCCAAACCCCACAATGGCAGATTAGTGAAGCCCTTCTCTTGTTGCTGCAGAGGTTAATATAAAGTGACAGGGCTAAGTCCGCTCCGATTAAGTATGCTGAGAGATATTGCGGCAGTTTGTTACATCAGATCGTTATTGGATTAAACAGCATGCACAACAATGAAAGTTTAATTTCAATTTCGGCAGGAATATAAAACAGGCTCCTGTCAGAACAAAGACAGCATTACAATACCTTCTTGTTTTTGCTCCCCCTTTGCCATTACCGGAGTGGCAGACATGAGAAGAAATGATGGTAAGTGAGGATGTCAAGTTTTTTCCTCCCAGAAGCTCATCCATTATTCATAAACCGACAAAATTCAGCTGCACATCACAAACCTGAATTTGGTAAACTAAAAACATAAATTGCTACAAATGTGTCAAAATCTGTGCGAGTAATCTTAAAGGCTCGAATAAAGGAGACTAGACTTCTTGAGAAGCTTTATGTCTCACTATTGTAGGAAAATTTAGGCTTGCAAGTTGTTGTCATTAAGGTTACTCGAGTGCAACTGACTCACCTGACCACTGTGTGGGCGAGTCAGTGGCACCAGCCACTGGTATGTGTTTGCTACTTGACAGGGAGCTGGCCCAGTTTCCCAGTGCACTGCTAGCCCTGCAAGAGGTCACTGCACCAGACCAGTAAGCTGTTATTAATCCTTACAGAGTCATCCATTAGCCCATCCAATTTTTATGACCCCTCTTCTTTATTAGATGAGCTATCAGCTGTCCATATCTGGCAGAATTATGGACTTCCTCATCTGGGCTGCAACACACCCCCTTTTCCCAGAAGGTGCTGGCATGCAGGGCCAGGTGGAGTGAACCTGAAGCCCGGCCAGAGGGCCATGGGAGGGGGGCTGGATCTGCCAGTCTCCTGGGGTATTCCCCACTGTCCCGTTACCTCCAATAAATCTCAGTGCTTTACGATTAGGTACATAAAATGAGTCATAGATCTGGACGGTAAATAAGAGCTTGTCAGTGGGGCTGACGCCAGGCCCAGCTCCTCCTCCACCTCCTCCGCTGCCAGATAGTCCCTCTGTACCCCGGCCATCAGACCGCTGCTATTGAGCTGGGGCTAAAAAGGCTCCAATAAATAAGCTTGGTATTTCCCACAGGACTCCTGTGGTGCCACCCTGAAGCATGCTTGCATACTCTGAACAAGCAAAACAAATGTCCTGAATCAGAAACGGGACTGTCTGGACACCTTGCTTTATGTAAAATAATTTTTTTTTTAAAGTATTCACTTTTTGCTTCTAACTACTTCTTTAGATAGAAAAACCAGGAAGTCAATTGATCAATCCATCTCGACTATATTCAAACTGTATGGTGTACTCTGATGTCTTTTAATGGACCTTCAATCCATACTTGCAATTAAGCATGCAAAATCTCCCATTAAGTAACTCCACTTACAGTGTATTTACTCCGGTGCTGTTTGGGTGTTTCAGAGAGGAGTCTTACTCCAGGCTGAGAACGCTGAAGCGAGATGACCTGAGGGAGAAGTGATGGTCTCCAAATGCACTAACATGATGATGGACACTTCCTCTACAGCTCTAGCTAATCATTGTTGCCAATTCGTTTACACTGGTCCAAAATGACTCCCTAAATGACCGCCTTTGCATATTAAACAGACAAACAGACAACAGGGACACACTGTTGGAGGACAAGAGAGCAGCTAAACGCCAGCAGTGCTGAGACAGTCTGGGGAACAGGAGGCTCATAATACTGTATGTACAAACGGAGATCTACAGCTTGATTGATAGCATATTAAACAGAATTGTGTTACTGCCTATCCACTGCACATTTTGACAAGACACCTGCAAAAACCATTTTCAACATACATCAGCACCTATTCAGCATAACAGCATATAAAGTGAATTGCATCTCTGCAGTTGCAAAAAAAGAAACAATCAGGAGAAAGAGGACAAGATAGGAAAGTAAAGAAAGTGCATGGCTACAGGCATGCAATAAGCTAAGGATTCAAAATCTCGCCCAGTTTATACAGTTCTATAATCAGAGCGCAAAGAGGAAAAACAACGCCATTGGCAGAGGAGCAAAGAGATTCAAAACATTTTCATTAGTGAGCATAAAAATAACGACTTCTTAGTGAAGCATTGCTTCTTTTTGCATAAGTTTGATGTTTAAAAGGGAAGATTAGATGAAGGACGAGGTCTTTTATGTCAAGTCTGAACTCTGCAAAAAACCTTATTTACTAGTTACACCATCTGATTTATGTTTTTGTTCCTCCCATGTTTCATCTGTTGTCAATCAGAAACTGGAGCATGGAGAATTAAAAAAACAAAAACAAAGTGAGGCTGCAACAAATAGTTGCAATTTAAATCTGTAACTAGATTTGAGGTATAAGAAGACAAACACAAAAAAGTACACTATGTTTTACTTTTTGTTGATTTGCTTACTTTCTAAAATTTGTGAAACATGTTTTTTAGATAATTTAAGAGCGCTGCTATGAATATACCTGCATCTAGCGGTCTATATCCTACAGAGAGGACACAAGGAAATGTTATTACAATGAGCAACACAGTCCCAATGTGTATCTATCTGGATACGCTTCAATGCCAATAAGCTGTTGTGTCATACTAATACTAGTTAATTCAAGCAAACGTGCCATTATATCACAGTGTCAAATATAATTATGTCATATCTGTCATTGGTCAATGTGTATATTTACAAAGTATACTACACACAATATTAAAGTATAGCTATAGGATATTATGTAATTGTTGGAGCACTGTGACAGGATGTCATTGCAACCAAACCAGCATCATTAAATCATCATTATGTCCAATATGCAAACATGTCATTAAGTGATATGGTTTATATGCCAATATGTCAATCACTATATTACTGCAGCAATAAGTCACTATGTGACTGAGTCATTGCAATAATGCCAAATTTATTAGATCATGATGCAAATTAGGCAATAACTCGCACCAGCATCACGCCAATATGTTGTAAAATCAAAGGAAAGAAGTGTGATGCCATGCTGTGTCAAACTATCCTCACATGAAGGTTTTTGAACAGGAAACTTCCACATTTTGCTTAAATATATTTAGTGCGACAGACTGGCGACCTGTCCAGGGTGTACCCTGCCTCTCGCCTGATAATAGCTGGGATACGCTCCAGCAACCCCCACGACCCTGAACTGGATAAGCGGTACAGAAAATGACTGACTGATGATATTGACTTTGGAGATGATGGCATTTCCTTTGGTGCATCTATAGTTTACATCCAGGAAACAAAAGCCATCAGAAGTCAAAGCCAACCTTCAAAATGAAATCCACTGACTGGCTAGCTGAGGATGGTGCTGCAGCTCATCTGCCCCCTCCTCTGCAAACTCTACAAACTGTGTTTCCAGGTGTGAGGAGAATATGTTTTTCTTTTTATGACAGTTTATTGTTTTTGTATCCTTGCAGATGGAAATTTTTGTTCTGCCTCACAGTCCCTCCAACGTATTGATTTATGTCACCTGCTCAGTCTTTTATCACTGCAAAAATCTTGTGGAACGTCAAAAAGCTACCTTACAAACATACAGTATGATGCAGGTACCATGACTGGTGTTATGAATCTATACGATTAATTATTCTTCTACTCAATCGTCCTTCTCAAAATGCTCAAACCCTGTAGTACACAAAGCACCCGTTAATAAAAATGCACCAGGACTACAACATTTTTGGACATAACTTCTAAACACATCATACAAATCATGCCAGTACTGGGACTGATTCATCAGACAGAGAAGCAAATAATACTGCAGTTCTCCTTCATATGTTCAAGTGCAAATGGCATGAAAATATTTAATAGTGCTGAGGAGTAAAGTACATTTCCAATTGATATTTTCAAGACTGTTTTATTGTCATGACATAGATTCATCTTTTTTTAACATTGATGAATTGATTTAACCCCACCAGGAGAGAAGCTTATTGATTTCAGACAACATTGCGCCATTTGACCTTGTTCACTGGAACATTTTTACAAGGGGACACAGTGTGAGCAATTATATTTTCTGAACAATATCATTTTGCGTTAATTTCTAAGGTGCATTCTTTTGATTTCAACATCTAGGCCAAATCTTTGCAGGTTACAATCACGTGGAAAGGAAATAGCAACCTCCCTAATTATGTTTTTAGCAAAATGTAGAAGCAGTGTGTGAAAGTCAAACTCTGCCCTGAGTGTTTCCATAAGAATCAAGAGGGTAAATATCAGCTAGTGGCAGCTCATCAAATGATTAATTGATCAACAGCCAGTGTGAGCACCTCAATGAAGGCAGAAGATTGCGAAGTTTGTTTGTTTGTAGCATCAAAGTGTGTTACTTGCATGCCAAGGAGGAAAGACATCAGCAATGATCTTAAGAAAATAAAAATAATAATAAAAAATGCTGCTACTCATCAATTATATGATTATTTAAAAAAAAAAAACAATTTTGAGTCAATCATTCTACCAATGCTCAGAAATAATAAGAATAATAACAGCTACATCTCAGACTCTACAGGCCTCTGCATGTTAAATGTTAAAGTTCATAACAGTATAATTGGAAAAAACAACAGGGAAACACAACTTAGCTTTGCAAAGATTCAACTGAACAAACTTCTTGAACAATATCCAGACCAGATCAAAAGTCCAGTATCATATTTGGAGAAAACTATACAAAACATGGCTGCACAAACACCCCATACCAGCTGTAAAGCACGGTGGTGGAGGGCTGGTGATTTGGGCTTATTTCACAGCCACAGGCCCTGAAAAGCTTGTAGTCACTGGATGGATCATAAAATCCTGAGTGAAGTATTAAAGCTTACTGTACATGTAAAGGCCATCTGTCAGACAGCTAAGACTTGCCCAAAACCAAACAAGATAATTATCCCCCAAAAATTAGCAAATCTACAACAGAATGACTGAAAAAGAAAAGAGTCTAAGTCTTGCAATGACTCAGTTAAAGTCCACACCTCAACCTGAATGTGATGAAGTGGTGAGACTTAATAAGAGCTGTGAAAAAAAAAAACAAAACACAAACAATTAATGTCAGCTGGTAACATGTCATGTGTTGTTACTCATCTGAGGTGGTATTTACATCATTTTAGGACCTGATAGGGGCAGATTTCTCTTTGTCTGCATACAGCTGTCCTCAAAATTGTTCATAATTCACAATACTAATTCAAATAACAAATAACAAGGACTGAAGAAACTAATAACAAATATTTACAAAATTAGAATTTAGTGAAAAAAAACATTGCTTTTGAATTGTGGTTGGAACTAATAATTAAAAAATAAACAAACAAAACTGTCCCAGAAGTAGAGCACCTTTCCCGTGAACAGTGGACCAAAATACCTGTCAAAAGGTGTAGAAGCCTTTGTGAACATTAGAGAAAACACCTTATTTCAGTGGTTGCCTCCAAGTGGTGCTCAACAAAATTTTAGTTTCGGAGCCCCATAATGCTTCATTACACGTTTGTTTTTAATATGTATTTCAAACCACAATTCAAAATCAATGCCATGATTTTCATAGAATTTTTATTCATATTACTTTTGTCAATTTCATCTTATTTCACTGACAGATGATTTTTTTTTCCTTCCTTAATTTAAGAGTATGGACAATTTTGAGGACAACTGTATATATGCACTAAAACCTTAAGAAAGAAAAAGCATGTTCTTTCTTTCTTACATGACTGCATGTATATAATATACACTATGTTCTTTATATGGAAGGAAATCAAACATTTCTATTTAATGAATGCATTTTCACTTTGACTTAAACATTATGTTACACATTAAAGAGCTAGTCTTTACAGTCGTACAACCATCATGTTTCACAAAAATAACTTGGAGACTGATGAAACCTCCTGCTGTCAGCATGCTTTAGCCTCTGTGCTTCACTCACTCTTAGATTCAGGAAGTTATCACACAGAATATTTGGGAGTTGGGTGTTTAAAAACCAGATGTGCACAAATGAGAAGCACTGTGAAGACGGATTATCTCCTCATAATTCTGCCTACATATTGAGTCATAACTAGGCATCGTCAGCAGTTGCAGAGAGCTTCTGAACATTAAGTTTATGGCCTCCTCATTATTTAACATGTTAGGTTCTCCCCACAGCCCAATGAAACTTTGATGGCAGTATTACAGCTAGTTTGTTATCTCCTCAATCCTGCTCATGCAGATGGAAATTAGGTAAAAGATGTCTCTTTGGACAGGCCCACATTTAAGCGGGGAAAGATGTTAGACTAATCCATCTTTCAACACAGTTGTGAATGAATATTCACGGCCAATCTTCCAAAAGGCCCCGGTCAGAGAGCGCTGGATTCATTGCAGCCTTGGTGGTTTGGTGTTGCTGCTGTTGCAGACATGCATGAAGAGGCCAGACCCTGCCTCCATGGGCCAGAGACTGCAATGCTGCAATAATCTGAGTTGGCCATTTACCGCCTCCCCATCTGCATACAGTAAAAAGCAAACATTCCTGTAAATAAAGACGGCTGTCCAGCAACTGTCTTCCCAGCCACGAAGCTATTGACCGTAGTCAGATGCTCCGCTGATTAAAAATTGATCCATTTGAAAAATCTAATCAACTGAATAGGATTGTTTCATATGTGAGGTGGGGTTGGGTGTTTGAAGGGGGGTTTGAAGGGGGGGGGGGGCCGAGCAGCTGCTGACACAGAGGCAGACCTGTTATTAACCCCTGCACCTCTATGCAGCCCCTTGCACCCTGCTCCCCATTTCACATCCCCCTGCGCCCCGGGACCAGACAGGGCCCAGACGGTCTGAATTATTCAGCAGTCTGACAGAGGCTCCGGCCACTTGGCCTATTAATGCCTGCCAGTAGAGGCTAGTGGCTCTAATGGCCAGTCCAGAGGAGCCCCAGTTCCCAGCGGGCTGGTGAAGGGCTGCTAACGCTGAGCTGCAGGGGATGTGAGAGTGAACTCATCGGGGACCGGGGTCGTGGCAGGTTAATGATGCCGCACGTCTAGACGGACGCTGAACTCACACCCTGCCCAAAAGGGAGAGGGGGGATGGGGTTTAGATGCAATAATATTTTCCATCTTTGAAGGAGACGCAGGCCTGCAATATTAGGTCCTGGGGCTTATTTATGAAAGAGCAGCAATGTTGACTTTGACTATGAACCACAATTAACTTGTGGTTCCTCCTTTAACAATAATGGCAAACCAGGAATATCTCCAAACCTCCCAATATAACCAGACATCAGATCAGATTTTGCTACTCAACCTGTTATATCGCACTAAATGGAAGAGAAGCCAATGAGAAGCACCGAACACAACTGGATCAAAACGTATCGACATGGCTGAACAACATTCGCCATAAAGCGATTAAAGAACTGTCTGCACAGCCTTTGTCTGATTACTTACAACCCTTTAACATCTTTGCACAAACAATCCCTACAGCTAGAGAGGGCCCTTGAATGCAGCACAAAGTCACTCAGTAATCAGGGCATCTCCCCCAGAGAGAAAGGGGCTGAAGCTCAGGGTGCAGCACTCATTTGGGAGTGACTCCGTTGCCATGTTGTCACCTTAGTAATCATATGCATCCGCTTGGTGACTCGGAGGGTGTAAACACATTAATAAACTCAGGGCCTATGAAAACTCCCCCCTCCTGGGTGCAGCACAGATGATCTGATCAACAACAGCAGAGAGCAAAATCTGCGTGGCATCTACCTGGAGGATTCCTAACAGAGAAAGCTCTCAGACAAAAAGTAATCATTTTTGCTCTAAAACACTCGGTCATCATTCTTCGTGAGGACAAACACATTATAGAGTCCAGGCGGAGAGGCAGAGGAAGGTATTCTTATTCTCATCCTCTGGAGATTTATACACTTCAAGGTTGACTTCTTTGAGCGAGTGGGTTTGATCACCCCGATGAAGCGGAATGAGTTTAGCCTTCGGTCGGCACAGTGTGTACCGGACTGCACGCCATAACAGAAGCCCTTCCCTCTTCCAGGATCTGAAGCCAAGCGCATTTACCGTGAGGTCAACAGCGCCATGATTGCACCAAAAGCAAGGGCGCCCTGCGTGAGGCTACAGAGGGGACGCCAACACATCCAACGCCCATTTGCACAAATGTGATTTGCTCTTTTTCCTTCACTCAGCGTGACCAAGGAAATTATTCAAGAGATCCATGAGGGATGATTCTGATGGGCTCGCTGCAGAGAGATCAAGAACAAACCAGCAAAAAAGACACATTCATTCACAATAAATGTGGAAAATATGGGAGTCAGACAGAGAACCACATGCATGGCAAATGCTTGACTACGGCTAAAATTATATGCTTGCTTATCATACCAACTTGCAGTCTAAATATTGGTACTGCATTAATAGTCAATGTGAACATTTCCATTCAGCATTATGCTGAGAAGTAGTAGTGTAAGGATACTGTACAGTCCTCTGAAGCCTGCACAGATCTCCTGCAAACAAGCACTCAAGAGAATCTGAAGACTGTCCACTCCATCAGGAACCTCCCCAGGTTTGCCACAGCCCCCCCATCCTTAGCCAAATTCCACTTCTTTAGGCATATCTTCCTCCTGCCGCATACAGCAAAAGCCTGGAGCAATGTTTAGCTAAACCTGCTGGCCTACGTAGGCAGGGAGAGTCCCCAGAGGGCTGAACAATCAGACAATTTCAAGATCATGAAGCATTAAACCAATCCCGGCAGGGTACACTAATTAAACAGCCGAGCCCGGCACAGCCAACCAATCCCCACAGAGCAATTAAATCCATCCCCTCTAAAACACTGTGGAACCTGTCTAGGGAAAACTGCCGAGAAGTGAGAGAGCGAGGAAGAGGGAGAGATGCGGTGGGGAGGGGAGGAAAATATCATAAAATTCATCTGGAAAAAAAAAGAAAAAAAAAATCTAAAAGGGAATGCAGCAGGAGGCTAACAAGGGAAATTGAAAAGGGAAGAGTCTCAATTCACTTCTTTGTTCTTTTCTCTATTTTCCATTAACATTCAAAATGTTTCCTTTTACTCTCAGCTGAGAAGATGGGGGTATGTGTGACCACATTTAAATTCAAAAATAGTGACTCTGGTGCGATCAAAAGTTGCATATTTAATTAAGATTACAAGGTCTGGAAAGCACTCGTGAGACTGAATGGAAAGACAGAATAGCCTCAAGGCCTATATTACACACCAGCAGAGCTGCTAACACAGTTGCAAACCTTAATCAATACCCCGATGCCCTCCACTACAAAAGTAAATGAACAGGTGACAACGGAGGCATGACATCACGGGGCTTTTCAGGGAACAACAAAGCCAAATAAACCGAGAGGCAGAGAGGTCACCGTAACTCCCACACGCCAGGAATTGTTTTAACATGTATAATTGCTCGCATCGATAATGGAGATTAGATAAATAAATAGGGTAATATACTTTTTTTTATATAAAAAAAAAATCTCGCGGTTGGGTAAATTCTCCTTTCTTATTTCCCCAGAGAGCCTCAGACAAAGTGCAAGTGTATTTTGATGATGCTGAAGACAAGCCAAGAACGCCGAAGGGGGTGGGGGGGATTGGAGTGGGAGCGACTGCAAACCAGAGGTGAGGACAGGGAGATAGACTTGCTCTTTTCTCCCCCGACTGAGGCGGTGTATAAATCACAGAGCCCAGCTTCATGTCTCCACTTCCTGTACCTCTCCATTAAAAATGATAAACTGTAGCTCTTGAAGCCACTCGCTCGCTTTAGGGTCCCAGTCTGCACCTTTCTGGTGAAGAAGCAAGAGTGCGTTGCTCAGATTTATTCCATCCCCTTCCATTGTTGGGGATGAATAAGAGAGTAATTAACTGTGTGTGGGGGTAGCAGCTGCACAAAGACGAGGCGTCTAACACAACAAACCCGATCCATCTGCTCGTGCTCCAACACACCTTTCGAATTATTTTGATAAATAACAGCATATCTGCTTAGTAATAACAAATACTGGTTTAATACTCAAAAGACTACTAAGAGGCCTTCTTTCCTGGGTCCTCTCTCATCCCACTTAAATGAGAACAAATGGACCTTACAAATCAGCAGCATGCACAAGATGCTATTCCTCCTGTCCAGTAAACACACTCTGAGCAGTGGCACATAATGATAGTGGTGGAGATCCCACAAGACAAGCCAGAGAAGGTTAGTGAAGCATTGATCTCATGAGTGTGCACAGCCCAGAAGCCCCCCTCACACCACGCTCACCTCGCATAACATGACAACCAGCATCCACAAAAGCCTGCCACTCTCTCTTCCTTTCATTTTCATCATGAAGGACAAAATTGGACACTAAAATACAGGAAGTAAAAGTCTGAGAAATGCTAGGTGGAGAAATCAGGGGGACGGGGAGGAGGGACAGCAGGATTCACGGTAAACCCGGTAAAATGAACAAGAAAAGACTGGCGTGTTCGATACGTCTGCAGTGGCGTCAGACAGTCAAAGCAAATAAAGCCAAGGCCGCGGTGGAGGAGCGAGGCTCAATATGGACTTACTGGGCAGGGGACCGCCTGTCAGCGGGGGAGAGAGGACACAGCTTTATTCCTCATGCCGATGAGCCATTACCTCTCTCCTCCCGACGCTTCCGCCAGCCTCACTGTGAGGGGAAAAGGAGGCTGCCCTGCCATCACGGAGCCATCCTCCAGCACACTAATGTGTCCCTGAAGTTTTGTTAAAGCTGGTTATTTACTCCTGCAAAGCAATTGCTCCAGCCTTGGGGCAGCAGTAAGGAGAGCACGCCGTTATGAAAAAAAAACCTGCCATCTTTTGCTATGAAGCACTGTCAACTACCAGGGACAGGGGGGGAGGGGGGCTGCTGGAATACTAGATGCTACATAATATAAAAGACAGCAGAAAATGCAGAAGCGATGATGGCAAAATACAACAGAGATTAATGACAGAATTCCTGGCACTCGTTAGGGACAGCAAGTTGGGATCAATGCTAAGAAAAACTCCACGTTATGTCAATACTTCCGGCTGCTCTGGTTCAAAGGGTCAGCGAACCTCCCACTAAAGTTAAAAAATATATATTTTGGCTACCTCTAGTCCTGTAAATTGTAAAACATCATTCTTTACTTGGTAGAAACTACAGATTCTCATCCAAAACCATCACTGCATCTGAAAACAGCTCTTAAAAAGGAGCCAATTTCCAGGTATTAGTTATTTTAATTAACAAATGTCTCTTCCATTACAGTCAATACAGACCCTGCTAGAAATAAATGATGAACTTTCAGAGAAAAACGTGGCTCAGGACATCTCTTCTGTTTACCAAGTGCAGCTGCCAGTAAGGAACCCATGTTTAAAACCAGCAAAGTGATGCTGCTCACTGGAGAAGACCCACTAGACCGCCCTTTACTTGCTCGCATCCAGTTTTCTGTACTTTTGACCTGCTACTTGTCTACTCAAGTACTGTGTACTCAGTGTTTCTGGGTGTTTACAACACCTGTTCCTGGTAGATAGGCTTATTTACATCGTGCACCCTCTGTTCTGTTCTACACCATGAGTTAAATGTCTATGTAATGCCATGACTCTCTCCCTGTCCAACCATTAGAAGATGTACAGATCCAGCTTGTACATCCATGGTGTGAACATGTGAACAGTCCAGTGCATCTAGAGTGAAACGCTGCATTGAGTGCTGCTCTTACCTTGAGAATTTGAGAGAAGTGCATTGCTAAAAATGCATTGCAGGAAATATACAACAGTACTGACAACAAATTAGTGGGCCCCACCTTGGGCACCCCTGCCTTTAGTGTAGTTTATAACAACTTCAAAGCAATGCCCACTTATTTTGGCAGAAAATATTAAGTTCGTGTGACTTAAAGTATTAAGTTGTAACTGCTTCATTTGAATTTAAAGACCAGCAACGCAGCTTTTAGCAGTTTTCTCAGTGATGCGCCCTCTATCGATGGCTAGACTACCATCCATCGTGCATCGTACCTGTACTATGAGCTCACTCCAGCCAGTAAAAGACAGTCTTATCTTGACTCTAGTTTTGTCCCTTCCTCTCTTTCTTCTGCTCCTCTGGTAATGTTTCCTTGCATTTCTTTGCCAAATCCACCATGGTGCGCGTTCAAAACACCTGCTGTTCATGTCGGGTTCAAATCCATTAGCTAGTATGTGACGCAGTGTGCAACCAACAGCCAGTTGCAACTTCAAAGCCGTGTCCAGGACAGAAAAGTTACATAGTGCAGTTTCTGAGCCCCGGGACGCCGCTGGGCAGTGGCGGCACGAAAATGTGCATAATGAATGTTGGTATGGCATCAAAACAAGACAGAGATGCATATTTTTTAAGGTATGAAAGTTATGTTGTGGGTCTTTCACTATTCTGGGATATAGTAAGTACTGTAGTCACAACTAATCTCCACAATTAAGTTTATTTACTTTTTCCAAAGTAATTGGTTTCCTCAATATTTTCAAGTAAACGTAACTTAAAATTTACAGTGAGGGGGCAGCATGAGATATGTGCAACACAGATCTTTGCACATAGGGAAGCACCAATCTTAACATGCCACATATCAAAGTCATGTGAAGAATCTCATTAAAAAGACTTCAACAAACTTTGGAATCCAAACAAACCATAGTTCAATCCCCAAGCAAGCATATGGGAAAATGCAACAAAGCAGGAGAACAAAACCGACCACTTTAGAGCTTCTGCTAATTTCCAGCAAACAATATGTTGTGTGAGAGCAGAGACTGCTGATTGCAAAGATGTCCGTCTCATCACTGTAGGACAAAAACTCTGGGAGCTAGCAGCCAAAGAGCAGCAAACAAACAAATCATAAATCATGTCTTACTTTTGCTGTTTTATGGTGAAAAGTCTTATTCCAGCTCTAAAAACTCTGCAGATGTGTTCTCCTATGACTCTGCCTTTGAAATGAATCATGAAGGTCTTGCTAGTTTTTTATGAAGATGGAGGTTTTAGAGTGAAGTATTCAGTACTAGCCGAGGTTTACACTTCCTTCTCGATCCTTATGCTGTTTCCAAGGTGACTTTGGGGGTAACCCCTCCATTCTCCTGACTGGGACCATAGATAGAGGTGTCCATCATCAGCATCAGCTGGTGGGAGATATTTCCCTGCGTGTCATCTCTTATTTATACGTCTGTAAAACTGCCTCGGTTTGCTTTTTTTAGCTTCTACTTTTGCACATTTCCTCATTATTTCTTAGTCATTCCTAGATGAACTGGGCTGCTATCCTGGTTTTTACAGGAAGAAATGTGGCTCTTCTCAGAGGAGAAAACCATTTAAATCTTCTGCTGTGTTCCAGGTGACACAGTAACATCTTGATTCTGACACTCCTGTAGTAATCCCACGTCTCAGCTTATAGATTATACAAACAGCCCTTGTAGTTGCGAAGATATACCTCATTTATTTTAGGTATGGCATTTCAAACGTGAGGCAGGAAAAAAATAGGCCTCGTCAAGAAGAGGTTAACATCTTCCCTGAGCTGAGAAGAGATTAAAACGTGTGATATTTGGGAGCTAAAACTGCTAAAAAGTGGTGAAAGAAACTTGATGCAGAAGACAGAAAAAGCAAACTGCGATCATCAGAACTACACCGCCACCATGAAACATCTTAAAACCTTTATGTCAAGGGGAAAGAAAAAAAAAAAAAAAGTGTTTTTTTTTCCCTCTGATAATTTGCATGAACCAAATCTTTAATGTTACAGCTTTTAAGGACATCTCTTGTCAACAAATGCTGATATAAACAGCAGCATCATCGCGCCCGGGCTTATCAAACAGCAGCACATACAGCAGTCTGCAAACAGGAACACGAGCGAGGCAAAATGATTGGATAGGTATGGAAATCAACTTGAAGGAAGGTCAAAGTGATTAAGCTGACATTAATGACAGGCCTAGTCTTCCTGTGAGAATGCTCACCGTAGCTGTCTCTAAACCCATTTGTCATTCTGCTCCCAACGCCGAAGCATCTGCTTTGAAGTCTCTACCACTAATGCTACACAGAGAGGTTAAACAGCTTAATGCTCAAGTCTGTTTCACTCCTCTCGCTCTCTAATGTTCCTGCGTTTTATGCAGCGGGGTTACGGCTCCTGGATTTCACATCTCAATTTGCCCCAGATAGTCCTGTAAAATAAATAAATAAATAAATAAAACAGCCCCTCTCTTTCTTATTGGCTTTTGTTGTGACTGTCAAAGAAAAAAAAAAAAGAGGGGCAACCTGAAAGACATGGGGACCATGACTGGATGCCCCACCCATCCATTCGCCTAGCATGAATGTTTATATAGGAGGCGAGCACGAGTTTAACGCATCACTTAATCCGCCGGAGATCTAAAACACCAAACAGAAGACAAGTCATGAAAAAAATAGGATAATGAGCTCATATAGCCCCCACGGTGGAGGTCAGCTCTAAATCCTTTTATATCTATAACCGCATATGAATGAAACGATACAGCAATTACGATAAATAAGACAAGATGAGCCCCTTACTCTCCAGCACAATGAGATTAAACTGATGCATGTGACATTAACAATATCAGCAAACAAATATGTGAAAGCATGAATGAAAGGGAGACAGAGACTGATTTTCACAGCCAATTTCAGATTGCAGGGTTGCTATGTGTGTGTGTGAGCATGTGTGTGTGTGTTGAGGAGCTGCTGGCAAACAGCACAGAGAGCAGGCTGGCAGCGGAGGCAGCCAGGCTCACAGGCTGCAAAGCAATTTCACTGTTTGGCAATACTGTTGTCTCTGTGTGTGGATTAGAGCTGACACCAGAGCAACTGAGTCATGCTAAATGTAGTACAATCACAAGCTTTTGTTCCTGATCTAAAACCCCACAACCTCTTAGATTCGCGAAAGAGAAACTGGAAGCAAGGCTGAAAGCCTGGTAAGAAAAAAAAAAGGGGGAGCAATATTTCTCTATATGAGCGCAGCATTGCAACATCGTTAAAAACAACAGAGGGATTAAAGTAACTTGTGGGGAAGGCAGCGCGCCCAAGTTTTTAGAAGTCAGAAACAAGTGGAATCTGTTTGGTCTAGTTTAACAACGCCATTTATACGAAGATTTAAGAAAATCGGCTGCTTTTGCACCTCGTTTGATTATTCTTTTGTCTAAAAGTTTTTCCCCCCCAGCCTGAATGCTGGAACACGTTGGCCAACGAACAGTCTCCGAGCCTGGCAGGACCTGGCAGACAGGACAGACCCTGACCCGTCCTTTTCATGCTCGCCCACGGAAATGCCATCTGGCTGGTGTGAATGATTACCACAGCAACGGCCGGGTGACCTGCAGCCAGCAGGAACCAAGGTCACTCCACCTCAGCGCTTCACACTTTCCATGCCCTCTTTTCATCAGCCGGCAGGTGAATTATTCATCCTGTGCGACTCACGGGCAAGAAATCTACTGCACAAACACTAAAAAACTGCACACTCAGTTTGCTGATATAATAACTTGTAATGAGAAAATAAATGCTCCGGCGTGAACCGCGCTAAAATAAATAGCTCACAGATGGCCTCAGAAGAAGCAGGAACGCAGCTCTACGTGGGCATATGTGGCAAAACAGCTGTAATGATTTTACACCAGCAAACTGGCTCCAACCATGACTGAATGAGGAATAAGTGAATTAATTGATTTCTGACATATGTAGCAGAGGCCGTTCATGTTCTACAGGCATGTTTGCAACCAGAATTTCGACCAGTGATGTGGCTATGATTATGTGATGAAAATCATCAATATCTATAATTGAAAACGTGATGGTTGACACTCTAACTAAAATAATATTTTCCCATTTTTCTATAGAAAACAGTCACTAAATTCACTTTGTGAAATACTTTGTAGACTAATAAGTGTTTATGTCTGTCTATAAAGTCATTTAAAGTTTAAATGATGTTAGCAAACTCAATCAAGCCAAGTAGTTTGCTATATCACTACGTAAATATAATCTAAAAGCCATCATTTATGATTTGAACAATGATTTATCAATAAAAATTACCTAAAGCTGATTTTTTTCATAGCAAGTTGTATCAAAGTGATGTATCTGACAGGAATATGATGATTCGGGAGAACACAACAATGAATTAACAGTTTCCTATTAGTTTACTCATTTTTTAAATTCATATGACTGGTTGAACGCTTTCTGATCATAATTGATTGGAAACTATCCTTTATTTTAATAATAAACCCCTGCATCATGACAGCCGGACATCCTGAAGCCATAGTTTGGTTTTAGCTCCTGGGCAACTGAGTCAGATTATAAGAAGGGAGGAAAAAAAACTTGTGCATCATAAATGTTACACTGTCTTAGGAAGCTGGGGTGAAGCAGAGAGGACGTAACAATAGCTCCCTCGCCCCTGTGGATCCCAGCCTGGATGAGAGAGAGAGAGAGAGAGAGAGAGAGAGAGAGAGAGAGAGAGAGGTCCAGCGGCTGGGAGCTGGAATAACACCCGGCCAGCACAAGACAACCGAGAGCCACCAGGTCTGATTTCTGCTCCTCTTTTCCGCGGGAGCCGGACTGCCACGCTGCTGTCATTTCTCATGTTACAGAACATCAGTCAAACGGCAGAGACGGTGCCCTTGCGCCGGCCGAGGCTGATTTACAAACATTAGCGGGGAATACAATTACACAGCCCCCCCGGCCGAGCAGCCCTATGCGGCTTCAGGAGAGAGAGAGAGAGGGGGAGAGAGAGAGAGAGAGAGAAATGGGGGAGGACGGGGTGGTGCTGAGGGGGGGAGTGGACACTGAAAGCAGCGTTTAGCTTTTCCAACCTGATTTCAGCGTTTGCTTGCATTGCTCCGAGCATAAAGCCTGTCAGCATTGTGCTTTAATAAATTCAACTTTCGGCTTTCTGGCTACGGAGCGGACATGCTATTTAATGGGACTACACAGTGCAGCCTAAATGTACACGTTATGGCTGTGATACAAACAAACTGCTCACCTGCCACATTCTCCACGCTATTATTCACAGGCATTTTTTGCTGCCAGCTACATTACAGTCCAGCGCTTCATCGTTTAAAAGCCTAAAATCATCATCTCAACTATCAGCGACAAGACTGACTGTCACGCTCAGTCTGCTCTGTAGGCGATAATTCATCATTAAATGTCCGAGCACAACGCTTTAACGTCCACCAAATAAACTTTCCCGATCACAAATAAAACTTCAAAATTCTTCACTGAGAGGAAAAAGGTTTTTAAAAGATTAAAAAAGGGTACAACAGCCTACTGAAAACGCAGCAGCAAAACATCGACTGTCGACACAAACCGCATAAAACATTAAGCTGGGTGAAAAAGTTACAGCCTTCGTCCAAGAAACAGCGATTCAGAGGCGCATTAAAAGTTTCCGTACGTCTTAGTAACGGCGGCGCTGGTCGTGGACAATAAAGAGTAAAAAAGCAGAAAAGCTAATGCGTGTAAACACCAGTGCTGTCCGCGGTGCTGATCCCAGATCGGTGTGGCTAACAGAGGCTGTGCTTGCTCCACGGTCGCTCCACCGCTGATCAATGATTGAACTGAACAAAGGCAGAAGAGGGATCAATTTCTAATAACTATCAATGCAAACACCGCTAGCTTCCGTCTTGCATTCGCCCCAAACGCATCAACACACACCGGAGCACAGTAACAAGACATACCGCTGGAAAAATACGCTAAGAAAGGTGAGAATAGCACTAACCTGAAGCCGCCGTAGATCAAATTTCTTCCAATATTGAAACATCGATCCTACATCGGCGGCCATCTTGGGGGATATTGAGGAGATTTTTTTCAGCGGCTGCAATAAATATGTGGGCTGGATTCCCCCTCGTTAAACAACGTTTACGATCACCGGTCCCACTTTTTAAAAAAAGTCATCTACAGACTTAACACGAGAGTCCACCGATGTGTTTGACAAGTCTGCCAACATATTGTTTAAAAAAAAAGAAAAAAAAACGTGGAAGTGAGCCGGAAAAAGGAAGGAAAAAAGAAAAAGTGGTCAGTATTTTTTTTGGCGAAGTGCCCGAGTCTTTAAAAGCTGGAGAGGTAAATGTGTCCGTGCCTCCGTTCGCAACATTAACTGGACAATTGCACTTGATTTTGCTTTGGCAAAGTTATCAATACTGACGTAAAGCCCGAGGTTGATCAATACCGTCTGGAAAAAGGAAGGAGATGATGTGTAGATTAGTGGAGTTCTGGGAATTTAGCCAAGCCTACTTTTTTGGCGTGTTTATTGCAGGAGCACATGGGACGTTATAATTAGAGGCAGAGTAGCAAATTAGAATAGGCTACATTATCAATACATGTAATGAACTATTATGAAAATGACTTAGTCTACATTTTTGTCTTGTTAAGCAGGTAGGAAAAAAATAAAATATGATAGTGTGAGTTTATGATGGAAATTTTATACTTATAATGAAATTAAAATGATAGAAATTGTAATTTGTTATTTTAGATCAATTCAAATAGATTTTCTAAAGCCCATTTGTGTCCATGTGTCTATCATATATGTATATATATGTCTGTTTTTGACTCTTTCATTTATTTTTGCATTCATACCAGCATTGCATTCAGAATTAGATTAGAGCAAAATAAACTTTTTTAGAAACTGCCAGTTTTGTCAGTGCCCATCTCATCTTGCCCATAGTTGAATTGTCACAAAATAGCCTCTGTCTAACTTAATAAAGCATGAGGGTGCTCTTTGTCTTCTTAAAGTAACTAATTCCTTTGGTCAAGGAGCACATCACTGTACTGCTGTGCAGCTCCACCACTGCTGCCAGGTGCTCCCCCTGCTGACACCACACAGGTCCAGAGTTATGTGCAGATGAGCATGTGATTTCCTCCATTAATTATTCTGTCTATACCATCATCGCTAAGTGAAGGCATCCATCAAAACCGATGACTCGAACCACGCACGTTCCACATGCCGATCACTGGGCACGATTCCCAGTGAACAGCAGCTTCAACTTCAGATGCCTTATGAAAATCAGTCCCAGGCAGAAAATAATATTCTCACGAGTCATATTCTGAGCCCCTGGAGGGACAGCGACATATACCTCTGCCACAGACAAACACCAAAGGGGAAAGTGAAGGAAGATTATTAAAAGTTTTGCTTATTGCATTTTTTGTGGCTCTAGGGTGAGGGTAAACTCTTGGATTTAAATGTAATAAGGATGGTATGACGCATCATGAAACCACAGATAAGCCATAAAAGACTTAGAAGGTCTTTACATTTTATTTTGAACTCATTAAGGCATGAGTAATATAACTGTTACATTTAAGAAACAGCATCAGTTCCCCTATTTGGTCACATTTTAAACATTTACTGTCTAGAGAGGTTACATTTACTCTGGACATCTAGTGAGAAAATGCTTCACATATATATTTAACAATCTGTTGATTATAAATAAATATATATAAATGAAAACATGTAGCATGTTACACTGTGTAATTATTAAACTTAAACTAAATCAAAATATAGATTTAGTTTGCAATCACTGTCCTGTTATATATTCCAATTTGGTCCAAGCCCCAAAACAAGCCCAAATCATCATTCTTCCCCCACCGTGCTGATATGCTGTTTGTTTTTTAACTAAATGCATTGTGCATTATGACCAAACATCTTCATTCTGGTCTCTTTTGTTCAAAACATGTTGTTCCAAACATTTTGTGGTTTGTCCTGATGCACTTTTGCAAACCTAAGCAGTGCTGCCATGTTCTTTTTAGAGGATATAGGATTTCTCCTGAAACCCTTCCAAGCAACCCATACTTGTTAAGTCTTTTTCTAATCAAACTGTCGTGAGCTTTAATATTTAACATGCTAACTGAAGCCCAGTGAGTCTGAGATGTAGGGGTTTTGTTTTTGGGCTTCATTATAATGAAAGACTCCAAATTATTCGTAATTGGTCTTGTTTGATGGTCAGCAACCACTATTCTCTATGATCTCTGATAGCTTTCCTCTTTGGTGTTAACACACACCTGAAAGCTCCACAACAGCAAACTGTCAAACTTTTGCTTCTACGTACAGAGGTGGTCACACTTGCAGAGGATCAGTTAATCAAGTACATTTAATTTGTAGCACCTGGCTGCGACTCACCCTCCCAATTCCCATGGAAACCGTGAGAGTGGACTCAGATTTTCACACACCCCGTCTGCATTTTTGCTTAGTTTTTGCTAAATAAAGGGTGACAAGGCGTAATATGTCATGTGGGTATAATGTGTCGCATGTTGTTGCTCATCTGAGATGTAATTACCTCGTTTAAAGACGTGATAAGGACCAAATGAGGACCAGGCTTGACCTGATAAGCACTTTTTATGACCTGATGCATAAAACTATAGTTTTGAAAGAGGGTTGTTCTATTTGTCATAACTGTATATGTATTTTTAAGGAAACATTTGCTTCCTCTTGGACAATAATTGCATAAAAATCATGAAAAAGTGTGAAGAATAACACTGAACACAATGAAACTCTGACTAGGCTTTTGTCTAAATGGCTAATAGCATAACTTGATCATATAAAAAAAAACTTTCAGTACCTGAAAATCATGCAAACATTTGAAATCAGGTGTGAGATAGGAAGTCTGTGCTCTGGCTAAACAGGACTGGAGAGCGCCCCAGCTTTGCAGGGACCCAGCTTTGCAGGGACCCAGGTGGGGCTTAAACCCTCATCCTATACTTCCAGACACGACAGTTTGTCTACTAACGCTCCTGAATCCACAGTCAGCCCTCTGAAATATCGCTGAATCTAATGGCCTCAATCAACTCTCTAGTTCTGAATATAATCTTGACCTCACGTTCACCACCCTCATCAACAAAGCACTGCGGGACTCTTCCAGTAACCTCGTCACCCCATTCAAATTAATACTCGAAAACGCCTAATCTAAAAGGTAGCGAGTGGTTACTTCAAATGAGGACTGTGTTCGCAGAGGGGAAATTATCCAGGAGCACTAAAATCATTGTTTTGATGAGGTCGCCGGGATGAGGGATCTTGATTGACTGTGTTTCTATGGAAATGCTGATGTTCATTTTTAATGAAATGTCATATTTGTGATGTGTTATGGCAGATTTTTCTGAGTTTGTTTAGTGATTTAATGGAGTAAAGAGCACTGCTGAAATCACAGTCATGCATTAAATTATCACACATCTTGGTTACTTTGTTATCTATAAACAAGCCTAAATTAGTCTAAATGTGAGCTGAGAGGATTCACATGTGGATCGAGCTCAGGTCCACTCCAGTTATCTTTTATCAGACCTATTTTTTGGAGTTGGTGTAAATGATGCAGCTAATACCTCACAGTCAATGTCAAAGATGCCAAAGTCTTTCTTTGCATCACTTTGCAAACAAACATGCAATAAATCGCAATTCATCTGCACTTTGTTTTAAAGTAATATTTGACTCAGCGGAATATTGGACCATTTAAAGGTTTTTGAATTTATTAAATGAAAAGTATAAATCCGAATTACAGTATAGTTAAACAATCCTGCAAAAATCCTGCCAATTTGGATGGAAAAGTTACACAAAGAAAATGACTTGCAGGGTTAAAAATCAAACAGCAGTGAAGAAATGCAGGCGATTGAGTGTTAGGTATTGAATACTGTGGGTTACCAGCACTATCTAGTGGACAAACTGGGTAAATGACTGGTGAAAGTAAAGAAGGAGGAGTCTACAGTAGGACAAAACTCCATCGGCCATACAGATGAGAGAAATCAAAGCAAAACCTGAATCCTTGACCCTTAACTGGGAGAGGATCCCACTACTCTGTTATGCTGTTGGAGGCATCTGGTATGATCTGTTTCCACTTGGGAAGAGTAACTGGAAATCAATACGCTGATGTTCTATGACCACCCATGAAGAGTGAGAAGGTTTGCATCTACAGGACAGACAGGAAGCTTCTCTATATAGTGAATATGGGTAAACTGGGACACTTTCTGAAAATGTAACTTCAATGCAATTTCTGATTATGAACCAAACATCTTAGCCCATCATATGATACCATTCTAAATAGCTTAAGATATCTACTATACTATGTTGAAGAAATAACAAATAAACACTGCATAAATGACCCTTCACCAAAAACACACGGACCCAAAACCCAAATTTCCAGGCGCTATTGGTAAAGTGGGACGCCATATATTGAGAAACTGGGACACTGGCAACACATTCCATTTAATATAAACACAATGACAATAACAACTACAACTAATTTCTGATGAATGTAAATATTAACAAGAACTTTCATGGACATGAAGAGAACGGGACAAAAAGACACGAATTCATTCCCTGAAGAAACTGAAAAAATAGTCGGCTATTATTCAAAAACTAAATGTCACTTCAAAATAGCCTCTTTTGGACGATAAAAGAGCAACGAACAAAGGCCTAAAAAAGGCTGGAGAGCAAAAGCAAAAATGTTTTTGTAATCCACTGGAGAAATTAATGAACAAACAACACTGTGTGAGGTGCGGTGGCTAGACATCAATACACTCACGGAAAGTGAAGGCTTCCCCATCTTCAATAATGCCATTCTCCTCACCACCTCAGTTTAAAGAGTATGCAAAACATGTGGGGCGGGGCAAAGGCTAGCTAGCATAAAGCATCACGATCATCATTTTCATTGTAGCAAGCTTGATTTATGCAATATAAATAAATTTGTGTATCTAGCTAGCTAGCTAAAAACTGTGAAGGTTGAATAAAAATATAACTTATTTCCACCTGTAGAATGAGTCAAATGATTGTCCCACTTTGTCAATAACATGCTATATAGCTACTGGACAGTAGCTAAGTAGAAAGAAAGAAAGAAAGAAAGAAAGAGACTCAGATGGATGTAATTTTTAAAAATTCTGAATCAACATTACAAAAATATCACATTTACAAACTATCCACCAGTTTTCTTATTTCTAGAACACTAACACTGATCACCACGCCCCCACGAAGTGGTGTCATCCACACAGAAGCATTTTTTTCTCATGCTGCCCTATGATGAGCTCAGTGATGATTTTTAGTAACAGAAGTAAACACATGTAAAAAATAAACATGATTAACCTTAACTGTCCCACTTTACCCATATATCATGAGAAACACATATTAAGGCAGCTGAATACTTGTAGCAGATTTCCAGCCCCAATTCCCAAGAGGTTGGGTTAAAAAATATCAATTAAATCAGAATGCAATGATTTAAAAGTCTCATAAACTCATATTTTATTCCCAGTAGATCATAAGTAACATATCAGATGTTAAAACTGAGACTATTTTAAGTCAAATATGAACCTTTTTTTTAATTTGATGGCAGCAACAAATCTGTAAAATGTAATTCAGAGTGATGTTTATTATTGTGTAGTGTCCTGTAAACATCTGGGAAGCCAGGAGATGTTGCCCAATTCTGGTCTGATGCAGGATTCTCGCCGCTCAACAGTCCTGGACCTTCAATGCCAGAATTTTTTTTGTGTCATGATGTTTTCTATTAGTAAAGTCTTGGGCTGCAGGCAGGCCAGTTCAGCACCCGGACTGTTCAGCTGTGGTGCTGTGATGGATGCAGCGTGTGGTTCAGCATCATCTTGCTGAAATCTGCAAGCTCTTCCCTGAAAAAGACATCTGGATGGGAGCAGGTGTTCCTCTAAAACCTTGTACTTTTCAGCATTGATGGAGCGTCACAGATGTGGAAGCTGCCCACGCCATAAGCACTAATGTAACCCCATACTATCAAAGGTCAAACTGTCCCCTGATAACGAGCTGGACAGTCCCTCTTTTCTTTAGTCGGTAGGACACGATGTCCATCATTTCCAAAAAGAATTTCAGATGTTGATCCATCTGATCACAAAACAGTTCTCCCTTTTGTTTCAGACCATTTTAAATTATCTTCGGTCCAGAGAAGAAGTCAGCATTTATGAATCGTGTTGACATTTGTCGTCCTCTTTAAAACTTTATCCTGCATTTGTGGATTTTAGGGCAAACTGTGTGGGATTTCTGGAAGTCTTCTTAGGTTCCTGCAGGGATTTCCAGTGAGGTCATGTCTGGTTTTAATGCAGTGTCACATAAGGAGTCCATGGGTCCGTCTCAGTCTGCGCGCTTGCACTATGTGGTACACTACGTTTAAGTGTAAGTGCAGTTTCATCTCAAATTTAGTGCTCTGAAAATACCAGGAAGTTGCCCTAATACCAGTCAAAAATCCAGTGCAGAACAAAGCACACTACTCGTACGAAACGGACGCCATCTTGCTGACATACCGGAAGAGGCGGGACTTTCTGTTTTCAGAGCTGTATAATGGCGGTGAACGAAGCGGTGGTGACTCCTGCCGCACTGGAGGCTGTATTGTACTGAAGTAGCGTTGATAAATCATTCCGAGATAATTACTAATGTATACTGTATTGTGGCATGCTACCAAGCTGTTCACTCCCTGATGACAGTTATGATCTGGTCATTTGCCACGGTTATACCAGCTCAGTAGAGCTAGCTCACGTTAGCAGGCAATGCTAGTCCGTCACTTATGGTAAGTGCAGTGCTCTATTCAGGTCAGCGTTTAGCGACAATAGTGTGCCCTACAGACAAAGTACACAGTGCACCCTACGCACTGAATTCAAGTGCACTCAGGTAATTGCGCGGTTTGAGACATGGCTCATGATCATGAGCATCCAGTTTTGACCCCTTGGCCTAGTCCCATGCACACAGAGATTCCTTCTTATTCTCTGAATCATTTGATGATCGTAGCTGGTGGGATCTTTGAAATCCTCACAGTTTCACACTAAGGAACATTTTCTGAAATTGTTCCCCAAAGTTTTTGATGCAGAACCTCTGCCCATCTTTCTGAGAGTCTGCCTCTCTGAGATGCTTCTTTTTTCACACAAGACATATTGCAATTTCTGAAAGACATTCAGAGTGAGATATGGCTGCACTGGCATACATAAGAGATGGTGAACCAGTGGCCTTAGACACGAAATGCTCCTTTTTTACCCAGTTATGTTAATGACCTGTTGCCAATTAACCTTATTCATTATCAAGTGCTCCAGCTGTTTTGTTTTGTGCCAATTACTTTTTTGGTATTTTGTTGCCTATGTTCTAGTTTTTTTTCTTTCTTTTGTTAATTTTTTAGATGTGTTGCCATCAATTTAGAATTTCACTTATATTTTCCATGAAATGAAAGCATGTCTTAGTGTCAATGCCTGATATTTTGTTTATGTTCTAATAGGTGTAAATTCAGGATTATGAGATTTGCAAATCACTGTGTTCTGTTTTTGTTTACAGTTCATACAGCATCACAGGTGTTTTTGGAATTGGGGTTTGTAGGATCAAAGTGTTACACAGGAGACATTTTCTCTACCACCCTGTCCAATTCAGGGTCACAGGGTGCTGGAGCCCAGCATTTAGCAGGCGAGAGGCAGGCTACACCCAGAGGTCGCCAGTCTATTGCAGGGTGAATACAAAGAGACAAACAACCTAACCATTAACAATATTAAGTTAATCATCACCAAAACTTCAAATTAATTGAATATGGTTTAAAAGAATCTTGTTATTTTCCTTTAGAAGAGTTCTAGCGACTAAAAAAATATGTTTTGAAGCGGTTCTGTCGGGCTGTAATAGTCCATTTACTAAATCTGAGTTTTCTTATATCACCACTGGGTAAATATTAGCTCTATGGCTAAATGTTGTTCAGTGTTTATTGCTTAGCTTTGGTACAGGTTTGTAATATGTTATAATTAGAATTTGGTCGCTCCTCATCAATATATCACAGTAAACAATGTCAGTGTTCCAATATGCCATGTCTGTGAGCCCTCATGTAAGTTATGGTCCTAGAACCTGTCATGGCAAAAATTATGGATGAAAGACATGGAGAGCCAAGATTATTTTTTATGCAGTTTGTTATCAAAACTATATTAATTTATATGGTGCATGAATAATGAATAAAGTTGATGAAAGAGGATGTGTGGAAGGACGAATAGGCTTCCGCCTGGGGAGGGCTGAAGCCGGAGGTGCTGTCTGACAGGATTTCTGAAGGGATCCTGCCCACGTGTCAGAGCAGAGATGCTTTATACGAAGGCCACCTGGTCTTGGAAAGGCATGTCAAAGTCCTTCGCTTGTGACAATCTTTTCTATCTTCTTGATGGCGCCTGCAGCATCCTTCGACATGTGAGGACCAGATTATGAATGTCTAATGACAATATTAAAAGATATCTCTGATGACCCTGTAGGTCACTTTCATTTAAGAAAACAAGGTGACCTGTAAGATAGCATCATCAGACTAAAGGCTAGGTTTGCGTTCCTCTAAAAGGACATTTGCACAGAAATAATGAACGCAGTATGACCCAGTATGAACGCACCAGACCCCTCAGGTCGTCTGGATCTGGTCATTTATCAGTTCCCAGAGTCAGAACCAGACATGGAGAAGCTGCGTTCAGCTTCTGTGCTCCACATGTCTGGAACAAACTCCCAGAAAGCCTCAGATCAGCTGAATAACTCAGTATATTTAAATCCAGGTTAAAGACCCACCTGTTCTCAGCTGCATTTAAATAGATTTTATTCAAAAGTTAAAATCTGCACGGCCCTTTATGTTCTCTCTTTTGTTTTTAATTTTAAATCATGCTTCTATTCTTTTTTTCTTTTACTTTTTAATGTCTCCCGCTGTATTGCTTTCAATGTTTTAATGGAAAACACTTTGAATTGTCCTGTACATGAAATGTGCTAAACAAATAAACTTGCCTTGGAGAATGTAATTTCATGTGCTAAGTGAAGTCAAAGACAGCAGCTTCGTTTAACCTAAAAATATGTTGATAGTTGTGGTACACATACAAATCAATGGATTAAAGCTCAGTGGAACTGAATGAATGAATGAATGAATGAATGAATGAATGAATGAATGAATGAATGAATGAATGAATGAATGAATGAATGAATGAATTCATTCATTCATTCATTTCTTTAATTCATTCTTTTTCGGACCAAGTTGATGACAGGCAACATACACAGTATATACACGCACGATATACATATGAATACATATGCATGTCCCTGCCTAGCCTAAATAATAATATACTTTAAACACATGCATAATTTTTTTGTCCAAAAAAAGGGAGTAGGCTGAAGTAAAAAATACTTATCTAGGCCTATCCCCTTGCATTCATTTCTTCCAAAATAATGACTCTGTTTAACAAATTAAACTCAAACAAGACAAACACCCACACCATATCAAAGCATCCTGTTAGATTTCCATTATCTTAAATAAAGAAGAAAAAAATTGATGAATAAAATAACATAAATCACAACAGAAAAAAGATGGCAACAGAGTAAATTCAGTTTCCAAGAATGTCATTTTTGAAAAGCCTTTTGAATCTACTTATTGCATTACATGTTTTCATTTCATCACTACAGTTATTCTATAATTTAACTCCCGTGGTTGGTAGACAATGATACATGGTGTTTGTTCTTGTCAATGGCATCTTTGTCACACATGTACCTCGCCGGGCATGTGTGCTTGCCCTCACCTGAAACAACTCCTGGATACTATGTGGTACTTTTTGATGTATTACCTTAAACATAAATTGTAAAATCTTATAATTAACCAAATCTCTAAATTTTAGTGTTTTCAGTTTGATGTAAAGTTGGTTTGTCGGCTGTCTGTAGTTAGCATTACATACTATTCTTATTGCTCGTTTCTGTATGATGTAAATAGATCCTGTATTTGTTTTATATGTACTTCCCCATACTTCCACACAGTATGAATGAATGAATGAATGAATGTAACCACAAAAAAGTCATTGGCTGAAACCAAGGCTTATTTTTGTCTGTCCTGCATTTGCATCTGAAGACTATTTAGCTAAATGTGTAGGGCCGTCTGAAAATTCTCTAATACGTTATGATGCATTTGGCTGAACCAGAGCCTGCAGGAATGCTCCTGCATTTATTTATCCCGTTGCTTCCATCAGCTGTGAGCAGCAGTAAATGCCAGTGTGCCAGCTCCACTGACAGACATACATGCCCAAATGCCTGAGCCAACACAGGCAACACCATGTGGCATTCTTCTCCTCCTTCAATCATTTCATTAGACATTCATTTAAATTTCACTATCCCACAGAACTCCATTCTCTCTGTTCCTCTATCTGTCTTCCTCCTCTATATGGTCGCCTCGCTGCTCCTCATACTGACACGCATCACCATTTTATTCTAAATGTCAGCTCTCAACTCTCTATTAACCACGTGTAAGCTCTTTGGTGGATGAAATTCAAACATTTCACTGCCAATAAATATGTAGTGTGCAACTGCTTTTGATCCCTCTAAATATGGGCTGCGTGTGTTAAAAGGGCAATAAATCACACACAGTTTGCACTACAGTATATCAGCGTTCGCTCACTTGAATTAAACTTCAGACTCTTTAATGAAATAGTCATTATTTTTGCAACAAATGCTCAAATTCTAAACGAGCACAAATTAACCCATCTTTTCATATCCTCTTTGTTTGGATTGTTTTCGATCTAAAACATTATGAGATTTTCCTTTTAGTCTCATTTTGGTTTAATTAAAACAGTACAGTGAGGGATATTAGTGCATGCCTATTCACCAGCACCTTCTTTTTTAAATTCTTTTTTTAGTTTGACTGTCAGCTTTCTTTAAAAAAAAAAAAAAAAAAAGGAAAGAAAACTAAAGTAAACAACGTTGCTGATGAAGTGCATCATGTGAACACTGTTTCCTGCTAATGTTTTCCACAGCATGGCACGCTGTTTATGAACAGGTCTTACTGGGGCTCAGAAAGCTTTAGCTAACAGTTCCGTTTATCATGCTACTAAGAACCAGCTCCCATCAGAGCCCGGCCTCGGTCTCTACGGAGCACTAACAGGACAGCTGGATGATGGATCCCATCAAGTGCAACTGTCAGTCACAAACACAACTGTCCTTCCTGAGCCAGAGCTATGTCCTGTTGTTATTCTGGGGCCTTTGTAATGGGGTATGTATGTTTGGCTATTCTCCCTAAATCTCATGAACTCAGACAATGGTGGCCGGTGGCAGAGAAAGAATAGTCTTCTTTACCTGTGTCTCTGCCTAAAGAAGGCATGGAGTATTTATAGTCCATAAGCACGCGCTATTATACGGTAGAGGAGAAAGGGGTCAGTATATCTAGCCCTTGTTTTGTGTGGTGCTCCATCATAAAGCAGCAAGGACACAGCTTGGTCCCCATCCAGCTACAACTGAACCATGGTGAGTGGACACAGATTTCATTGTTGGTGCTTTTACACCAACATGAGAAGAAACTCTGGTTGTGCTGCATGCTTGATGTGTTTATGGAGTATATAACATATTTATTGAGTGATTTGTCATGGTCTCTTTTGATTAATTATACATCTAGCTCTGCTCAGATCAGTCCTAATTAATCAACATAGTCCATGCCTGTGAATACAGATACTGACAGTTCTGAATGCTGATTTTAAAGAAAACAACTTGATCAATAATGCAAGGCTATAGAAGTTAAATTGACAACTTACTGAATATAGCTAACCTACAAATTTGTCTTTTTTTGGGGGGAAATGGCAAGAAAAAGAAGAAAAGGTGAAAACAGATTTAAGCCTCAATAGTTCCATGTCGCCTTTTAATAATGAGGAGAAGAAGAAAAGATCAAGATGAGAGTAGATAAGAGATGGATGAAAGAGGTCAAAAGAAAGAAAAAACAGGAAAAGGAAGCAGCGAAAAGGAAACGGGTCGGAGAAGAGGACAGAAACAAGAGAAAAGGTGGGGGGAAATGATGAGATGAGCTTTGAGGAAATGAAACAAGGTGGTAGAAGGTGCTGTGAGGAAAAGATGAAGGGTGGAGAAGAAGAAACAAGAGGAGGAGAGACTATGAGGACAGCAGAGGAGGGGAGATGAAAAAAAGAAAGGACTAGAAAACAAAAGAACAACAGAGAGAGTGCAAGACAATAGGAAGACAAAAGAGCAACAGGTGCTGCTAGAAGGTCAAACTTTTGCTGGTCCAACCAGTATAATGCTGGCTTATTTCCAATGAGAACATGAACCCTCTTAAAAAATAAAGAAACATAATGAAACTGGTCTCCAAATTTCCAGACTAATCCACTGCAAGGTTCAGACAGCAGCTGCTGGACAGTCCCACGAGTCCAAGAAATGTGATGTCCTCACACTTCATCCCCTTTTGCTTTTTTCCCTCGCATATGTAAAACAGCTCAACAAAATCCTTCCTTCTGAGGGCTCACCCTCCCCAGGCTTGGCCTCCCAAAATCGGAGACTTGAGTAAATATTTCCTCAACAAACTGAAAGTGTTTGTAATCCTTCATAATGAAATGTGTGCCCTGGGATGAACACTGCCTGTTGTGCAATTAATGCCCACACACTTGGTAGATTCGCTCATCATTGGCTCATTATGAGAGGCGCGTGTGTGACAGTAAAGCCGATAACGAGGGAGACAGCCGGGTGATGGCCGGCATTAGTGGGGGATCTAACTGTCGTGTTCAACCCTGCAGTCGCCCAAGAAAGCAAAGAAGAAGGCAGCAGAGGGAGCCAGCTCCAATGTCTTCACCATATTTGAACAGGCCCAGATCCAGGAGTTCAAAGAGGTGAGAGCTCTGACAGATGTGGCCGTTCACAATGGATCTGACTGCTTTGTGTGCACCCTGTGCAGACGCAGCATGTAACTGTAAATCTTCTGCAGGCTTTCACCATCATGGATCAAAACAGAGACGGCTTCATTGACAAGAATGACCTGAGAGACACTTTTGCTGCTTTAGGTAAGCTCTCAGTCTCTGGTTGAGTTTTTACACGTGGGTTTTTTTATGTGATGGTGGTTCCACAGGACCACACTTTCCAAAAATAATGTGAATAGGAAGTTTCACTGAATATTTGCTCTTGCTCCAACTTTCCCTCCATCTTTCTCCAGGCCGTCTAAACGTCAAACAGGAAGAGATTGACGACATGCTGAAGGAGGCATCGGGACCCATCAATTTCACTGTCTTTCTCACCATGTTTGGAGAGAAACTAAAAGGTGAACTGACATGACACCTCATTTTATGTATAAACCAGAGAAAAAGACCTTTCTGAAAAGACCTTATGCTGATTTTAATTTTCATCAACTCTTTCCAATCAGGTGCTGACCCAGAGGAGACCATCCTGAATGCTTTCAAAGTCTTCGACCCTGAGGGGACGGGGACATTAAAGAAGGACTTGTGAGTAACAGTGAAATGCTCCGACAGATCATGCATCATTCCTGCTCTGCTCACTTTGGCTGTTTGTTTTCCCAGTATCACTGAGATGCTGACGACTCAGGCTGACAGATTCTCCGCTGAAGAGGTCTGTGTTCCCGCATAGGAGTTATGCTGGAGTTGTGAGCTTTTTCATACTCAGCCAAACATGTGACCTGCTTATTTGTTCTTCATATCCACAGATGGAACAGATGTTTGTGGCGTTCCCCCCAGATGTAGCAGGAAACCTAGACTACAAGAACCTGGTCCACGTCATAACACACGGTGAAGAAAAAGACCAGGAATAGGTTCATTCACCTGGAGACGGTGGATCATGTATGTGTCCAGACATGTTCGTGCACAATCACACAAACTACAGCAGGAAATAAAAAAATTCAAAATGCATTTCAGTTTCCATGAATGTGTTGATTATGTCTTAGCATTCTGTAGATAGTTGCTTATATGGGATAAGGAAAAGTAAAAGACTGCAACAGTGGAGGAAACATTGATTGATTGATTGATTGATTGATTGATAGATTTATTGATTGATTGATTGATTGATTGATTGATTGATTGATTGATTGATGATGATGATAAAAAGTAAATAAGAATATAAAAACAAAATGAAAACAAAACAAAAAACACAAAGTTCAAAAGGAGTGGGTGGAAGCACAAGTTTCTCATCCCATCCCAGGAACAGCATTTTTCATTCATTATTGATTTTCATGAAGCTATATAGCAATAATAATCATATCAATAATAGCAGTAATAATGATAGTGATATGGATATAATAATAGAAATATCAAGTTCATATATAACAACAACAGTAATACTAATAATAAAAATAATAATACTAATAGTAATAAATAGTCTTGATTATAACTCATTTGCCATTTGTCATGTGTTTATATGTTGACTTAAATATATGGATGTTAGGAGTTTGCCTGTGTTTCTATCCACAGCTTAACCCCACAGACACCCATAATCCTTTTCTAGTTGTTTTCACCAATAAGTGGGTTTCAGTCACGTGACCCAGACGCCGCGCGAAATGCAGATGGAGGGCAAGAAGTGTTTTCCTCCGGTTCAAAACACAGCGAAATGAATGACAGCGAGTTTGCTGAGGCTTTGAATGGGCTGGTCCACACACCATATTGCCAAAAAATATATGTATACATAAGATATGACCCATGAAGTCTAAATAAACCAGATTGGTCTTATAATCTTGTGGATTTACCGGCCGTGCAGCGATTTACATCACAAACCATCTCATTGCTGACAAAGCAACGCTCATAACTTTACTTCTGGACATCTGATCTTAAAAATTACAACTGCAGCGGGGGACTGGTGTCCAAAATAAAGAAGTTAACGTGGTTTGGATGCATGAGGCTGAGCTTCCTTTCCAATATCTCTCCCTTTTTCTCCCTAAGAGGTATTTTCCACAATGTTGCGGTGTTAACTTGTGAGCAGTGGAGGATGTGAGCTCGGCCACTGTCACACACAAGGACGATCAGCTGCTTTTATTTTTTTAAACAATTATTTGCTTCATCAGGAGACACGTGCTGCAAAGCCCAGAATTAGGCTGCAAGCGGGGCAGAGATCCACCCGAGGACTGCAAAAAAAAAAAAGAAAGAAAGAAAGAAAGAAAGCAACGCTCATGGCTTTACCTCAGTCTGTCCGATGGATGAATCCCTCAGCAGCCGAGAAGCCGACAGTTATTCTGGTTCATGTCGGGTCAACCAGGATCCAGATAAGCTTTGAATGGCTGTTGCCTTGTTTCTGCGGGTAACAGTGAGTTATGCTATTTTGAATAAATAACCTAGCTCATAATTTTGCTAACACTGAGGGTTTTATGTGCTTGGATCTTGGTATATTAATTTATTTTACTTCTTTTATCCCAAATTCTTAATCGAATTGTAGGTTGTGCATAAGTCAAACCACATTTCTCCAAACCAGGTCTACCAGTCACAGAGATCCACAGAAACCTCCCTAAAACTGGTTTGCTGCCAGAGACAGTGGGGAAATAGCTTTAACGATAAATAATAAGATGATAATCTATCTTACCTGTTTTAGAAAGTGGTCGCTGTAAACTTTGGCATTGGTAGACTCTGCTCCTCCCAACCGAGGGCCCAGGTTAAAATCCACGTTTTGCAGCATTGTTCTGTCAGTTTTTGACATTTTTCAACTTTGTTAAGACAGTTTTAGGTACTCTTAAAAAAAAACAAAAAACTACCCTTTTCTCTGATAGCGTTATTAGAGCAGCCATAAACTGCAGACACAGAGGCATTTTTTCACACAGATATTACAGGCGACTTTCCTTCTGGCCCTCCGTCTGCATTTCGCGCACTAGTGTCTTATGAACGTGACGTATGGCGCAACCAACCTATTGCAACTCAAATTTGGTATTTCCTTCATTTATGAGATTCCACTTATTTCCTTATTTTATGATACAGCGACGCATGCTATTACCAGAGCTAACGCTTTACTGACAGATGTCCTAAATAAAAATAAATGACACCCTCTATCAATTTTAAATGCAGAGGTAGTGTGTTTGAAAAAAAAACTCAACATTAGATGAAGTTAAAAGAATAAATATCAACCAAGTTTTGCAAAGCAAATACAAGTCAAACTGCATATTAGCCAAGACCGACATCTCAGACTCCACATAGCATGTTAATCTTGATAATGATAATAATAATAAGAAAACCAAGAATAAGAAGAATCTGTTTGACCCAGTGGCAAATTGCTTCTCTGCATTTAGCCCATACTTGTACTAGAAGTAGTTGGCTACCATATTAATGGTTAAAGGCTTCACTTAATGGGCCAGGATGGGGCAGGCAGCAGCATCACGGTGTGGTATGGAGCCTGCACGGCATCCTGCCGCAAGACCCTGCAGCGCACCGTGAAAGCAGCTGGGAAGATCGTCAGTGTCCCCCTCCCCTCTCCATTTGACATTTACCACCCCCGCCTCACCTGCAGAGCCATCGGGATTGCAGGTGACCCCACCCACAGTGTCCTCACCCTGCTGCCATCAGGAAGGAGGCTGCAGTCTCCGGGCCAGAACCAGCAGGCTCAGAGACAGCTTTTTCCACCAGGCAGTGAGGACCCCCACCCCCCACTGACTCTGCCCACTCACAAACTCACCTACCTCAGGACTGCACACCTCACTTTATCATCAGCATGGCACCAGTTCAACACTGCAGAACATTGTACTAAATGGCACTACTACATATTGCACTATTGCATCCATCAGGACTGCTGCAGTTTACTCTGCCATATGCATTACTGCACTATTGCCACTGTACTGTTAGACTGCTAAAAACTTACTGTACATGTTACGGTTACAAGTGTACAGTGACTATTTACACTATTTGTACGAGTAAGAACATTGTCAAAGATGCTTTTATTGATCAGGAGAGCCGATTGGACACCAACTGCATCTGTGCAGTGTAAACGTCATATCAGGTGAGTTTCAATGTAATGCAAGTTAGGAGAACTAGCTTTAGTTGTTGCTAACTGGGTTTGATATACAATTTTTTGATATACATTTTTTTTCAGAAAATTAAAGTATGACTATTTGCACTATTGTCCATCAGGGCCACTGTACTGTTACATTGTCAGACCTTTCTGTTACATACTACAGTTACATCGTTTACATTGTCATTTCACTGTAATATCTGCACTACTTCCTACATTAAGATTGCAATACCGTTCACATTGTCTACTGTCAACCTATTTATAGGTTTCATGTTTAGATTTTTAGGTTATCCGAGCAGATTTCTAGATTTTTATGTTTTCATCTTGTAGTTTATTATGTTTTATTATATGCACCGTGGGTTTGAGAGGACTGTAATTTCAACTGTGTTGTATGGCAAACATGCATGGGCACATTTGACAATGAAGTTGACTTTGACTTTGACTTTTGAAAGACCAAAAAAAGAGCATGGCAGCAAAGGCTCAGGTTTGTAAAGTTTTATCTGAACAAACCAGAAATCTTCTGAAACAACGTCGCTCAGACAGAACTGACCACAGAAGAGATGTATGTTGATTGCTTAAAGGGCAAAGTGGGCATCCTTCAACTGGGGAGGACAGTGGTTCTGTAGGAGTCCTTGGGCAAGACATTTAATCTCACATTGACCTGATAAGCCAGTTGATCTGTGATAGTTGAGAAAAAGCTATTCTGCTGTGTATATATATATATAAACTCTATCTTCAAAAATCTGTCAGAGTCAGAGGTGAGGCCATCTGTCTGCAACTGGCCCAAATGATTTCATGCAACAGGACAATGATCAAAACGCAGCAGCAAATCTACAACAGGGTGAGGCAGAGAATCTAGCCCTGTACAACAGGAAAGAAAAGTATGGAGATGTTATACTGACTTGGTCAAAGACTGAACTGAAATGAAGAGAACTGTGCACAAATGACTGTCAACTATTCTCAATGCACTGATGCAATGTTGTAAAGAAGAGTGTAGGAAAAAAAATCCTTCATATTGAGGAAAGACACTGATAACGTCACACGTAAAACAGCTCCTAATGTTGCAGTGAAATATTGTTGAATCATGGGGTATACTTGGAAATATCATTTCTACAAAAGTATCATGAAACTGTGTATCACTTTACATGCTGCTGTTCCGACAGTCTTTTTCCTAATTCAAAGACCTGGTAAAGACCTGGAGGTTTATTTTTCTCATTTTAATTCTTCTGAAAGGAACATGCACTTTATTTTTTCACCACAACATATGTGTAGACTTTGAGTTTTAGCTGCAGCTGAAAAACCCTTTTAGTACTGATAACTACTTAACTGCCTGTAATGGTTGAAGTTTATTTCCTGAGCTGACTGTGCATCATTAGAGAAACAGTGGGAGCCGGCAGTTCTAAGTCGTAATGCAGCAGCAAATTTCTTTTGATTGTTTAAATTGAAGGAGGGGGGTTGCAGGCTCGACAGTGTGCTCTTAAAATGGTTGTAGGAAAGTCTATTTGCTACAGGGAGTAGTTTCCGCTCATTAATCAGCACTCTGACTGCAGAAAGCTCAGTTGGATTTAAAGATAGTAAAGCATCTATTCAAGAATATTCCCTTTTGTTCCAAATTTAACAATCATATCAGGTATGAGTTTCTACATAGCTATTCTTTAAAAATGAAGGCGTTCGTGTCAAACTTTAGACTTGTAACTCAGTGTGTATCATACTTGAAATTTTGATGATTGTGAGCCTCATTAATCATCTTTCCATTATAAACCTTAACTATTATTATGTCTTTTGATATTTAATATCACAATTAGCTTAACAGACTACACATGGGTTTGATTAAAGTGTTTCTGCTGACAAAGCTTTTAAAAAATATTTATCAATGATTAAACTGCTGCATAATTAACTAACAATAAGCTGCTGCCACCTTCTGAGTAGAATGATAGCAGGAGCAGGTGTATCTAATTATCTTGTGCCACAGAGAAATACACTTGACCAAAGGTAATTGCTATATTTACATAAATATATAGATAAATTACACAAATTACTGTGTCTGCTAATTCCATAAAAATACCATGGAAATGTGACATCGTTTGATTCACTCATTGTAAAAGGCTGTGGGATTATGAGAATTTATGAGAATTATGTACTGTAACAGTTTATGAAAGTTATCTGAATTGTCCTATCTATGTTTCTAAGCAGTTTATAAATAATGGTATAGAAATATACAAAGGACAAGGTCAGCTTACAGTACATACACACACATATATATATATGTTCTGTATGTAAGAGCTATATTTATGGTACGTAGGATATTTGTACTGCATAAAGAGAGAGATATGGATATAGACCAAAACAGTAGAAGCTAATTTATGTTTTTGATGTATTTGAAAAAGGTAGCATTACATAAGTGAGACTTATTCTTTTTTGAACATGTTGAATTTTTTGTTTGTTTATCGTTTGATATTCATTCTAACATGTTCAAAATAAACCATTCATCATCATTATCTAAAAACAGAAAATAGCTAACAGGCCTCTGTGACTTGTCAAATCTTTATTTTACCACGTCAACGTTGATTTTAGCCACTATAATGTGTTTTCTGAAGACAGCTGGCGTAACAATCTACTTAATTTTTTATTTAAAATACTACACTGTGGTATGAGGACCTCGTTTACAATGTAACCGAGAATGAAACCATCTCGATGAAGCGTTTCTATTTTTGTCGACTATTTTCCACGATCAGTCATTTTCAGTTCCCTCCTTTTTTCCACCCAGTGCAGTAGAGGGCAGCAGCAGGGCGGCAGACAGCAGCAGCCTCCAGAAGCAGCTGGCTAGCTGTTCAAGGTGCGGCAGAGGAAAACCAGAGACGGGACAACATCGCAGGCCAGCAGCTAGTGCGGCTGACGTTTATATATATTTTTTTATTTAAGTCTCTGTTTCCTTACAAAAGCCAACACTGGATGCAACGGTTTTTTATTTTATTTTGCGATGTACAAGTAGTTTATTAGGTTGTCAAGGTGCCGCAAAATAGTAGCTGGGTCAAACCAACATCGTTTACGCTCACCCGGAAAATCAGCAAAGCTAAGCTAACAGAGCATAGCTAATGGTAGGATAGCTAGCGGGCTAGCTTTCTCGAGTGTGTTAACGCCAAGACCTAGATTTGACTGAGTCGATTTTTATAAACGCAAACCTCTGCAATGGCTGATGTTGACAAGCTCAACATAGACAGTATCATCCAACGTCTTTTAGAAGGTAAGTAAATAATTAAATATAGCAAACCCTTCTCAATTTATGTTTTGACAAACAGTGAAGATGGTACCTAGCTAAACAGTATAAAGATCTTGGTATGTGACAAATATATTGTCACTGATATGGATGTTTTGAGGTTGTTGTTGTTGTTTTTTCTTGCTCTCAATTGTATCATCTGTAATGTTTTGCTTAATTTAGGGTGTTTGGATTGTTGAAAGGCACGAAATAAGGTGGTCAAAAACACGGTGCTTTGGCACACAGATATTAACATTGCGCATACCAGTGTAACACCGAATTATGTGACCCATCTGATGATGTGACCTGATTAGGGGTTTCAGCTGCTGCCAATACCATTCTTCTTCTCCCCTCCCTTTATTTTTTTTTTCTATGTAAATGGTTCCCATTCCTTTTATATATCTATTTCCAAACATAAATGTACTCGTGTGTAATATATATATATATATATATATATATATATATATATATATATATATATATATTATCTTATTTAGTCAGATTCTGTTATCCATTTAGTAATCCTAAAACTTAAGTATGTTGCAAATTATATACTGTCAGAGTGAACTCTGACATACTGAAGTTTCATCTATTATAGGTGTCAAAATTCATGCCTTAGTCTAAATGCTGTGTTATGGCATTTTGGTAAGTTTCCAAATTTAATATTTAACTGTATGATGAAGCATTTCTGTAATGGCACTAGAACTGAGATTCATACCTTTTCTGTGTCAAACATTTAATTTGGTTTAACACATGATCACTGTACCTTACTGCATGACAATTGCTTGTCCCACACATCCTCTGCAAACAGATCCTGTACTTGGCATTATTGACCTAGCTGAGCAATGTTAACTGTGTTGTTTTTTTCCTTTTAACTGACAGTTGTTTGTGTTTTCTTGTTGCAGTCAGGGGAGCAAAGCCAGGCAAGAATGTGCAGCTGCAGGAGAACGAGATTCGTGGATTATGCCTCAAGTCTAGGGAGATCTTTCTGAGTCAACCCATTCTTCTGGAACTAGAGGCTCCTCTCAAGATTTGTGGTAAGTGAGAATTTCATGATTCACATTGTACTTTTATTTTAAAATTTGACATCAGTTTGCAAAAAGCAAAACGTTGCATTGTTTTTTTTTGTTTGTTTGTTTGTTTTTGCATAAACATTAACAAATTAAACATCAGCATACCTCTGTCCTGCAGGTGACATCCATGGGCAATACTACGACCTGCTGAGGCTGTTTGAGTATGGGGGCTTTCCTCCAGAGAGCAACTATCTGTTTCTTGGTGACTATGTGGACAGGGGGAAGCAGTCTCTGGAAACCATCTGTCTTCTGCTGGCCTACAAAATCAAATACCCTGAGAACTTCTTCCTGCTGAGGGGAAACCACGAGTGTGCTTCAATCAACAGAATATATGGCTTCTATGATGAGTGTGCGTAATGTCTCTTTAATGACACTTTGATGTTTTGCTACATTAAGCGTACACACAGAATCAAAGTTGGACTCTTGTCTCCTCATATAGCCTTGGTGTGGCTCATTAGGCTGTTTACGGAGTTTAATTTATGCACAGGAGTAAAACAGGTTTCCTTATTGCTTTAACGTAATGATGAAATAAAATATACTTTCTTCTTTGATGTTTTAGGTAAAAGAAGGTACAACATCAAACTCTGGAAGACCTTCACAGACTGTTTTAACTGTCTCCCTATTGCCGCAATTGTTGATGAGAAGATCTTTTGCTGCCATGGAGGTGAGTTCCTGTTTTCATTGATGTTACAAAATGCAGAATTTGATCTTTTCTAACGATGTTTTCACCCATCTTCATGACCTCCACTGTGCAACTTTGCAAAAGTAGTACAACTTTGACGTCAGCTGCTTTTATTTGTCATTGCAAAATGCTGTCTCTGCAGTCTGTCCACTGATGTCTGGCTCCACCTGCGTGTAATAGGTGCTGACCTCAGTCTTGGTTTGTTTATTTGTACTACTTTGTCGTTGCATGTAGGACTGTCGCCTGACCTTCAGTCCATGGAGCAGATCAGGCGCATCATGCGTCCCACTGATGTGCCCGACCAGGGCCTGCTGTGTGATTTGCTGTGGTCCGACCCAGACAAGGATGTTTTGGGCTGGGGGGAGAACGACAGGGGTGTGTCATTTACGTTCGGCTCAGAAGTGGTTGCCAAGTTCCTGCACAAGCACGACCTGGATCTGATCTGTCGCGCTCATCAGGTAACGGCAGTCACTTCTATGAGACAAATTGCAGGTGTATTGTGTCCATTGAAGAGTGTTTTTCTTCAGCCTTTATTGTCTTTCATCCCATAAAAATTGAAGTATCTGCTTTCGCCTTCTATTTTAATATTTTAAAGGATGTACCCATTTCAATCAAAGGATTTTTTTAAAAATTTCGTTTAATTTATGCAGACTAATGACTTGATCTACTAAAAAGTAATTAAATCTGACCATTTATGCAAATTCTCAAACTGTACACTTTTACTTTATATTTCTCAGCTTCTTAAGAGAGAAGGAATATGAAATTAAAGCTTCATTTGGGTTTTATTGTAAATTTATGGCTGTCCTTTTCCATGTGAAGAGTTCCCATCAATCATTTTACAAACTAGAAGCTACTGCGCGCCTCAGGTCATACTGTGGATTTTCATGTAAGTAATGATTCCTCACCAAGTCATGTGTTTTATCTGTCATTGCAGGTTGTTGAGGATGGCTATGAATTTTTCGCAAAGAGGCAGCTTGTTACTTTGTTCTCAGCGCCTAACTATTGTGGAGAGTTTGACAATGCCGGTGCCATGATGAGTGTTGATGAGACTCTCATGTGCTCGTTCCAGGTAATGTTTGTCTCAGAACAGTATTTTATCAGAAGGAAATTACCACTCATACATTCAACACTTGATAAATTATCTTTATGGAACTTTAGTATGTAGTTTTAGATAATATGTATCTGATTTGTGGCTGTGATAAGGGAAAATACTCGTCAGGTTTCATTGGATGATTTGCTTTTACAGTTCTGTGTGTCGTCAGTTGTGATCATTTGTCTTTTTTTTTTACATTGTTTTTGCATCTCAGTATTATCAAAAAAAAGGAATCTTATGCATGTGCGCCTTTTAAGCAAGCAGTCGTGTTAATATGAAAGTCAGATGCAGGGTACTTGTAGTTATGATTGTAAACCATCAAATCGACCATGTTCTGGTTATAATTGAAGTGTGGTTCCAATTATGAACACATCTATATTGTAAAGTTGACCCATCTTCAGAAGATGTGTTCCAGGTTTCTTTTCTAAATACCACATGAAGGACTCATTCTTGATTCATTCTACAATACTTATAATTAATTGACCCCCTTCGGTCAGAACTGGTTGTTTCAGTGTCTATAGCTTTAAGTCTGAATTCCTTCCCATCATTTTGGAGAGGAGACTATTGCTCACTCTGTGAACTAGAAAGGTTCTTTTAGACCCTTTCATTCTATTCGATTAAAGCAAATTCGACGTTCTATTGTTCACAACAAAAGAAAGCTGCTTTTGTTCTTTGAGTGAGCTTGTTGCCTGTGAAAATAACTAAATTAAAACACAGCTATTGTATACATAGGCTTATTAGTCTAGACAAATGTTGGAAATATCTTTGGAGGAAGTAATCAGAAATGTTAAGTGTGAACCAACGATAACCACACATTGAAACTTCTTGTCAGAGCCAGAGATTGTTTTGGTAATTGTTCACCTGTTTTAAGGTGTCCTATGGCACATTTTTTAACTTTTCGTAATCAACTTGCAGATATTGAAACCAGCTGAGAAGAAGAAGCCTAATGGAAGCCGTCCTGTGACTCCTCCCCGCAACATGGTCACCAAGCAAGCCAAGAAATGAGGGGTCGGGCAGGGGACCAATGGCCAGAGTCACGCTCCTCTGGTCTGCTTTCGTCTTCTGCATTTGAAGGATTGGTTATTCTTCTTGCTGCCAATACTGAAATAATGCCCACTCCTATTTGATGAAAGCAAACTATTTTATTTTTTTGTCCACAGGGGTAAATTGATATGTCACCATGAAAAACCTCAGGTGTTTTGCACTCCATTTTGCAGCTAGTCTTTGCCACATATGACTGTTCAATCAGGAAAAATGTAACACTATGGCTACTTATGCACAGGAATGCCTTGTTTGAAGCTGTGCACAATTTTTCCATTTTTTTCTCGTCTCAGTTCATTTGTCATCTTTTTCTCACTGTCAGTAATGGTTATTAATGGCTATAAAAGTATGAGGAAAGTCACGGACAGCTGTTTACTTCTGTAAACTTTATTTACAGTTAATTTACTGTCAATGTCAGGGAATCGACTCTGGATTGACAATACAGCATCACATTTTTAAAGGAGTCATGCTAAATTAAATGAACAAAGATGCACTCTTGTAATGTCTAAATCTTTCTAATAAACTTTGAGTGTATTTTAGGGGGAAATTGGTATCTGAATGTTATTTGTTTTCCAGGAATTTTCAGTGTTTTAAAAAAAAACACACATTTATATTAAGATGCACACATATAAAATATGAAATGAAAAATACTTTATTTATCCCAGAAGGGAAATCCAACATTGAAAGAAGCTCACTCTTTTCTTTAGGTTTTTTTTTTTTTTTTTTATATATATATATATATATATATATATACATATGTATGCATGTATGTACAAGTATGTATTTGAACACACGCATACATACACGTGGGTGTGCGTGCATGAATGGATGGGTCACTAATTACAGGCCATCAATGCACGGAATTTTCCCCAAGATAAGGGTTCCAGGAATTCACACTTTTGTTTTCATTATATATAAAATATTTGTAATAAATTTGTCTGCAACATCGTGAATCTATCTCATAAATTAATTTACACTCGTTATATCAGCTGTAAATTAGATTTCTATAAGTAAGGGGGGAAAAAGAACACAATGTTACATTTCCATATTAGGAAACGCTGATTGCGTAACGAGGTCTGACGTCAGAGTAGTCACAAGACCATTCTCGCGGAGCGGCGTGTGGTGAGGCCACACATCGGCTGGTCCACATTTTGTGTAATGCTGCGTCTCGGAGGCAGGAGTTGCACTATGGCCGTAGACAGCCAACACTTGGGGTGTTCTTCAGTGGGAGAGGCGGCTACTTTGTTTCATTTTTTAATTTAACTTTTTACGTAACAGAAAGAAAGCTTTAAATATCATCGGAAGATATTGTCTATGCGTTGCGTGGCGGCTGTTATTTGCGGCGGTAGCGTCTGGCTCGCGCAGCAGAACATCTCCACGCTCGTTAGCAAGTCAACATTGTGTGCTCACGTCGACGCTAAGCTAGCGGTGCTGCTAGCTTGGCCGGTTTGCTGGGTCGGAGCTGGTGTGTAGGTGATGTTGTCCGTGCTGTCGTACGGTAGACTGGTTGCCAGAGCTGTCATCGGCGGACTTTCTCAGACAGACAGCCGCGACTACAGTCTGGTGACAGCGAGCTGCGGCTTTGGGAAGGACTTCCGCAAAGGCATCCTAAAGAAGGGGATGTGTTATGGGGACGACGCGTGTTTCATCGCTCGCCACAGATCCGCTGATGTTTTGGGTAAGTGTGGTTTGGTTGCTGTGGAAATGTCAACATAGTAACATCACTCCTCAGAAGGCTCTGGTTTGAATGGCAGGGTCAAGGGTCACCACCCGACATAGGATCCCTTATTACTTGGATAAGACCAAATTCAGCCGGTTGATTGTTGTGTTCAGAGTGATAAGGCAGATGTTTTGCAACGTATTGATTACCTGTTACACCTTTTTATTCAGCGCTTTGATTATTGGTTTAAAATCCAAGCTTCGCTTTAATATTGTGAATCTCTCAGTCCATCGCTGTCTGAAGCAGTTGCACAATAGTCTTTAAAATCTGCTCAGTGGGGATTGATTAAGGACGAGCCTCAGTCCCATATTAACAAGCTGTTATTTAAGACCTATGCCTGCGCATCTTGATTAGCTCTGGTTTAGCTTTCTGAGGTGATCAAGTTGTCTCACAAACAAAAATCTGAGCATCTTTTCTCCCAAGGTGTGTTTATTTTATGGTGAGCATGGGTAATTAATAAGTTATGTGATAGATGTCAGCAAGCCTGATTCTCTGCTGTGACTAGGGGCGAGGCGATGCTGTCCTTGTATGGTCACCACAGCAAATGCTGGCATACTGAGACTAGAGACTAAAGTTTCCTTTCCTGGAAAATCTTGGACCTAACCAAAAGCCTGGTCAGGAATGGTTCTAGCGATAACTTGGTGATTGGACTATGCTGCTGTGGAAATAAGTGTGCATTTTTTAAAGTTATAAAGCAAAGCGATTTATATATTTACAGTTTTAAGGAATCAATTACAGCAAATTACTGCATAACCTGGTAGTATTGATCTGTGACCTGACATTAATACCTCTGAAAATGGCCAAATGGACCCGTATTCAGCCTGATTAGAAATGTCCAAAAGTCTTTGTGTTATAGATGAACATTTTGCAAATGCAGGCTGTTTCACACACAGTAACATGAGATGCGTTTCTTGTACTGGATGTCCACTTTGCATCTGAAAGTGTCCATTGTTTTTTTTTTTTCTTCTTCAAGCAGCTGCATGTTCTTGATGTCTTTTAACCTAACAACTCTTGAGGATTGTGAGAAACTATATCAGTATTTCATTGCTTGTTTAAACGTCCAATCATCATTGTGTCTAGTTCAGAATTAGTAGCTTCATTTGAATATTTATTTTCTTATTTTTCTAGGTGTTGCAGATGGAGTAGGTGGCTGGAGGGACTATGGCGTAGATCCATCCCAGTTTTCAGGGACTTTGATGAAGACATGTGAAAGGCTGGTGAAGGAAGGACGCTTTGTCCCAAGCAACCCTGTGGGAGTCCTTACGACCAGCTACTATGAGCTACTGCAGAACAAAGTGCCACTGCTGGGTGAGTGAAGCCTCTAGAAAACCCTGCCCGCTTAACACTTTCTGAAGGCATGAACACAGGATCATCACATCATCTTGGTCATTTATATTCAGGTTAACTGCTTCTTCCTTTGTCACGTAGATTATCCAGTATAGTTCAATAAGTGCATCCATCCTCTGCTTGTTTTTACATATGCTGTCATACAACTGTTTACTCTGGTATGTCTCAATTTGTTTGAAGGTTTGGTAAACATACTCTGATCCACGCTAAGAAGCCTGCAAGGCATTAGATTTTAACCAAGACTGTGTAAAGACTGTAACCATAAACATTCATGCAGTTTGGATCCAACTTTAACCATTTTGGGCAAGGCTTTCTCTCTGTTCAGTGTAGTTGTGGCTGGGTAGAGATTTTTGCATCGTGAGTCAGAACAGCTAGATCCCATTTAGCAGTCCCGGGAATGTCCCAGCCTGTATCCCTTTCCTCTTTCCGTCTGCTGCCTCCCGACAAAGTTTGCGCGCACATACATCGGCAAACAAGCGTGTTGGGGACAGATCTGTCCGAGCGAGTGTCTGTATTTTTCCACCCAGTTCTCACATGTGCAGCAGGGAAACAAGACTGCATTGTGCTGCTCTTTATGAAGTAAAGAGAATGTTCTTGAGGCCTGCAGCATGATTGTTCTGCTGTGGAGAAAACACAGAGGCAGAGGAGTGAGTCACAGTGCGTGAGGGGTTTTCAAGGTGGATCCCAGAGAGCATATTTTGGCGTGCCAGATGAATCACTTGCAGGGTGTGGCCTCACGCTAGCTGGCTGTTTTACGGGATTAGGTTTCCTTTCCATCACATCTGCAATCATAACAAATGCCGGCACTATCAAAAAATGCTAAACCTGTTTTGCATTAAGTTTTAGTCAGGGTACACTTGACATTATACTTGCATTTAATTTTGGGATGTTAAAACCTCTGCTCATTGTTTTATATGAAAACTTTATATAACTGTGTTTGTGCCTGTCTTTAGGAAGCAGCACGGCCTGCATCGTTGTTTTGGACCGGCAGAGTCACCGACTGCACACAGCCAACCTTGGAGACTCGGGTTTTCTCGTGGTTCGGGGTGGTGAAGTGGTCCACCGCTCAGACGAGCAGCAGCACTACTTCAACACACCCTTCCAGCTGTCCATCGCTCCCCCAGGAGCTGAGGGGGCGGTCCTTAGTGACAGGTGAGGCGTCTGCTTCCTCAAACACGTGTGAATCAAATTACTGGGGAGGAGATAATATTGGTGTGTTAAAGGAATATTTAATGGATGAGCTCATCCGGTGTCGTGTAAGAATTTACCCTCCTTGGTGTTTTCCGTGTTTAGCATTGTGATGCAAACAGTATGAGACTAAAATATGAAATTATTTGTCGGTTGCAAAAGTGCGTAATCTTTTATCATGCTTGATTTAGTCTTTATGTACTAGAATCCTAAGGTCATATTACAGATCTTAGGTTCTCAGATCTTTTAACTGTTCCAGTTAAATCTGGCACAGTTAACTGAACAGACAGCTTCATTTTTGAAGCTGTTAACATGGAACAACAGCTTCATTTTTTATTTTAACAGTATAATCAAGATTATTTACCTTCAGAATGAATTTAAGTCAGACTTTTTATGTGACGGACCAAAAGTTAGAACTTGTGCCTCAGCCCCTTTCATGTATGCCTCTTCAACCCAGGACTGATGCACATCCTGTCATGTCTGAAAATATCAAACTTTGATACCTAAACAAAGTGTCAGAGTTGATCCTCTGCTTTTATTCCTCAGTGTCAGCAACAGAGGTCATTACAGAGACGAAACAAGCCAGTTTTTGTTTTCACATGTGGAGCTGGCTTTGGAACTTACTGCTCTAACAATGTTGTGGTCAGACACCTTTCTGAAGGATTTTCTGATGTGTGGAAGGCCAATCATTCAGATTGAAGATTTCAGGGCAGCTGTTTACATAGTAACTAATCTATACTGATCTGGTGTGTACATGCGCTAAGATTTAAGCATAATGTTCCCGTCTGGCATGCGCAGAAAGATGTTTACATCAGGTGAATTATCAAAAAGGTCTACAAACTGATGTCACAGTTGTTGTTTTACAGTAATTTAAATCAAGCAACAGCTTGACACTCATACGCTCGTATTGCAAACAAAGAAAAAAGGGCGTAGAGAGAGAGTGAATTAAAAACAAACTTTCTGCCCCTGTCCAGTAAAAATTGTTTGTTTGCTGCCATCTTTCAAAGTAAGGAAATCTGACTTGATTACATCAAGTCGGTGCATGCGCTATAAGACATCGCAACTTGACAATTTTTCGAGTCAACACTAACATAACACGATCAGTTTAGGAAAAGGAATATTCACCTGTGAAACCGAATGAAAATCCTTTCGGTTTGCCACTGACATTAAGAATGAGATGTATTCATGGATCATTTTCATTTCGATAGAGTTTTCAAACCAATTGCAATCGGTATATTTGGCTTCATGTAAACATAGCTAGTGATGTGGCTCTGAGTTGTCTCGTCTGCTACTGTATGTGTAAATTATAAGGAAGAACAGCAGCAGGTTGAGAAAGACATCTTTTTTGCACCTTCAAGGTGCAACAGATGTGTGAAGGAGGGTATTAAGGGGCTTCAGTCTTCCACCATTCTTCCGCCACCATGCTACAGAGTGGGAAGTGCTGGATTTGCTGCAGACAGCCTTTCGTAGCAACATCTCTTTATAGCCTCATTCTATAAGGAGTCAGACCTCTGTCAGTGTGCAATGTTGGATACTGTGAAAAATTGAGCAACTTCTCTTACACGATGATCGTTGAGCCATATTTTTATATTTTATTGTAGTGGATTTTAAAAAAAGGTTACTACCTTTAAAAATATAGCTGATGGGATAAATTGCTGCAAATCCTGCATGCAGACGCAACAAAGGAGCTTATCTGCAACAAACCACCGTGCAGAACATTTAGTCATACTTGTGTGTTAAGTGAATGTAACAACTGTACTGGGTCGAGCTGCAGTGTAACAGTGGGTCAGGATCCACGTGCTGCTGTGTCTCGTTGCTGCGGTGTGCCAAACGGCAACACAGTAGACGTCAGTAGAGCGCAGGATGTTTGCCAAGCTCTCCCTCTTACCCAGGTCAAAGTCTGTTTGGGCTGATGGGCACTACGAAGAGTCCACAGCCAATCCTGCACCAGCAGGCTCAGCCACCTTTTTTACTTGTTCATCTTTAATCTGGCAGATTATTTTAAGACTCTTAAGTGCCCCCCCCCCACCACCACCAAAAAAAAACCTGACAAACTATGAACCATGGATGACTGTAATCTGCATGCAAGCAATGCTGATTAGTTGGTTTTTTTTTTGTAATTGTCAATTTTAGTTTTAACCAATCTACAAATTGTTTAAACTATATATTTTTCTTTGAGTTATTTAATTGCTGAATTTACTCAGAAATTTAGAGTGCTGCAGCACATTAAGCTTGCAGTCCTAGATCACTAAATGGCAAGCAATAGAAAAGAGTGCAAGGGTCACGACCAAAGAACATAAACAACATTCCTGTCGCTGCAGAAGGCGGCTCCTTTGCAAAATAGACATTTAAAACCTGTTTATGGGATAAGGAAGGCTATGATGATAAGTGCTGCACAATCTGAGATTCATTTGCTGTTATTAATATTCAGTGCTTGTCCTTTAGTCTGGAAAATTATGTGTTCTCGTTATTGCATGCAAGTTAATATAACCACAGAATTTTCCTCCTGCTGAGCCACAATTATTAAGATATAAATAAACATCAAGTGTTGGTCCTTTCTAGCTTTTGAAAAATTTCTTTGATAAGTAGGTGATCTATGCAGTCATAACAGACAATTGCAGCTGTTCACACATTAAGTAAATGCCTCATACTAACTGTTAGTGCTATCCTAGCTGGTTGGAAATCCTTTTCAGCCCTCATGTAAGCTGCAATTGTAGCTACATCAAAATCGCTGCAGAGGACAGGTTGTTCTGGGAGCTTTGGCTCTGCGTGTCCTGATGCAATCCAGACAGTTTGTAATGACTAACATTCATGTCTGACCAGGGGTGTGAAGCAGGGTAAGGCCATCTTCCTAGAAACAAACATGACACTGGCAGATGAAGTCTGTTCCTGCCTCTGTGTATTTGTAGCCCTCGTTGTAACGGTAGCACTTTTTATTGGCCCTGACTGTTCTTTCCGAAACCTCATGTGATGGTTCCTTGAATTAACTCTCATTCTGCACATGTGATTAAATTTCCATCAGATATGCGATTCGGTAGCAACTGGGAGACCCCTGTTTCATGCTGTCAGTTCTGTCCTCCCACCAGCAGCATAATGTGCTGTAAGCAGTGTTTTTTCCAAAGCAGAGAAGAATATGGGATATAAGTTAGACTGATCTATAAGTCGGATGGGGTAAATGTTTAGTAAGGGAATTTGATTCAGAGAGATAGGAGGGGTAAACAAGATGAGTTGTTGGAGTCTCAGCCTTACAGTAGTTTTATATTTGTGGTGCTTTCATAATTACAGTATTGACTGACTTTACTGCGTCTGTACCTGCAGCCCTGATGCCGCAGACAGCTCCTCCTTTGATGTACAGCTGGGGGACATCATACTCACCGCCACCGACGGGCTGTTTGACAACATGCCTGACTATATGATCCTGCAAGAGCTCAAGAAACTCAAGGTGAGTCACAAACACATCTGCCTCTGAGTGGGATCAGGAATAAAAACTTAATGCTTTGTTTGTGCTTGTCAGAATGCAAACTATGAGAGCGTTCAGCAGACCGCCCGCAGCATCGCAGAACAAGCCCACGTACTTGCATACGACCCCAATTACATGTCACCTTTTGCACAGTTTGCTTGTGATAATGGACTGAATGTAAGAGGTAGGTGCTTTTAGTTTAAAGGAAAGAAGCACACACTATAAAAAATATTCTGTTTGAAAAGTGAAACCATTTTTCTGATTTTTTTTTTTTTTTTTTTAATCTTTGCAGGAGGAAAGCCAGATGACATCACAGTACTGCTGTCCATAGTGGCAGAATACACTGACTAGACTCTGTGGAGCTGTGATGGAAAGTGATCTGCTTTAATTCCTGCTGGCCAGGATGTAGGACTGATGTCTGATGCTTCCTCAAGATCCGCAAGATCTACTCTGGCTCAGCCCTCAGCTTACCATCACCCTCTTCCTCCCACCCACAAAAAAGTGCCCATTTCTCTGCAATCGTGCATGCCAGAGTGGTCAATTAAAGCGAACAAGAGCCCTGACACATCTTTTATTCAGGTTGCACTGTTGGCATCTTCGCAGTGTTCCACTGCCCAGTGGATAATCGCATTGCTTAGGATCAGGAGTCATTGGGCTCATTGGAGATGAGCATCCTGTCAAATGGGGATGAGTAGTCTCTTTTTCTGATAGGTGGCTTGGGCTGGGAGGAAGCTGAGATACAGAGGGAGATGCAGCCAGTCAGTAGGTGTTGACGTGTTAAAATGGCTGCACGCCGGGCTGCCAGAAGGGAATGATGCAGCCCATCAGTCGTGTTAAGAAGGGAAGAGCACAAGACACGGCAGCATTAGGGCTCAATAAATAGGCTGCATTGTGCAAGCTGATGTTCTTAATGACATAGTGGTGGTTGGAAAGTCTTTATCAGATAGTATGTAACCTTCTACATTGATGCAGAGAGCATATACTTGATAGGGTATGACCAGTGTGCTGTTTGGGGAAGTTTTTGTTAAATGTTAGCAAAAAATAAGTGTGACATTTATACACCTGTGGTGCATTTCTTTGGGCAGGTAGATCTGTTAAGATTTCATATTGAAGAGCGGCAGCTGCCTTTTCCTACCAGTGCAATTCAAGTTGAGCACATATTTTGTTACTTAATGGGAGGAGTATTGGTTCAAAAGCCTTCCAGGGTATATATATATATATATATTTAATCTGATGTGTCAAAGTGATGCCCTCCCTTTAATATTACAGCTGCTGCTGGTGAAGTCTTAATTGTGATTATGCGTGATGTGTGAGAGGATATGTGTGTGTGATGAATGCATTTACGCTCGTCAGTGTGTCCGTATGTTTAGTGTTACTGAAATGGATGTGAAGGCTCCAGACTTCTCCATATCCACTGGACTTAATTGGTCTGGCGGCCTTATACGCACAAAGCTTGAGAAGCATATCTGAAAAAGCTCAATGTAATGGAAGTTGGTCATGTGACCAAATGTATTTTTGTAACTTTGTTTGGTGTGATTGTACAACTGCATCACAGTAGCTTAAACTGTCAGCAATCAAGATTTTCTTTTCTTTTCTCTCCCTCCTGCTGTATAGCTCCAGTGGCACAAACAAAATAATGGTCATTATGTTTCCATTAAACCACTACATATTTCCACCCAGTGTTTTCTGCAACTTTTACCTGCAGTTAGAGATTTCAGTCCACATCTTGTGTATTCGCATTATAATGTGCCTTGTATCAGGTGTTGTTGATACTGGCAGACATACACAGTTTCTTACCCCCACTCAACTATGTGCCAGTTATTAATTAAGAGCCTGAAACTGTAAAGTAGCCATAAGAGTCAAATCATGCCCTGCTCGGCTCCAGTATGTTGAACTTTTTTCCTCTTTAAATCTCCTTCTCTGTACTGGGTCAGGAGCTTAAGGATAGTGATAAAGCCATCCCACACTTAGAAAATCCTCCCTGTGGATCTTTGCATCACTGTTTACAATCTGCACTAATCTAACAGACTGTTTCCCTGCTCAATACGAGCCCACTCAGAGGACGACAGCACCGGGCGTCGTTCTGAGTTGGGACTAACTGGGATAGGATTCAGGCAGAGCAGTGAAATGAGAACATGCGAGTTGTGTTGTAGCACTGAGGTCAATCTAAGCAGCCTTATAAATACAGAGCTGTTCTCGGATATTTGGTACCACCGCTGTAAGCTTTGTGGTTTCCTGCTTCCTGACTCACACCTGTCCTGACACTCTTTGCTTCTCATCAACTTCACCTTCCCAACATTTTGTCGAGCAGAACATGTTTAGAGTGTACAGTACGATGCAGATCTAAGCTCTGTGGGGGTGGGGAAGTAAAATCTGTACAATATTTAAATAAATAGTATTTATTATCCTGTTGTCTGATTCCTGTGACACAAACATAACCTGCTGGGTTTTTTCTTACATGCAGTGAGTGATGAGTACAGTGCAGAGGCACTTTTTTTTTTTTTTTTTTTTTCCCCTTCTTCCACACCAGCTGGCTGGATGCCTGTAGGGCTATATTTTCCCATCAAGACATTATCACTTTTAGCTCTGCATGCAGCATGTTTACCTCGCTGAACTCGAGCTTCAGTGCAGGCCAGATAAAGTTTAGGAACACTTTGTACAATACGCACATACTCCCACATTCCTCAGACAATCAGATGCACAAGTTCCCATCAACAAACAGGTGTGGCAACGTCATGCCAAAGTGATGTTTTCTTAGTTGGGCTCAATTGTACGTTACAACAATTACTATCACAAAAACAAGGTATTAACTTATGAAAAGCAGACTAATGACAAATCTAATGCTGAAATGACAACCTTTGTGCCATTAATATTAAGTTAAAATGCAAAAAGAATTATAACACATTAACGTATCTTTTTTTTAGCAGAAATACAAATTATTTGTGTGACAGCCAAGTCCTCACAGTCTAGGGCTTCCTGGATAGTCTTCCTCCCCAGAGTTTCTTCGTCGTCACTGTAGCATGCCAGAACAGGCAACCTCTTGGTGCAGTGCTCTGAGGATACAGCTTTGAACAGAAGGGAGCAGATCTACAGGGGAAGGAAAAAAAAACAAGGGAACAATTACAAAAAGCAGCTATCTAAACACTGCAAGAGTCCCACCTCTCTGTTTCCCAAACCTCTTGTTCAGGGCTGCAGAAATGCCAGAAAATTTAACATGAATATCCCAGTAGAAACGAGTTAAACGGGGTAACTTCTTATCTGATTTAATCAAACCTAACAATACAGATCTCAATACGCGCTTCGACAATGCTGATTTTCAACCAAGCTTTCCAGCTCCGGATATGTGCACGCTCATGTAAAGCAATTAGAATAAGCATTAAATAACCAATCTCAGGTGCATCACCATGGCAACACAACTTGGTTATGGAGAACCAGCTTTGTGATGCTGAAAATCCGAAGTTGATTCTAAAATTACTTATTAGGGCGATGCATCCACCTCATTAGGGTCGTAAAAGTCAGATCAAAACAGATTTTTCAACTTTGACTAAATCCATAAGGAGGTTCAAATTTTTTGTGGTATAGAAAACACACCATCACACTGGTGTGACCTCACATCTCCAGTCACACTTGGTGAGGAACTATGGCGCTCTGGGCGTACTTCCCAGTGGAGTTTCAAGTAAAAGACTTGGCTCTTCTCAATGGCAACGACCCTTCAGGACCCTCAGAATGAACAGAAGTCATGTGGAGAGCCCAATGAAATGAAAAAGAATGAATAAAGCTTTTATTACCGTGGAGGAAGCTGGTGTTACAGTGGCACTGCCGCATTCATCAGGTACATGGAGGCTGGTAGGGTGGTAGGGATGCATCAGCACAGACGAGTTGATTACAGGGCTGCCCTGGCTGGATGGGACTAGCTCCATTACATCAGGAACATCATGAGGGATGTCGCTCTGTCCTTCATATTCACCAACATGGAAAGCAGCAGCATCTGCACACCTGGAGACACAAAGGATGCTAATTTCTGGCCTTACCTGAGCTACTCGGGTAGTAAGATAAAAAAAATATAGTCCTAACTTTGTGTGAAGTGCCACCTTCTGTGGCTGCAGATAAAATTTCTGCTTTTATGCAGAAATCACATCATGTTTAAGTGAAATCTGACCCATGAGCATGTGAGTTATCACTGAGCGTGGTGGCAAGATGTATCATAGCAGAACTAAAATGAAATGAAAGAAAAATACTTTATTTATCCCAGAAGGGAAATTCAATTTAAATACTTGATATAATACTTTTTAAAAATACTTTCTTAAATAATTTTTCATAAAGAAACCCAATTAAAATCAATTTAAAATACTTTTTTTTTTTACTATATTTTTCTATAATGTGCCACACCATAGTGATGTATAGTATATCTAATAACAAATTAAGTGGAAATACTGGTAGAGAATTAACATGACAGACGAAGAGAGTTTTTTCATGCCAGAAACAATAACAATGTCTATATTTTTTTTCATTCTTATATTCTGACTCTAAAACTGTCAAACAGAATAACTGGGAGGGATAAACATCAGTTTATCAACATCTGAAAATATCATTTAGTGATTAAGGATACCAAAAACAGAACACAAATACTTGCTTTTGAGTACTTGCCAATACCTAGATGAGTACTAATAAATTCCATTACAGTTCACTGATAAAGACCTAGACCAGAATGCCAGATGAGACCACTGAATGTTTAATTTTGTGATACATCAAACGAGTCATGCTGCTGCCATTCTCTAAATATATGTCTGGAAAACTGTCAGAAACTGTGTATATATAAGGAGAATGAACAAATAAATAAATAAATAAGGAGGTTAAAGTAGTTTTCAGTGGATTCTGGTCACTGTGTGACAAAGAACCAATATGGTTCAAAACAGCTTCTCACTGAGATGGGACCTAATTCAGATTTTTTTTTTTTTTACATGGCATCAAGTGTAACTTAATGTGTTTTTAAAAACTTAATGCATCAATTCCACATATTAGTCTCTTTACATTAACATGACAGGCCTGGTTCGTCTCACATTAATACCAGGTTCTGGGACTGATACCTGGTACTGGTATCTGTATTAGTGCATTCCAAGCAGTGGTGTCAGACTCAGGAGAATAATTCATATGATGATTTACCGTTACAAAAACTTCATCTCTCTATCAGCTGATACCGAAAGTGCCCTATGTTAAGAGGAGCACGAAAACAACTCTCTACATGTAACCACACTTCACATCATCAACCTCAAAGAAGAATCAAGACCACAAGTATAACGGAACAAGAAGCAAGAAGACATCTTTCTGCTTTCAAAATGCCTCGATACAACCTCAGGCTCTCTAACTATAGACAGGCCCCTGACATGGCAGAAAAGCAGGTTTTCTTATGAGCATGCATGCCACAAGTAGCACAAGTGTTCAAAAACAACCTGAATGACTCATGTCTATTGGGTAAATATCAGCTGAGAATGTTGTTGTAGTTTCATTCCTTCACAGTAAAATGAAAAACGAATTCTTCATCAGTGCAGGGATGCCTCTGCAGACTCCCAGCAGAGCACACAAGCAAACCAAAATGCTAATGACCCAGATGTTCAACAGTCTAGCTGGGACCGGTGTAACACGATCAACCTAAACCCCACAGCAGACTACAACAGAGTGAGAGAGCTAGTAAAGCAGGACACTGATATGGGGAAAACAGCCAAGCAGGCTAGCATAGTGGAGAGGAGGGGATTACAGACCATCTCACTGACAGGCTTCTAACCCAGCCCCACATGTTCTACGCTTGCCCTATTTATTTCTGTTACCGACACCAAGCTGGCTGCAGTAACACTATGCCTCTTAGGAGGCTATGAAGAGCCAATAAGGGCAAAGCGCCTTGACCGAGTGCCAGGAGAGAAGGCTCAGGTAGAGCCCCTGTGGGAAGATTCAAATATGCTCTCCAATGTTGTTGGATGTAGATCTAAGATCTAAGAAAAAGACCACAGATGTGACAAACACAGGGCACAACATCATAACAAATCTTATTCTTTCAACTTTGCTGTGGGTAAGAACCCCATTATTACACACAGGACACAGCTGTTGTTACCTGGGTGAAGAGGGAGCTGGGGTGTCTTTAGGCTGAGAGGGACCTCTGTTTTCAGAGTCCATCAGAGTGGCCAGCACCACAGTGGCCTCAAGGACCATGTCTTTCACAGAAAAGCAAACAGGCCTGCAGTGAAAGAGGCAGTGAATCTCACCAAAAACCTCCAACTTTGTAAAAAAAAAAAAGACCGATTCTCATCAGATTCAATAGCTACAGAGAAACAAAGAGATTTCTGCAGCAGTCTAGAGCGACTTGCAGGCTCAGTTTGGAAAGTTTGTTGTTGCACTTTACAGACTGTTCTGTTTGAGATATGAATGCTTGTCGAGTTAATTATAACAGCAAATAAACTCACTTTCCTGCTGCATCAAAGTGAACCGACACTGGGAGCGAATGAGACTCTGCAAAAGCCAGTAAACCCTGAAACAAAGCAGAAGAATAAAACCCTAAAATATGTTTATGTGCATGCTTGTCATGTCTACAACAGTTAAACAGAGCTCAGCAGCTGGAGAGTGTGGTCATGACATGTTTACTGTGGTCAAGTTAAAAGAAACAATGAGCAAATTGAGACTAAAACTTAAAGCCTGATTTTTAATCCATCTAAACCCGATTTTCCAGGAACAAGACGGCTAGGCTGGCTAATGAGGAGTCTCACCACAGGGAGTCCAATAAACATTCCAAGACATTAGGGACAAGAGTTGTGGCCCTTAATGCAGGTTAAGTCTCATTAGCCGGACAAGCACAAAGGCTGTTCATCCAAATGTCTGAGTGACTGACCGAGTTCATCTGCTTTGTTTGCTAAACTAGGACAAAGGAAGGCATTTAAACTAGAGAAGGTTGTGCTAATTTAGAAAACCGTGACAATGCAATTAGCTTTATTGAGTCAGCTTTACTTGGAATTGCATTACAGATCTCCAAGATCCCAGTGTTTTGTACTTGCTCAAATTATCAGCAATTTAAGATTAACGTCAGCTTCACTCAAAATATTGTAGCAAATATAATATTATGTGTGACAAGAACATTGCGGCTCTTTTCTTGAATTTCTTTTTCCATGTGGCGGTGAGTCACTACAGTCACTCTATCCTGGCTACAAAGAGGAGGTTCAAAGACAGAGAAACAGAAAGCCAGGCAGAGGCTTTAAGACACCTGAGCATCCAGATTACAGGGCCATAAATATCATGCCTTACACATGAAATGCCCCCTGGTGAGTCAAACTCACACACGCACACCCTCTGCAACACACATGCAATGATACAAGCCACACACATAATATTCTCAAATGACAAGATAAAGAAAAATCCCTCCAAAAATAACCCTGTTACCCTCAACTCCTTCAGGCAGAAGGTTATGTCCGAGTCCACTCCGATCTGAAAGAAGTCAAACTCATCTGGGTGTAAGGACATCTCAGTGTGCATCATCCTCACATGACCTGTGACAAGGTACATCCAAGTACTTGCATTACATTTTAAGATAATTTAATGAGCCTGAGGATGAAAATGGGCAGCATTTGCAATTGTTTCAGTAACCGAGAAAAGCATTACGAGCACAACGCACCCTTTCTTCCTTCAAAGTGATTTTTCAGACTAACTTTCTGTGGACTCATGGACAGAGTGATTTCATCCTGAAACACGGGGAAGTGCCTCACCATGTCACCCAAAAGCCTGCAGAAACAGAGCAGAGCAAACGAAGGCCAGAACAGAATCAAGCATAGACCTACTGTATTCAGCTTCTGCTCCACTTACTGATAATAACTTTCTAAAAATCTAAGGGTTTTATTCATTTAATTCAGTGAACGACGTGTAAACTCTAAGTTTTCTGTAGTGGTTGCATGATGGGAAGTTAATGTGCAAACTTCACCTACAACTCTTAGCAGGATGAAGCATACTTTGAACAGATCCATGCTTGTATAGTTGGGTCTAACTTGATAATGACATGACGGAGTGCTAACCTTGCAGGAGCCTTCAGCACATTAGGACAAAGGTGTGAGGCAAACACCGCCTGCAGAGCCTCACTTTCCTGGAAGTGTATGTTGTGGGTTTTAGTGACACCTGGCACAGAAGCAGAGATGGGGTATCTGGAGCACACTGCCACCAAGTGTTCATAATATGCAACAGTTTCAGCTGACTAAATATTTTTTACATATAAATAAGGTTTCCAAAAATAAATTACTTTTCCTTTGTCTACAGTTGGCTCACAATAACAGTTTGTGTGCTTCCTACCATGTCTGCAGAAAAACTGGATTATCACTCGGTCACTGGGAGAGCTGATGGATATCTGACAACGTTCCACGTTACGCTCAATGGAAGTCAGACACCTGAAAAGTGGTAGGACTGACTTGAAAACATATAAAAGTAGTTTGGGTTAATTAGTCACCACTGTCTTGACATCGTAATCACACAGTTGTAAAAGGGGCATTGTGATGACATGTGAGTGTAGTTGTATGATGTCTGTTACCTTCATGACCAGTTTGCATTTGGCTGCTTCAGTGCCCTGCCCTGATAATGATCCCATGTTGTACTGCTCAAAGAAGAGCGGCGAGAAGAGGAAGCAGGCATAAGCAGAATGAGCTGAATTCACTGATCTCAGAGCCAGCTTTAACAGAGAGGAGGAAGGGAAAGAGATTCAGTTCAAATGTGACATATGAATGGTAAAAGGTCTTGATTAGGGCCTAACATCTCGAGAGGACCCTCATGACCTTAGTGCTCATATAAAATATACGAAAGAGAGGAGGCTATACTCGCCCTTGGAAAATATTAACGTTTCCCTTTATATCTAGTTATTGTTGCTCACCCCTTTGACCATAGGATCCAACCACAGCTCATCTCCTATCCGTGACAGGGCATGGATAGCCTTCCCAAACACTGCAACACAAACAGCACCACAGCCCAAGGATAGCTCCTCACTGTACACGAGGACATCTCCCCACACTATTTCCTCCCATAAACATTTCGTTGCTAACTTATTTAGCAAAGTAGGCTATACTAACCTGACGTAACAATATTATTTCAGCCGAATATTATTTACTAAAACTAGCTGTTTATTCGTATAGCATTTACCCTTTTCTCTTACAGAAAATAAAACAGTTATATTTCTGTTTCCGTTTATTTTTACCTTTAACGCAGCTCCCAACAATGACACAATTCATATTTAACAATGTTAAATCAAGCTAGCGAGCTTGCTATGAAACGAACAGCACGCGCACAGACAGCGTCTAGATGAGAAAAACATTTTCCGAGTTTTTTTTTTTTTTTCAAAAGCCTACTTATGTCACTGGCAAATAATGTGTAATTAGATTTTTTGTAACTTAAAATAATGGTGATTATGGATTAGGTCATATTAAGCAACGCCAATATAAATGCTTACAGAGTAAAAAAAAAAACCCTGTATAATTAGCCTAGATAAGTTTATATATATATATGTACACACACACACACACACAAACTCAAACTTTTGTCCGCATAATTTTTCATGCCCTCAAATAAAAAAAAAAGAGTAACAATAAATAAGATTTGACAACATTATAAATTAGTGAAATAAAATATTTCTTTTGAATTGTATTTTTTAAACATGACGGCAAACACGTGATTGCACTTTCATAAAGTGTTGCTCAACAAAATTTTAGTTCGGGAGCCCCATCATACTTGTTTACTCGTTTTATTTTTTATTTGTTTAACCACTCTTTATGCAAAACTCTGCTACTTCCAGAACTTCAACCAGCACCCTTGCCTCCTGTCTTTCATTACAAGACTGATTAATCCAGGTGTGTCTGGCCATTGTCCTCGTGGTTGCTGAGGTCAGGCACACCTGGTTTAATCAAATGTCCAATAATGACAGACAGGAGACAAAGGAGCTTAAGTTAGGAAGTTGTGGAGTTGTGCATAAAGGCCTATGTCATGATTTTTATCAATCTTTTATGTATTTATTATTATTATTATTATTTCTACTTATTTCATTGACAGCTGATTTTTTTCCTTAACTATGGGTGGGGGGTGGTGAGTAATTTTGAGGACGACTGTATGCAGGTTTTTATTTCTGCTATGCCAGTGTGCACCACTAGAGAGAGTCATTACTCCAATAACCTCCAGGAGCAAGTGTTCTCGTCTTTTCTTTTAACTGTCAAAAATGTTAGTTTTACTCTCTATCCTATAGAACAGCACCGTATATTTAAGTGTGTTAAATTAACCCGTACATTTAATTTCAGAGTTAATTTTTTTATTTTCCTCCAACCAGCTTCATAAGCACAGTTTGTGTAAAATAAGACAAATTGATCTTTTATGTTTTTTTTCATTTGGTGTTTTACTGCTTTCTCCTTTTTAGTCTGGGGACTTTTAAGGCAGAGGTCCAAAGTTGGTCCTCAATGTGTGTTAGAGCAGAGAGAGACTGTTTTCCAACTCCGGACCTCACCACTGTCCTGCATGTTTTTATGTGTTCCTATCACACCTGACTCAAATTCATGAACTTTCTACTCAAGTTCTTTGCAAGTCTGAATCATTTGATTCAGGTGTGAAAATTATGGTTGCCTCTAAAACACGCAGGACAGTTGGCCCTGAGGACTGGAGTTGGGAAGCACTTATTTAAAACCTGCAGAATTGTGGCGCTTGAGAACCAGAACTGGACACCCCTGGTTAGAGAAGAGGTCTCTGCATTAGAGGAAAGGAACACTTTAAAACCTGCATCTGATATAGGGGGGAGCTTATGCTGTCAACTTTTCACCTACTAAAAAACATTTTGTTCATCAAATGTTAAACACAATAAAACAGTCAAACATCAATGATTGTTTATAAAATCTGCAGATAATTGCATTCGTTTTTTTCCATCGTATTTCCATGCGGTCCCGAGGTGCGCTAGCAACTGTGCTCCTTATTCCAAGCCTGGATAAAATCATGTCAGGAAGGGCATCCAACATAAAACCTTTACCAAATTAGATATGTGAAGCTGTTCAATGTCTTCCATACCAGATCGGTCAAGGCCGAAGTTAACAACTACCACCATTTATGGTCGGAAACTAAGAGCGGGGACTTTCAACATTGAGACAATGACAGAAAAAAGTGGCGAGTTAGTTTTAAATCATTCAGAGGTAAAAGTGGATATATTGTGTCTCCAGGAGGACCAGGTGGAAAAGTAGTGAGGCAAGAGCAGAATTTAAGCTGTCCTGTCATGGTGTTGGAAGGTATTGTTAGGTATTTTCTGCCAGTGAAAAGAGTCAGATAGAAGGATGAGTCTGATAAAGAAACTGAAGGTATAATGTTCAGTGTTACTTGTGGATATGGCCCACAGGAAGGATGCGAGCTGAGAAGGAGTAATTCTGGAGTGAATAAATTGAAATGTTGGTTTAAGCAATAGCTTGGTATCAAGGTCAGGGGTCCAGAGTAACAGATGGTGGCAAACTTTACAAAAAGGCAGGAACATGAGAGGAAAGATAAGCCTTGAAGGAGGATGTTAAACTCTATTCTTGGTTTAACTGGGAGCCAGTGTAGCTTTTGCAGGTTTGGAGAGATGTGGTAAAAGGAGGGTTTTGGTGATGATGCGAGCGGCTGAATTCTTGACTATCTGAAACTTATGAAGATATTTCTGAGGGACACCAAAGAGGAGAGAGTTACAGTAGTCAATGCAGGAGGCAACAAGACTGTGAACAAGGATAGAGGCAGTACGGGAGCGAAGGGAGGGGAAGAGACCAGAGATGTTGCATTGATAAAAATGCAAAGTAAGTGGCATTACTGATGTGGGCAACAGATGATAAAGCTGTGAATGATGACTTCCAGTCCCAGTCAGGAAAGGGTTAAACTGGGGGGCTACCAGGGAAAGACTGTTATGATTACACTGATATAACTGATGTCATGAATGTGAACCAAATTCTTAACTACAGTAAAGTTGCCACGAGTGTTTAAGCTGCTCAAGAATTATATAAGAAATGTTACGGGGTCTAAGCTTATTTTAATTGTTGTGGTTTTAAGCAGTAAACAATGTACAGTGTATGAATTTTGGGCGATATCCGATATACCGATATTTTAAAACTTAGTGGCCAATAACCGATCTCGATACCGATATTAAAGCTGAAAAAAATAAGCAGTCATTGCAAAGAACAGTTTTGTTATCCATTTCCGACACCTTGAAAAATAGGGGTGGGAAAAAGTATTGATACACTGAAATATCGAGATATTTTGATATGTCGATATCATATTGATATTTTAAACACGGTAACGATCTATTTTGCTAATAAAATCTCACGACATTTCATCATTCTGTTACAAAATCTTGCAAGATTTTATCATTCTGTTACAAAATCTCACAATATTTCGTGAATTCTCTGGAGATGACGCAACAGAATAATGAAATATTGCGAGATTTCATCAATAAATTAGATCAAAGGCTACGGCGTTTTTAAATTGTAATATGATGTCAGCATATTTGATATGTCGATATCATATTGATATTTTAAACGCTGTAACGATCTATTTTGCTAATGAAATCTCACGAGATTTCATCATTCTGTTCCAAAATCTCACGAGATTTCATCATTCTGTTTCAAAATCTCACGAGATTTTATCATTCTGTTCCAAAATCTCACTATATTTTGTGAATTCTTTGGAGATGACGCAACAAAATGATTAAATATTGCGAGATTTTGTGAATAAAATTGATCAATACAGCGTTTTTAAATTGTAATATGATGTCAGCATATGAAAATATTGTGAAATTTTTGTGAATTCTCGCAAGATTTCTTAACAGAATGATGAAATATGGCAAGATTTAGTTAGTAAACAGATCAATACCGCATTTTAAGATATCAATATGATACCAGATATGAAATTACAGCAATATTTCAGTGTATTGATATTTCTTCCCACCCCTATTAGACGTTTTAGACGTCTATAAAAAGGCATTTTTGAAGAAGTTTTTGGTTATTTCAGACTTTAGAAACAGCGGCCTGATTGGTTGAATATCGGTGGGGTGGCCAATGTCCGATATTCAGTTTTAAGGCCGATATAGGCCGATACTGATAGGGGGCCGATTATATTGTGCATTCCTAATGTGTATCTTATTTTATAGATGTATTTAAAGATATAAATTTATTGATTCCAGCAAGGCGAGAAATATCTTCTTGTTATTTCCAGAGAAAGTCATGCTCCATTTGTCATAAACAAAAAAATTAAAAAAGACAGGCAGGCAAATCATCTTTATTGATACTGTTTACTTCAATCAATTTAATCAATATTGCAACAAATCGCAACAAAAAAGAATCAGGGCGTTTACAAGGAAAACTCAGTTTTAAGGCAGGGTAGGGGATCCTGGAAAAACAGATTGAGCAAGCTATATTTTTAAAAATACTCCCAACCGAAACCACGCCTCCAGAGCACAAGAACGTGTGCGCCGATGGTTGTCGGTGAAGATAACCGAAAACAGCCGAGTGGATAGTTTGTTAGCTTGCTAGTGGAGGAACTACATTTCTAAAAGTGATAATTCCTTCACCTCCAACTCCTTCTGCGGTGTAAGACATCCACACGGTGGATTTTAAGAGCAAACTGCTGCATAGATGAGAGCAGCGAGGAGGCACGTTCACGTGCACTGTGAGACACTCATGGCATGTTGTGAGTGCGCGCACGCGGGGAGGGTGGGTGGGGGACAAACAGCAGTCAAGTTTGGTGGACATATAATCATTCAATCAATAAGCACAGGCCGCTACAGTTTCATTGGATAGGGTTTTTTCAGTCCTGTCCGTTCCACAGGTGATTCATTTTTTTAAATTTTTGAGTCAGAACATTTAATTAATTGTCTGCAATCAGGGTGTGAAGACTTTAAGCAATATAGTAAAAAAATGCTCCTGGAAAGCATCATCCACCCTGCCTTTAATCTGAGTCCAATATTCTAACGGAAAGCCAAGCCGAGGTGGAAGCATGTAACAGGGATTGCCAACTCCGGACTCTTGGTCTGCTGTCCTGCAGGTTTTAGCTGTTTCCCTGCTTCAACACACCTGATTTAGATGAAAATATTCTCCGGCAGCTTGTTGTCAAGTTCTGCACAAGCTTCTTAATGACCCATTATATCAAATTAGGTGTGTTGCAGCAGGGAGACATCGAACACCTACAGAACAGCAGCCCAAGAGGTCTAGTTGATGGTCCCTGGTATACACTACAATGCAATAGAAAAGCATGCTAATATAGCCAGCCTTGAATCTCTACTTTGGGTTTAGAGTGTGTTTGTTAAGCAGCATCTTTCAACCATGGATGAAGCTGCATGTCCTCCAACGTGGCACGATCCCAAGGGTTTGGATCCAGACACATCCATAAGAAATCCTGGCAGTCTGAGAAGAGAGAGCAAAGTGGATCTGCGGTTATCTGTTGGACCTACAAAACTCAGCTGGAGAGGTGATGGCAGTATGCCTTACTTTGGGACAGCTCATTGCTGATTTCAACTTCACTCTGGAGGAACTGGATAGTGGAGAATCGTGTAAAACTACCCAGCATTTCATACAGTAGTGCCCCCAGCTGCCAGACTGTGGTGGGACCTGCTTCGTATGCTTCACAGAAGTAGAACTCTGGAGGAGCATACGCGAAAGTTCCTACAACACACAGATGACGACAGAAAGAAAGAATAGATGATGAAGAGGGTTTTAATAAAAAGATGTGAGTCAAAGATCAACAGGAGCAGGTGTCGCACCACAGAAGGAGTGGCATGGCGCATCCTCCACGATGCAGCCACATCCAAAATCTATGAGTCTCACTCGAAGTTCGTCAGAGGCGGTTTGGATGAGGATGTTCTCTGATTTCAGATCTCGATGGAAAACCCTTGCAGAGTGCATGTAGAGGGCTGCTTCTACCAGCTGCTTCATGATGTTCTGAAACAGATATAACATTGGTGCTGCTTGTTCTAAGTTAGATATAAACTAAAACATTCCTCAGTAAGATTAGATACAGTAGATCACGGCAGGAGACCTGCTATCTTTATCGTTACCTTCGCTGTGTCCTCCTTCAGGGGTCCATTGTCTTGGAGGTAGTGCAGAAGGTCAACAGAGGGGACTGGTCTCTCCATGACCAGCAGAACCTCCTGGTCCAGTATGTACCAGTCCAACAGAGAAACAGCTGCAGACTGGCCACCTGACATGTGATTCCTTTCCATCATGCACAGGAGCAGCACCTCTAAGGGGGTCATATAGACCCGCCCGTGAAAGACCTGAAAGAAACATACAAACCAATGAGTTCCAGAACAGATGTGGATTTTTGTCGCTAACATGTCGCAATGATGTAAACAGACCAATCACTGACCACTGGTACGTTCTCCACATCTGCCAGAGGGATGTGTTTGATCGCCACCTGCAGGACAGGACGACACGGACTGGTTTCAGTGGGAACTGGTCTCTGTGTACCGCTTGTATCCTTGTTCACAGCCTCGTCACTTCCAGAGTCTACAATACTGTAACTCTCTCCTCTTTGGTCTTCCTCAGAAATCCCTCCATAGACATCAGATCCACCTCATATACTTACTGGGAAATGATCCGTTTTTCTGACTCCTGCATAAACCAAGCCAAAGCCTCCCTTTCCGAGCTTGTCCTGCTGGAGATACTTGGCTTCAAAGTCAGCTACAACTACAAACACAGAGACACATTTTACTTTCACTGATCAGTAATTACAACTGTACTCACACTGAGGTGTGTAAAACAAAATCAGCCATTTTGTTTCAATTATATTACACCATTTATTTGTTAAAGGAATAGTTCACCCACAGAATGATTTAACTTTATTTTCCACTTACCCTCATGGTGAACAAGACTCTGGAGCACTTTGGAGCACTACACCATTTAGTATATTTTTAGAGCCTAAACAGAAGTACATTGCATCTCCTGCGAGCACGCCGATGCACGTTCAGGAAACTACGGAAGGCGCGGCAGACAAGATCGCGCGTTCTCTTTTCTTTTCTTTCTTTCTTTCTTTCTTTCTTTCTTTCTTTCTTTCTTTCTTTCTTTCTTTCTTTCTTTCTTTCTTTTAAATCAACATCCAACCCCTCTTGTGTTTGTCCCGGTTCGTCTGCAGCTCTGTTGCTCTTAGCACAATGTAAACAGTGAATTTTCTTCTTCTACGCTTGTATTATCGGCAAAGTAGGCTTTGAATGCCTAGGCTTCCGTAGTTTCGTGAATGCGCTTCGCGGAAGTAGAGGTACTACTTTTTAGGCTCTAAAAATATAGTAAATGACGTCGTTTCGGGACATTGGACAAGCAGTATGGAGGAATATTGACAAGTTTTTGTGGACTTTTATGGACCTTTTTGGCTCGGGCACAATCGAACTCCATCATATGAAAGTTGGGTGGAAACCAGAAGCCGTCCTGATCGCCGGCTGCATTTGCGATATGAAAAAGGTGCTCCAGAGTCTTGCTCACCATGAGGGGAAGCGGAAAATAAAGTTAAATCGTTCTGTGGGTGAACTATTCCTTTAAGAAAAAGACTCAGTTTGTAATAAACTGAAGGTATCATCCAGAAGTTGTGTGATCATAACAGCTCAGTACTGAAGGATACTTTCAGCAGGAAACTGGTGTGTAGTAATTGTTGTTAACATGTAAAGTGTATTAGAGTCAGTGTCCCTCTGGTGGGCTGCAGTATGATGTCATGTTGGGAAGAGAGCTTACTCCGGCTCGTCCCGGGGCTCCTTGCAGTCAGCTGGTGAACTTTGCCAGCCTTGCCCACGCTCTCTGAGGACACACTGGTGGCTTCTGTGTTCTCAGTTTCATTTCCACTCCTCTTCTTCTTCACCTGGGATGCTTGTCTTTCATAACTGGCCGTCAGCCCTGCCTTCAGCTCACTTCGCTTCCTGGTGCTGTGACTACTCTTCCTCTTACTGGGAGCAGCTCTCTCAGTTTTGGTCTTTTTCTTAAAGATCAAGCTGGTCTCAGTCTCTACTGCCACATCAGAGGGGTGGCTTGCTTCCCTCTGCCTTTTTCTGACAGACTCCAGTCTCTTACTGGCTTTCTTTTTGTTGCTCACCAGCCTGCAGTCCTCCTCAGGGTCGTTTGGTCTGGAGCGGTGATGAAACTGCTCTCTATGAATAATTTTGAAAAGCAAGTGATTACTTGTTGACTGCATATCTTTCCCCAAACCTAAAATGTTTTCTGTTACATTCAGAAACATGACACTGCTATTTGAGATTAGTAGTTAAATGACTACTTCCTGCAACAGCTGTAATTTGTCACGTTAAAAGAAACAGCTGTGCACGCTCATACAGCACAAAGATGCAACTTAGGGGAGGCACTACATGTCAGTAAAAACCCTGTTTTTTCATCCCCTGGTCAATTTTGAGATTATCGGGTTTTTTTCTCTTCTTCAACATGTTTTCTTTCAGACTAGTGTGAAAAAAAAGATAAAAATAAACATATTAGGAGTTTATTTCATGATATTTTGTCTGATGCACCCAAATCCCCTCAAAATGCAGCTAAAGTTGGTGTTTTTAAACGGAGCGCAGCACCGTGGTGCTTGTCTGAACCCTGTCATGTCTGGTATTGTTGGAAACGTCTCTTTTTCCTGAAGGATGTCATCTCAACCAAACTTGATATTTCCAGCTCATGAATCGGATTGGATCTGATGTCTGTAAATAGTGTTATAGAACAAAAATGTGGAGAATTTTACAATCCAAAACTTTAAAGGCTGTTTTCTCAAAATGAGTTTTTTCTCTTACTCTGGGTGAAAAATCTCCACTTCAGGAGCACTTACAGAAACCTCCTGACTGTATTCTTAAAGTTTTCACAGACTATTTTTTGATATCTCATTCACAGTCTGATTTATAGAACATTTCATCCCAAAAATATGTCAAAATTTTTGATTTTTTTTTTTCTGGTTGTTGACAGTGTTCTAAATTGTGAAATGATCTATAGAGACCCAAAATCCCCTCTGTAAAAACTTTTGACTTTAATATTAATATACTATATATGTAGTATATTAATATATGTGAACAAAATTCAAAAGAAACTTTGAACCTGGTTTAATCCTGTTTTTAGATTTTTTTTTCCTAGAAATGTATGCAAATTAGCGCAATTTTGGCTATATAACACCTAACTTGCATATTTAAACACAAAATTTCAGAAGACTTGCAATACAAAAAATAATAGCTCTAATGTGAGGAATAAACCAGTAAAGTTTTATACCAGTTAGTGAAATTTTTTACCCCATTTCCCTGTAGTGTCTCGCCTTAAAAAGTAAAAACAGTTTGATTTCTTCTTTATTTTTATATTTAGATTCTATTTTAAATATGAATCCAATATGACAAATAAAAAATGAGCAAAAACAAAAACATTCCCACAGTAAATTATACTTACAATTCCTAATCTCATTCCAGGAAACCATTGACTAAGTTTTTCTATAGATTTAATTAGAGAAAGAAAAACAGAAACATGTTTGTGATCCTGCTAACTCTACTCTACTACTCTTTGTAAGTTTAACATGTACACTATGAAAAAAAGAATTAGTTCTAATGGATGAAAATGATTAGGGAAGATAGTGCGTCCTTGTTATTCATGCTAATCTTAGATAAGTCATGAAATTTTGGGTGCACATGATCGATAGGTTCACGTACTAAATGTTGAATCCGTGTTAATTAGATGGGAAATGATGATGTGATAACTTTTAATATCAAATTAGAATTAGTTCATCGTCTGCAACTTTTCACTTTTACATTCCCTTGTGTTTGATTGAAAATCTTCCATCTGTGATCATCTCCTTATACGCCACCTGGCATAAATGCTTCTTTTGTTTGTATTGTTTACAAATAAAGGTTAAAAATAAACTTTGCACTTTTACTTTCACTTCTGAAGCTTAGTGATGGTGGAAATTATGCACAGTACTTTTTAGAAGTACTCTTGTTTTTATTCTGTTTGAACAGTAATTCAAATGACACAAAAGGATTTCTAAGTATTTAAGTACAAAGTAAAGGAAACACGAATGTCCAGTCATAAAAACTAAAATGTCTCAAAGTTTCCTGTGTTTACTTTTGATTTTCTTCTTCTTTCCCTGTGTGATGATGAATGCCAAGAAGTTGTTTAGGAATTTTAGTATTTCTAAAAGTCATCTTATGTTTCCAGCTGATTATATCTACAGCATATGGCAAGGTTCACAAGGAGGGACTGGGCGGGATTCAAACTCCAGACTCCCTGGTGGGAGTCGCATACACTAACCAGTCAGCCAAAGGGAAATCCCTGCGGCCGAGTTGCCAGGGTGCATGATCAGACAGAGGCATGGTGACAGGACCCCACACCGTGACATCTGTCTTCAAAGCGCATGTGAGAAATCCAGTTTTCAGCTAAGCAAAACATCTTTTTGGTCACCATAGTGACATCACATCAGCAATAATCCACCTTTTACCTTAGTTTAGTGTGCAGACAACACATTGTGGACACAGGTTACATGTTAGAATATTGATGAATGATTTAGGCAGTGTCACGTTCCAGTTCCTCTCTGTTTAAGTAAATATCCGGGAAGCTGCTGCATAGATACACACTAAAAACTCTGCTGGGTTAAAAAGGGACCAACTAATTTCTGGATTATTTCAACCCAATTTTTTTTTTTTTTTTTTTTTTTTGTTAACCCTACTATTGGGTTGAATATTTGACCCAAGAGTTGAGTAATATTGACTACAATGTTGGTTTATTTTAACCCAGAAGTTGGGTCAACAACCCAATAACCCAAATGTCTGGGTTGAAATAACCCAGAGATTAGTTGATCCCTTTTTAACCCAGCAGTTTGACCCTGTAGTTTTTAGTGTGTAATGTTGTTGACAAATGTCGTGTTTAAAAATAGAACCACATCCTCATTTCTGCATTCAGTGTGGGTTAAAAATAGACACAATATTATGAAGTTTGGTTTTACTTTACATGGAATTTATCACATGAAAGATTCTCCACAGTCTTATGTACTTACAGCAAACTCAGATTTCCCAAGTTTATGGAAGAATTACGAACTCAGATCATTCTAGTTAATCACACTCAGTCACTCATGTTAATAAAAACTTGATATTTTTTGGAAGACTGCAATTTTTGCAGTAAAACCACTTGTTAGATAACCGTGACAATGCACTTCAGGTAAACTTAGATTATCATTTCTGTCTTTAACTAGTCATCAAAACATTTTTGAATGATCAAAAGATTTAAAATGATCATTTCATAAAGTGTGCATGCGACAAGTACAGTAATCAGCTTATTTAACTAAGACCAAAAAACAGGGATTTATCTGAATATGAAAACTGAATAAGGGTTTTAAAAGTGCTGCAAGAGTTTTAAACATGAAATAAAATGCTCAACACTGCGGGATGAGAGGTTTTATTTTGTAAAAGATAAGCAGAATTATCTGTTAATAAGAGTTCACACTCACCTGAATCACATCCAAAGGCTGAATGAAGACTCTTGGATGTCATGTTGCTTTATTTGTTGTCTCAAAACAAATTTGCAAGAAATATTTGACCATAAATCTGGATTTGTGGCGACGTCTCAAGTGCAGAAAATAGGAATTGTTAAAGAGATGAACTAGACTGAATCTGTGGTTCCCACACAGTCACCTTTAACTGACATATAGGAACCAAAATTCACACGTCAGAGATCTTTTTGCATATCGCCGCTGCCAGCACAAACCATATAGCCTACTGTATGTCCACTGTTATTTTTCAGGAAATAACAAATATCACACAATATCATCAAACTTTGCATTGTGTTTCTTACATTACAGTCATATATTTGATTGTATTTATTTCATCTTGGAGGTGAGTTGACACTGCAAACCTAGCCACTTTAAAGGTGCATTGTGCAATTTTAAATGTTAAATACTATTCTTCTTTCACATGCTCTAAGAATTGCGGTATGTGTAGAATGCGCAGATCTTTCTTCACTGCGGTCGTCTCTAATACTGTTTCTGCATGCTCAATGAGAGAGTTTTGGGTACAAAGCCTCAATGGGGCGCTTGTGGGGGAGACGAGCTGCGCATTCTCCTTTGTCTGCGCTGGTGTTGTGTACGCCGCCACCGCAGGTCCGCGCACTCTAGTAAGGCAAAGAAGAAAAGTTTTGTCTTGTGAAACAAAGAAAACCAAACTGGAGTCTGACCGGCGCTGGAGTAAGATGGGAGAACCGAGTAGTGTTTTTTATTTTGTTTGTTAAATGCAGGGTGAGGAAGATATGGAAGCCCATTTCCGCCACTCTAATGAAAAAAAAAAACATGCTGTATCTCATAATTATGACTTAGCTATCTCATTATTATGAGAAAGTATCTCATAATTATGACTTAGCTATCTCATTATTATGAGATAGTATCTCATAATTATGAGATACTATCTCATTATTATGAGAAAGTATCTCATAATTATGACTTAGCTATCTCATTATTATGAGATAGTATCTCATAATTATGAGATACTATCTCATAATTATGACTTAGCTATCTCATAATTATGAGATACTATCTCATTATTATGAGATAGTATCTCATAATTATGACTTAGCTATCTCATTATTATGAGATAGTTTCTCATAATTATGAGATACTATCTCATAATTATGACTTAGCTATCTCATTATTATGAGATAGTATCTCATAATTATGAGATACTATCTCATAATTATGACTTAGCTATCTCATTATTATGAGATAGTATCTCATAATTATGAGATAGTATCTCATAATAATGAGATACTATCTCATAATTATGACTTAGCTATCTCATAATTATGAGATACTATCTCATTATTATGAGATAGTATCTCATAATTATGACTTAGCTATCTCATTATTATGAGATACTATCTCATAATTATGACTTAGCTATCTCATAATTATGAGATACTATCTCATTATTATGAGATACTATCTCATAATTATGACTTAGCTATCTCATTATTATGAGATAGTATCTCATAATTATGACTTAGCTATCTCATTATTATGAGATAGCCTGGCCTTTGGGAGACTGAGGAGTTTATGTGGGCTATGATTACAGTACTTTAGCCTACCTGTAGTTTACAAGCACCACAGGTCCCAGTACAAAGGGTTAATCTACGCAAAAGCATAGTGTACGATAATTGTCGGTGAAGTTGAGATGTATTACAGTGAAATGACCGTGGAAATGTGCGGTGCTTCGCCGTCAACTTAATGGCAACACTTTTACAGGCTATGATAGGAAACTAAAGCGAGGAGTCATATGCTCCCTCCAGGTGCTGACCACGCTGGGATTCCTGGCAAAAGGGACATTCCAAAGGAAGCTGGCAGATCGATCGAGATTTTGCCAGTTGCTCCCAAGCCGAGCCATGCCAGCGGTGTGAGACAGGATGCAGCATTTAGGATTAATAACTATGTAACTCCGTGCGTAAAGTCTGAAAGGTCGTTACAGCCTCGCTGGCACACTTCTGCTTTGAATTGCAACAATAGAGTGAGAACCATGTAATATTAATGGATGGAAACTGTAAAATGGAACATTAAGCCCACAAACATCTGATTAAAAACATGTAATAGAAGCAAGAACACAAAATGCACTTAATGGCCTATTTATTTACCGGTCCTCTTAATCTGTGAGGACGCCTATAAGTTGATCTATGCGATCATTGAACAGCAGGGGGTGTAGCGAAAACCGTGGTCTGGTCCGTGCAACGGACCATCTAATTAGTGGTCCTTGCCACCAGAGGGCGCCTGGCTCTGGTCAAGACCAGTGGTCCGGACTCCACAGCCGGACTTCTGACTCTGGGCAGCCGCTTCTCCTGACAGCCATACCTCTCTGCCCGCCACCAACCCTGAGCGCCCTGAACCCGTTTTGTCGAACCCGTTAGTCTTCTCTTCTCTGCTGTTAACAGCAGAGAATATATATCTATATCTATATAAATATATATATATATATATATATATATATATATATATATATATATATATATATATATATATATATATATATATATATATATATATATATATATATATATATATATATATATATATATATATATATATATATATATATATATATATATATATATATATATATATACACATATATACATATACATACGTGTGAGTGTGTTCAGTGGGTGCTTCAAGCGTCAAGTTCGATGTAGGACGGAGAGATACAGAAATTCATTCCTGCCAGCAGCCATCACCCTAAAGAACAAGACTGACTGACTTTTTTGTTTATTTAAAAAAAGAAAAAAAAAAGCAAAAGTGAGCTTTTACAATACTGCATTTCCCTTCCGGGATGAATAAAGTATTTTTCATTTCATTTCATATATATACACACATATATATATATATATACATACATACATAAGAAAAAGAAGCAGATGTGGGCCAATCAGGTGTTTTGGGGTTTTTTTGTCCCTCAGGTTGTGACCTAGGCTATTTAGCTGCTGCTAAACTGCTGGATGTGTTTTCTCCCAGGATGTGTTGCTTGCATCTTGGTTTGCTCGCTCTCTCTCTCTCATCCATCTGTCTCCTCACCCAGCCGATCCACCAACAAAAGTAGCCTAGTGACGTTTCGGGCAGTGCCCTTTCATATAAAAAAAAAGTCGTCAGTCTCGCCTGAGCCGACCCATGCCAGCCGTGTGGGACAGGATGCGCGTCAGCATTAAAATAGATGTATGTCACTCCCCGGGTAGAGTGTGAAAGGTTGTTACCAGCCTCGCTGGCGCGGTGTTGGTTTTATTTGTTGTCCAACAGATCAAGAATCAAAAGTATCCATACAGGTAAGAGAAATGGATAATAGCTAATCAAATTGTTTTCTGTGTGATTTCGATATAGGCCTATATTCATAAATGATCAATACCTCATCAATTTGGTGTTAGTTTGGTGTTCAAATGCAAATATATTGTTTTAGAATATGATTGAAAGAATGTGTTAGATTAGAGGAGATGTCACAATAATAGATTTAAAAAAAAAGGGGGGGGGGGTCCAACAATGTGACACCTCCCTGACTCCACAATTCCATCTTCAAGCAGTGATTCTGATTAGGATTCAGAATCAGATTAGGCAGGGTTCTTTAAATTGAGACCTGAAACAGTTTCTATTATGTTTTTTCCAGATTTCTTAAAAACTATTTATATGTAAGTCATTCTCAAACATTCACATCAAGGACCACCCAAATATTTTGCTGTAAAAAAAATCAATCAAGGATTAAAACAATTCAGAGAAACAGCTACTTGTTGTAATCAATGGAAAGGAGCCTATTTTTATCAAAAAAATTTAATTGCCCTTAAAAAGCCAGAGGTGGAAAGTTACTAATAAGCCTAGGCTACTCAAGTTACTGCAACTGAGTAGGCTAGTTTTTCTGAGTAATTTGAAATTTTGAGAAGTTTTTGAAATAGCTAGTTAATTTTACTTTAAGAGAACCCACATTTTGACCCAAGTCACTACTTTGGAAACATCCCCCATTACCTACTTAGTAAAAAATGCAATACAACGGGGATAATCAGCCTGAATGGATTTTATGTTGAATGTTGCGGATTCTTTTTTCATCCACGTCGCCAATCAAATTTGGAAACGTTCAGCACATTTGTAAGAGCCATATTAGGGCTATTGGATATTCATTCATTCGGTGACAGGTGACATGCAGCATCAGCACCTGGGTGGTGGGTGTGTCGCTGTGGGCGTGTGTGCTTCACGAGGTTTGAAAAGTGCACCTTCTGATTCACCGTGTTTGGTTGGGATTAATGGATGAGGAAGTGGGCTGAGCCCGGCGGTAGTCATAATTTCTGTTGACCGAGAGCGCATATACTATATAGCCTATTCTGTGCAGTCTGTTAGTCCGGCGGTTGTTCTTTGATTGAACTGGACAATCTGTTGTGTTGGAGACAAGGGAAACAAACGTCATCGTTAACTGACAGAAGTGCTTATTGGAGTTGTTCTTGGAGCGCGCGTCTGACAGATGGTAACCCCGAGTTTAGCCCACGGCGGCCCTCCTAGTTTTGCTGTATCAGCATTGTCCATTGAATGAAATATGACCGATGATGGCTGATGCTGAGCAAGAGATGGAGGAGAAGGACTAACTTCATCGTGCAAACTTTGTCCAATGCTGGTGTTCAGTGGACAGAATATTCTGAGGAGCATGGCACTTAATTTTTAAATAAGCAGTCAGTGTGGTCTACTCGTTTGTTCATTAACACAATTGAATTAATGATTTATGTTTGCTACACAAAGAAAAAAGAGCAGTTTGTTAATAAGGATTTGGTTATTTTCTCTTTTTTGTAGGCCTAGTGTTGTAAAAGCTTCTCAAAAACATTGTTGGACAGGATTAATAACTCTTCCTTTTCAAGTAACTGAAACCAACTGGGTAACTTTTACTGAGTAAACTTTACATACTTTTTCACTTTTGAGTAGGCTACATTTGCAGATGGGTAGCCTACTTTTTAGGCTACTTGAGTAGAATTTAAGCAAAGTAAACATACTTAATTCCAAGTTTTCAGTATTTTTCCACCTCAGAAGCTAAATTAAGTATGACTGTAGACTTAAAATCGTTGTTTGATTTGATGGCTTTCCTGCCCTTTCAAAAGTTGACAAAACCCAAGGCCATGACCTTGGCCTTAAAATGATTAAATCCCAGGCCTGGGGATCGATTATCCTGTTTAGACTCAAAACATTTACTCAAAACAGTTATATTATTCTAGTAGGCTATAATACCTCTGTTTTGTTGTCTTGATCGGTGTTACAGATTTGTAAAAGGTCGTAGGCCTATACCATGGCACAAGAAAGACGGAATAGATTTTCAAGCTCGTATGTCTCCCCTCTCACTCAGACTTTTACAAGAACGCGAATCCCTCCGCCTGGGAAAAATAGTTCGAACAATAAACATTAGGCCTACTGCAATACATAAAAGAAGTGTAAATAAATGAAGCCCTGTATTACAATTGTAAATCGTGTGACAGCAAATATTTTTATGATGCTTGAATGGTGCGTCACTGAAGTTATTTTATTTGTTTGGGTTTTTTTTACTTTTTGAAGAGGACAAAATGGTACATTCCAATCAGTCTGAACACACCTTTTTGAGTTGGTCCAATCCAACTCAAACCGTTTGGCTATCAGTCAGTCGCGCGCTGCAACTTCAAGTCAAGCACCGCCGTTCTCAACGGTAAGAAACATGGTTTTGAAGCTGGATCTGTAACATAATTAAAGCTAGCATAGTATAAATTTGGCTTACTGGTGACAGCCAGTCTTTAAGATAGCTCAAGAGGAGGGTTGCTATTTTTCAAAGCTAACGTTTTCTTTTTCTTTACTTCCTCGGTCCACAGCCAGGTGGAGAAAGGGTGTGTTGCCCCTTCGTTAACAAAGTTAATATCTGCCATGCCATGAGCCATGCGTATCTGGTACTTTATTTTTGAAATGATACTTATTCAGTTTACCACAGACTTGTGGTGTTAAAACTGGTAGTAGCCTAGTTATCGAACTCTCGCTCCCTAAAGAGCTCGCGGGTCTCACGTGTCCGCTGCCTGTGGAGCAATGCATCGTTGTTAATCAGGGCACACCGACCTAAATAAACTTGAATCAAGTGCAGGAAAAAGATGTCTATCAGTTCAGAAAAACAAAGGAAAAACACCACTACAGATATACAAAGAAAACGTGGGGAGCTGAAGGGCCCTGGACTCGCGTGAACACAACTAGTGGACGTCGGGTGGACATCCAACGTGAATTTACTGTCAAACCTCTAAAGGAAAACCTTTCTACAGAAACATGAACCAGCAGCTGTGCTAAGTAACATTGGCGGCCACCTGTGCAACCACAGGTAACTTTATCAGATCGATCGCCGATGTAATTAACGTTTATTTTCCTTAGGGATGGGTACCTTTCACATTTGAATCGATACGGTACCAACTTTCGGTACCTGTGAATCGGTACCGGTACCAAACGGTACCAGTTTTCGGTACTTTTGTGTTTATATGGCAATAACAGATTTATTTCTCATTCTCAACATAGAATTTTTAAATAATATATTAAAGCAAAATCCAGCTGTTTCTCTATGATGTCAGAGCGTCTGGTAACAGGGAAACTTAATGGCAAGGAAAGTTTTTTTTATACAGCACATTTCATGTAGCCTACAGGAAAATTCAAAGTGCTTTATAAACCATAAGCATTACAGCGGGGTGTAAAAGGGAAAATGATTTTTTTTTTAAAAACTAGAAGTATGATTATAAAATGATAAACATTAAAAATATTTAAGATTAAAAGAGAGAGCATAGAGACGTGCAGATTTGAACTTTAGAGTAAAATCTATTTGAATGCAGCTGAGAACAAGTGTTTCAGCTGATCTGAGACTTTCTGGGAGTTTGTTCCAGACGAAATAATAATAACTACAGAATTATTTATTTAGAAATAGGACGGAATATTCTCCGACACTAAACTGATTTTGTGGCGCGTTTTGCGCAGGTCTGGAGGCTGTAATCCTGCTGCAGGGATCAGGTTACTAACTTGATGCAGACGGTTTCTGCCGTGCTGGTTAAACCATACAAGCTGTTTCAGAGAAGCAGACTCTTATTCATCAGATGGCAGTATGGGGGCTGGTGCACTCGCGTGCGGAAACTCCGCTGTGATGAAGAATTTAATAAAGATGTGGGATGCGACAGAGGGAGGGAGGGAGAGATGTGACATGCGCGTCGCCCCAGATCTGGTTTACTGTCTTGGTTGATGCTAAACTCAGTAAATATTCACATCGTATTAAGTTGTTGAACGGCAGTTTGTGAACCTGCTGGTTATTATCTGCCCCCGATTACATGTGTTCAGCCGCCGAGGCGCTGACGGACTTCTCCCTCTTTTTTCTGCGGGCAGCGGATGACGCGAACGGAGCTTTGAAAAGAATATTGTGTTTAATCAGCTGCTTCCTCAGATCAGACGTGTTCCCGCCGCTGGCATCACAAATAATGCAGCGAACTTGATGTTTTAGAGAAGTGAAGCAGGAAAGCTTCTGACTGAACACGCGGCCGCTGCTGCTGATGTCATGCTGCGATGCAACGTTCACGTGCGGCACAGAAATAAACCCTTCCACTACGTCATATTAAAAAGGATACATTTAGGTACCGAAACATGGTACCGTTTGATTTTACGTGAATCGGTACCCGGTAGTACCGACGGAGTTCGGTAGGTACCAATAAAAGTACCGATTTCGGTACCCATCCCTAATTTTCCTCCTAAGTCTGATCTGTCCATTGTGTTGTTTCTGTAGGCTAATAAATGGTGGGGCACAATTTCATGTAAACTAGGCTATGCAAAACGGGAATCTCCCCTTAACCTTACACTCATGTGACCGTTATGACCCACTGCTGCCGCTTCAGCATCTCCATCACCACATCGCTTCATTACGTCCGAGTAATTTATAAAAAATAATAAATGCAGAATGCAGACCAGCATGAATCATGAGGACCATGATTCCTCTTGCTCTCCAGACCTGTCTTCCACCAGACATCCAGAACTTTGATACTGTTTTAATCTTTATATCCAGACTCCAAACTAGGGATGGGAACGACATGGGATTTGGAAGATCGATTGTTGAGGCCCATGTGTCGACTTTTCTCCCCCCCCCCCCCCCCCCCCCCCACCCCCCACCCCCAAACAAATGTTTTTAGAAAACTCCCCAACACTCGTCTCTTGTTCTCTGCTCTTGTTCTTCGCCACTGTCGCCTGTCACGCACACAGGCTCCCGTCACTTGTGAAGTTGAATGACAGTCAAGTGGCGATCTCATTTAGAGAAATTTAGAGAGAAAGTGAAAGTGGATTTGTTTTAGGGATGTTCTGTTAACATTTTCTTGTCAGCCAAGTACAAGTACTAACAAGGGAAAAGTCCAAGCAGCTGCGTTTTCGACGCCGTCAGCCTTATATGGCGGATATAGAGGAGGCCAGACGGCCAACACACCTCAAGCTGAGAGGGTGGTTGGAGGTGGACACACCTTTGTGATGCTTTTGATATTCTGCTCAACAATATTTTTGCTATATAGAATTCATTTTTGGCGATGTGTGTGGTTTTTTTTTTCCAGTCCTGATTGACCTAATACCACACTACGCATGTTATGGCCGGGTCCCGCAGACGAATAGTCTTAATGAAGGGATTTAAAAAAAAAACAAAAAAACGTTACCAGCCGTTGCGCGTGTCCACATTTCCAGCTCATCAGGCAAGAGGGGGGAAGTGGAAGATGAAGGGGATTTTAAAAAAAAAAATTGATTTATTTTATAGGAAAGTCCAATTTAGATTAAAAACCTCTTTTCAAGGGAGTCTTGGCCAAGAGGAAGCAGAAGTTACAGGAAAATTAAGAGTTAAGCGATAAATGAGAATAGGAGCAAGATACATCATGAGAATGAACTGCGTTACAGGGCTCTTTACCACAGGTCTTAGTGTCCTAGGAGCATTAATTTGTCTTTTTTCGTCCTTCATAGTTTCCATCTCGTCCCGTCTCCGTTCTCTTTATCAGCCATCATCAGTTTTTACCAACTCAGTATAAAAAGTATAGGCCTACAGTGTTTCCCCTACAAAACCGTTGTTGGGGGTGGTGAAGAACAATTGGTTGGGGGGAGGGTATTTTTATCACTGTACCACTATACCACTGTACAGATACAAAACATGCAATTTCTTTCTACTTCTGATAGTTTTAGGCAATGAAATGATGAAAGCAGCCAGATTCTAGCCTCTGTATCACATGATGATGGTATATCAGATGCCATGATGATGCTGCTACTGTTAGTGATGATGATGTTTTGATGTCTTTCAGTGGTTTAATTCAGGTTATTGCACATTATGTTTTGGTAAATTTTTTACATTACTATTACATTTTCTACATTTTCCACTTAATAATATAAACTCACTAAAATAATCAAATTTATGTTATTTGATAACTGAAAGACGACTTTAATCTATTTTTGTTTAATTTTATTATCACTATAATTTATTATTGTTTTATTTGTTTTATAAGCGTTTCTTTCCAGTGCTTCTGTTCTTAGGTTTTACTTATATCTAATATTGCCCTTGCATTCAAGATATTACTTCAAAATGTACAATCACGTGATTTTCTTTTAAAGGAAAAAAAGTATTGGTATCGAAATCGGTATCGCTGAAAAAGTGCCATAAACTACTGGTATCATATCGACATGAAAAATTTCGGCGTCGCCCATCCCTAGACAGTTTCCCAGCCATCCGACCGGGGGGGGGGGCAGAACTAGCGCCTGAGCAGAGCTCTGTAGACCGTAGGTCCTCCTGCAACCGACACCTGGCGCGGGGCGCACAGCGTGATGCGGAGTTGTGCGGGGAAAATAGCAATCGCTTGCCTTTTCGTCAGATTTGATTTAAGGGGCACAGTTTTTGTTTGGGGGGCAGTGCCTCCTCTTGCCCCTGCCTGACGCCGGCCTCGTCACTCTTGTCCTCGTGCACCTCTCTGGAGACAGTGGAGGGGAACTAACTATAAAAGTTGAATGCTGAGGAGGCGTCATTGCGCGCAGACTGCTGATGAGAGCGTGGGTGTCCCGGCAAACCTACAAAGTCTTGTTGCCTCGGTGTCCATTAGCTTTTCATTTAACCAAACAGACTAAAAGGTTTCTCTGTGCAGCTCGTTCGCTGCGTGAAACTGGCAGCTTGAAGTTCTTGCGCGTAACGACCGAAGCCACATTACAAAGGCGCATCAAGTCTCGCGCTTCACGCATCACAGCACGGTTCTGGGTTTGATCGCTCAGCAGAGTGTATGACGGGGAGCACTGATGGAGGCTGCACGGCTAGAAACCCCCGGCTGCAGATCACTGCCTCCTCTGCACACAGATTATCAGCAACATGAACTTGGAAATTTTCGTCATACAGTGAAATTCTTTGTATCAGTTGCCAGTCTTCCAGGAGAAACTATCGAGGAAGGTTGTGAGATGACAAAATGCGCGCGATAAGGTCAGAGACGCTGAAAAACCAGCAGCGCGGCCGAAAGTGGGGATTTTATTTGATTATTAAATATACCTTTTTTAATCAAAAGTTGCTCATTTGACTTTAGCAGTTTAAATAGCCTAATCTAAATTTTAGAGATAAATTTCAAAGGCTCCTGCTTTGACTTTATCATTAAATAATCTAGATTTTAGAGATGATTTTCAAGGCGTCAACATTGATGCTCAGCCAACATCCCATGTAGGACGAGCTGAGAGCAGCCGTGGAGTGGAACAATGGTGGACATATTTAAGCATTCTTATCAAACCCCATGGTAGAGATTTAAACTCTGATTAGATCGTGTGATTTCTCTGTCACCTCTCCGCGCCCATGGGTAGTGCGGTGTGGCAATTAAGGGGGCGGGACCTCACGTCCCTATATTGGCCTATATTGCAGTAATCTGTTGCATCTTTCAACTGCATAATTATAATTAGTGGTTCTGATGGTTCTTTCTTTCAGCTCTGTTCTGTTCTCTCTCCTCTACGTAATCTCTTGCATTTGATAAAAGTTCTGTTAAAATAAAACCGGTCTTGGGGAGGACAGAGCGTACATGCAAGGCTAGAAAACTGTCAGAAACTTAATGAATATAATAACACCTTTAAGAACACCCCAAGTGACAAAGGAAAGAAAATATAATAAAGAAACTAAGATAAACAAGAACAAGTTAAGAGCATGTGAGAATGTGAGAACATGAGGAAACATTCCCCAAATCAGCTTCTTTCTCCAAAATAACACCAAATTTAGATTTTTAATAGGGCATTTAATGCTGTTTAGCCTATGCGTCATAATATAAAATGTATTCATAATATCAAAATATTATTTATCAATATTATCTTTATCTATGAATCGATCTCACATTCAGCTGCCATGTGAGAAACGGTGGCATAGCGCTGATGTTGGTCTCATCACACCAGCGTTAAACTGAGCAACTCGTGTCTCCGTCATTATGGTCAAACCACGGACATTCTGAGCCAGGCTAAAACTTTTCTTTGGGCTGCTTGGTACCGTGACCAGGAGAGGAGGCCGTTTGCCGTTTTGGATTTCGGCGCTGCTGTGACCAGCACAGGCGCTACCTGAGGATGTCCGGAGAATTTGGGTGGTAAGTGCGCAGAGACCGATGCAGGCGCTGCCTGGCGCACAGAGAATATCGTCTTACCGGTGAGGAAATCCTCCAAATATGGTTGGTTTATCAAGAAGAGGGAAGCTGCGACATCTGGCGGGTCAGGGGAGGAGAGAAAGGGAGCGCGCGTAAAGGGCGGCGCACGTCACTCCTCCTGAATGAAAGGAGAAGGAGCGGCGTGGCCTCAATGCTGGCCAGCCCCTTTATGCTACGTTATGGCTCCGATGCAAGCGTTCACTGGACATTGCGTCACTGCAATTGCAGGCGGGAGCTTCCGCATTATAAGAGCGGATTTTGCGGTAGTTGATGGTGTTATGCGCGATTACCGCAATCCCGGTGTGAATTTCAGGCCCTGTTACCAGATTTATCTTATATTCTTTTGTTCATGAAAATGCATATAAAGTAAATGACCAATAAAAATAAATGGATAAAATGTTCATTTGTTCATTTTCAATGTTGTAAAGTTTCCTTTTGGACCTTTGAAAGCTATTTCTAAATACATGAATAATAGTAATAATTAATGTTGTTATTAATAATGACAATGCTATTATTATTATTGTTGAATTGAAGGTGATGTGCGGTTACAGCTGCAATCCATGCCCATAACACATCCTTTACACATCACTGACATGGCTACTGTTTTTTTCCTCCATGTTGGAAACAGATAATTCATCCCGGGTTTATCTTTGCTTTCATGAGAATAGTTTTGACATTTCACGGCACAGCAGCTTCTCTTCATATCACCATTAAAGTTTAAATGAAGAGGTTACCTGCTGCTAACAGGACGTAGTCTTCAGAAGAATAAGGAGGAAACCAGTTTGGTGCCCTTTTTAACGACAGTACATGGCAAACAAAATGCTGAAGAAATGTTGCAAAATAGACAACAAAAACAATCATTCAACACTTGAGCAGAGTGGCAGTTTGAATGTCACCAAGCAACTTGACAGCATTGTTTAGGTGTTTGATGCGGAGTAAGACATTCATAGTTCACAAACTGTTTCTTGGCCATTCAAATTGCTTGGCCAGAACTGTTGTATAACTAAAAAATATCAATGTATTTGATTTTAAATGTACAGGAAGAAATTCAAATTTTTGTTGTAATAACCCATAGATTAAAGTGTACCAATAATGTATGCCTGACAGAGATAAAACACTAAATTGCAGAGCACTCACAAGTTGGTCATTTTATATTGTCACTACAGTGCAACTTTTTTCTTACCCATTTAATAACACATTTAAAAATATTTTTAAGTGTTCATAACCCAAAGAAACATTTTCTCTGTGTACAAATATTGATTTAATCAATTTAAAAAAAAAAAAAAAAAACCAAAACAATATATGCTTCCTTTTGCAGAGTGTGGGTTGTTTCATAATAACAGAAGACAGGAAGGTGTGGAGCAGCTGCATTTCAAGAGCCTTTTCTGATCACATAAGACAAGGTACCAAGTTATTTCTCTGCTATAGCATGTCTCTCTATTCCTCTACTGAAAGGCCTTTACATGCTCCACAAATGGCTTAATTTTTTTAGGGTATTTCCTTGTCTGTTGATAAACAGAAGGTGAATATAGAGATGTACAGTTCTTTGTAATTACCAAGCAATATTTGCTTATCTTTTGTGTGAATTTAAAAGGATATCTTAACATTTATTGCGCAAGTTGTAACAGGCTTTCTCCCCAGCTTACAAACAAATAATACCCCTTCCCCACCCCCAATTCCCAAGGGAATATGTTTGATCTTGCATCCTTATCGTCTGGCTAACATAAAAATTCTTGTAAATTCACAGCTTTATGATTTCAGACACTGGCATTACCCTTTTCAGGATGACGGATGATATTGCTTTCTACAACAGCAGGCCAGGCTCTCTGCAGTAATTATAAAGAATAAAGTTACTGTGGTAATAGTCCTTACAAAACAAACGTATAAATACCTAAATATTTAGTGGATTCTTTATTTGAAATATTGAAATTAAATAAATTGAATTTTTAACCTGTAAAACCTTTGACACAAAACAGTGCTGAAGGGCATTATGAGTGACTAGAGGATTAGTGTTTCAGGTAAAACTATAATTTTTGTATGACTGTGTTTACATTATCTTGGAAATATCTGCTGATGGCTTTTGTATCTTTCAGTGTATGATCACAGAATGGATGACCTGGGTGAATTCCTGAGACAAAGGAATGTTCCTGAGGAAACTATAGAGACCATGTTGAAAGAGAAGGTAGTTTGTTGGAAAAAAAAAAGAAAAATCACAGTATTTCAAAAAAATTTATCTTTTTAAGAATGTCTTGCAACATTTAATTGAAATCTGAAAACTTACATGTGATTCTGTTGCCGTCTTTGTATTTTCTAAACTAATTATATTTTACTTTTCTCATTTAGATTGATACCAGTGTCATCCAGCTGATGACAGATGAACAGTTAAAGACTTATTTGCCATCATATGGAGACCGGCTAGCCCTGTTAGGATATTGTAAAAGAAAGGAAATGGCACCCCAAACAGTCGCAAATCAAAGCTGTTTGAGCGCCTGAAATCAAAACTGGGCAAAAGAAGAACTTCTGATGAAGATGGCAGCAGTACAGAACAAGAAGAGCAATCTGTAACAACTGTAAAGAAGAACGCTCTGAAGTCAAACAGAAAAATAGAAATAGGCTGGATGGCTTATGATGAAGCAAAGCAGGCTTTTAAACAAGTGAGAGCAAAAAAAGGCGGTGGAACAAGGAGGGTCGATGTATCAAAGGATGCTAAAAAGAGTGAGATAATCCAGATGGCAATTGGACTATTCTTTCCAAATGGAAGAAATAAGGAAGGGCCCATAGGAGATTTTGAGGTAGATCTCAAAGATTATCAGGAAGTGGCAGTTGATGACAAAATTACAGTTGGGCAACTGTATAATGATACTAAAACTCCCTATTATCAGGTTTTATCTGACCACATGCAAAAAGGATGACCAGTCAAACAGTCATGATGAAGTTTTGTCTTTACCATTTTCTCAGGATCAGGACAGTTCTCTGAGTCAGCCGTCCTCTTCTTCTCCTCTAAATGTTGCTGCGACCATCCAGTCTACAATATCTGAAATGGTCACTCCTGACCTGATATTGGTTGAAAGCGTCTCAAATCATGACATTAACTTTTCACTTCATTCCACAGAGCTTGGGGGAGGAGATTTTAGATAGCAGTAACATAGTGTTTCTTGGAGAGTTTTCTGACAGTGAGCCACAGTTTTGGATGATGCTCTACCAATGTCCCCACAAACCACATCATCTACTGAGGCCGTGAAGAAGATACTGGTTGTACATAGAGGACAGGTACTTCCTGAGCTCATAGCACACTTCTGTGATGATAGACTTCTAGACTGTGACTTCAAAATCCAACTTGTCCCTACCAAATGGAACACCTGAGATGGCATATGATGGATGAGTTGTTAGAGACTGTCTTTCTGAATTCTGGAAAGAATTTTATGACCAGTGTACTACAGGAAGTGCTTATAAAGTGCCCTCTCTCAGGCATGATTATGGACAGCAGCTGTGTGGAGAGTGTGGGCAGAATAATCGTTTTTGGATGGACAAGGGAGAAGTATCTACCTGTAAAGATTGCACCTGTCATATTAGAGCAAGCTGCCTTTGGACAGGTAAAAAGTGATGTGGTGGAGAATTTTTCTCAAGTACATGCCTGAATCTGAGCGTTGTGTGTTTCAGTCATGGCAGTCTGACTTTAGCAGTGTTGACCAAGAAGAATTGATGAGATTCTCGATAACCACAGTTGCAGACGAATGCCCACTGCCAGAAATATAAATGAAGTCCTCCAGGAGCTTGCACACAAAACACTTGTCCAGGGGGGGGGGAGGGTGGGTTTATGTTATTGAACAGTGGGCTAAAATACTCAGTATCACCGGGAACAGCTTTCAGGACCTTGCGTCAGTGTATGAAAACTTGCAACCAAATGCAAGAAAAGTTTTGAAGTCCATTGTCTTTCCCCCAGGAAATGAATGTCCATCAGAAGGACATTCAAAGGTACATTGGCACATATGTCAGAAGGCAGATTTGCTGCATCTGTGATTGTTTCTAAGATTCTGCACAGGTTCAGACCTGTTCCTGGATAAGAGAATTCTTATTGATTTCACCCAAGATCCAAGGCTTTCTGGAAGACCTGTGGCTCACACATGTAGCTGTGTCCTTGAGCTATCAGTCTATTATGACAGCTATCCAGATTTTAGTGCTGAAATAAACAAAGTTTTGGAGTCAAATGTATGGGTCATGGACATTATTTAGGGGTGGGTTTGTTACACCAGCATCACAGTTGACACCCAAAAGGAAAAAAAAAACCCATCAACATCAAAGGAGATGTCTTCTTGTTCAGGTTACTGGGGGGGGTTGAAACACACACCACCCGTGTTCAGATTTTTAAAAAAAAGGGGGGTTCGATGTATGTGCCAGAGGAATGCTGGATTGTTCAACAAAATTCACTGTTGAACAAGAAGAATTGATAGAGATAGTTGATTACCACAGATGCAGACAAATGCCCGCTGCCAGATGTGTAAGTGAAGTCCTCCAAGAACTGTTTGTTTACAGGCAGCTTATCAAAAGTCAACAAGGTTTCTAAGATTACTCTTCTCAAACAAAAAAAAAATAGTTTCAGTATTCCTTTATCTGCAGAGATCTATTCAGGCTACCATTTTTAATGAAAGATTGTTGGCACATAATTGACATTGTCCACATAATCTCAAGGAAAAAAGGATGCCCAGAACTTTTTTCTTTTGCTCCATCACTGGGCAAAATAAAAAAGTACATTGTAAAATATGCAGTAGTTAATGTTAATACTTAAATATTGTTGCCAAAAGTTTTTATCTTAAAGAAGAGGGACATTCTACTATGCACAAGTTCTTATTCAGACCTGCTGAGATACAGAGGAGCACCTAAGAGTGAAAAATTCTGTCATTGGAAAGCCACAATGCCTGGCATAATGTAGTTGATATTTGTTCAGTCAAAGTTAACATGTTAATTGTTAGCTGATTCATCAGAGTAATGTGAAAAACACTGTTGAGAAGTTCACAGCCAGAACAAACAAAAATGTAGACTTTTTTTTTTTTATTCTTTTCTGAACTGTGTTGATGTTGCACTTTTTACATTGTATTCAAATTCATACTAAATATGTTTTCCAAGTGTATCAATTTGCACTTCATATTTTTCTTTTTTGGGGGGAAGATTTCTTTTTTTGCTGAAACAATCTTAGTGTATTCTATTATGTTGATCTTACTAAATGTGCACACACTAAGACCAGCATTTTTAAGCATTTTTTATTTTGTTTTTTGGAATGTCAAAATAATGGATTGTTCATTGTTAGCAAATTACAAAATAAATACATTCTGAATACAATGCAGAATCTATTTTTGATTTGTTGTTGCACTGTAAATGGTGAATCACAAATACTGAAATGTAAATGTGAAGAGTAATACATGACTACGTTTATGGTTTCTCATCAAACAAACACAACAGTAACAAAACAACAAAATGTAGATGGGACAGTTGGTGTTCGTAAAAACTCCTGTTAACACTGCTGTCCTTACAATCAACCGTGTCCTGGACATGAGTAAGAATAAGAAAAGGGATAACTTGAACATTTTTGCACTGTTGCTGATTTGAAGAGTCCATACTATGTTGCAATCACAAATTAGATTAAATACAGATGAACAGAAGTTGATGGAAGCCTTGGCCTCTACTTTAAAGGAAAATTAAATGTATAGAAATAGACTGTATATCAATTTAGCTTGTTTACAGTCACAATGTTTATAGGCCATATAGGAAATAATAGCCTTATAATCTGTATTTTGTGGGGCTGAATTGTTTAGATATTCTATTCCTACAACCCATCAGTAATCATTTGACGGAGTCTTACATAAAGATTAGTAATTTCGTAGACATCATCTGACATCACCAGTCTATGCTCTGTCATAAATTCAGTGCATAAGTGAAACACGTCTACATCACATGGAAAGTCCTTGAAATGACAGCTTCCTCTAGACATATTTACAGCTTTGTTAGATTGGCTGGCTGCTTAGAAAATCTGCAACCCCATACATGTTGGGAACAGCATGCATTAATGTGGGACGACCATGAGGAGCCCGAGGATTATTTACCAGATCGTATCTGATGGTCATTACATGCATGGACAACTTCATCCAGCTCGCCCTGTAGGATTTTATAAGAGAAAAAAGAAAAGAGATTTATTACAAAACAATTATTTTTTATTTTAACAATTTCAAATCTTTGTGCAAATGGAAAGAAATACAATTCTATTACCTATGCCTGGTTTGTAAGAAGCAAAACTGGATTAGTGATTTGTCAGGGAAGCTGTCAACAAAATAGCCCTTGACATTCAGCTGATCAAAATAGTCCATCCAAAACTGGGCACATTCATGTCTCAAGGTGCACCACCATCGTTCTATCCTTTGATTTCCAGTACTTGGACCGAGGATAACAGAGTCAGAAGCATTTTCCTCCTCTGTGCTGTGCAGAAATGTTTTGCATGTGCACCGTCATATGAGTGTCCTCTGCTTCCACTTGGTCTACTCGGACCTTTTGTGGACATCCGTTATGTACTCCATCACAGCATCAATGAAATAACCAGCAATAACGCTGAGGATCACTGTTTGTCTTATATGCTTCTAACCAGATCATTTTCCTTGAAAAGCCATCGATGCATCCATTAATACATTTTCCATAAGGCTTTAGTTTGTCGTACCCGTCGATGTGCCACACATAGTTTGGTCTAATTCAGACATATGATCGTCGCTACTCAGGCGATTTCGTGCACGCAGGTCAACACCATTTGGATCCATTAAGCGCATAAGAAGACGCACTGTCTCTCTATC